>CM041021.1:400370-1000370 GCA_022984855.1 Dimocarpus longan
AAACCCTCAACCCTAAACCCTAAACCCTCAACCCTAAACCCTAAACCCTAAACCTAAAAAACCCTAAACCCTAAACCCTAAACCCTCAACACCCTAAACCCTAAACCCTAAACCCTAAACCCTAAACCCTAAACCCTAAACCCTCAACCCTAAACCCTAAACCCTCAACCCTAAACCCCTAAACCCCACCCTACTAAAAAACCCTCAAACCCTAAACCCTAAACCCTAAACCCTAAACCCTAAACCCTCAACCCTCAACCCCTCAACCCTAAACCCTAAACCCTAAACCCTAAACCCTAAACCCTAAACCCTAAACCCTAAACCCTAAACCCTAAACCCTCAACCCTCAACCCTAAACCCTAAACCCTAAACCCTAAACCCTAAACCCTAAACCCTAAACCCTAAACCCTCAACCCTAAACCCTCAACCCTCAACCCTCAACCCTAAACCCTAAACCCTAAACCCTAAACCCCTAAACCCTAAACCCTAAACCCTAAACCCTAAACCCTAAACCCTAAACCCTCAACCCTAAACCCTAAACCCTAAACCCTCAACCCTAAACCCTAAACCCTAAACCCTAAACCCTCAACCCTAAACCCTCAACCCTAAACCCTAAACCCTAAACCCTAAACCCTAAACCCTAAACCCTAAACCCTCAACCCTAAACCCTAAACCCTCAACCCTCAACCCTAAACCCTAAACCCTAAACCCTCAACCCTAAACCCTAAACCCTAAACCCTAAACCCTCAACCCTCAACCCTAAACCCTAAACCCTCAACCCTAAACCCTAAACCCTCAACCCTAAACCCTAAACCCTAAACCCTAAACCCTCAACCCTAAACCCTCAACCCTAAACCCTAAACCCTAAACCCTAAACCCTAAACCCTAAACCCTAAACCCTAAACCCTAAACCCTAAACCCTAAACCCTCAACCCTAAACCCTCAACCCTAAACCCTCAACCCTAAACCCTAAACCCTAAACCCTAAACCCTAAACCCTAAACCCTCAACCCTAAACCCTAAACCCTAAACCCTAAACCCTAAACCCTAAACCCTAAACCCTAAACCCTAAACCCTAAACCCTAAACCCTCAACCCTAAACCCTAAACCCTAAACCCTAAACCCTAAACCCTAAACCCTAAACCCTAAACCCTAAACCCCTAAACCCTAAACCCCAAACCCCAAACCCTAAACCCTAAACCCTAAACCCTAAACCCTAAACCCCTAAACCCCAAACCCTAAACCCCAAACCCCAAACCCCAAACCCTAAACCCTAAACCCCAAACCCTAAACCCCAAACCCTAAACCCCAAACCCCAAACCCCAAACCCCAAACCCTAAACCCCAAACCCTAAACCCCAAACCCTAAACCCTAAACCCTAAACCCTAAACCCCAAACCCCAAACCCCAAACCCTAAACCCTAAACCCTAAACCCCAAACCCCAAACCCCAAACCCCAAACCCCAAACCCTAAACCCCAAACCCTAAACCCCAAACCCTAAACCCCAAACCCTAAACCCTAAACCCTAAACCCCAAACCCTAAACCCTAAACCCTAAACCCTAAACCCTAAACCCTAAACCCCAAACCCTAAACCCCAACCCCAAACCCCAAACCCCAAACCCAAACCCCAAACCCCAAACCCCAAACCCCAAACCCCAAACCCCAAACCCTCAACCCTCAACCCTCAACCCTCAACCCTCAACCCTCAACCCTCAACCCTCAACCCTCAACCCTCAACCCTCAACCCTCAACCCTCAACCCTCAACCCTCAACCCTCAACCCTGAACCCTGAACCCGGAACCCCGAACCCGGAACCCGAACCCGGAACCCCGAACCCCGAACCCCGAACCCCGAACCCCGAACCCCGAACCCCGAACCCCGAACCCCGAACCCCGAACCCCGAACCCGAAACCCCGAACCCCGAACCCCGAACTCCGAACCCCCGACCCCGAACCCCCATCCCCCAACCCCGAACCCTCAACCCTGTAAACCCTCAACCCTGTAAACCCTCAACCCTCAACCCTCAACCAGACCCCGAACCCAACCCCGAACCCCCGAACCCCACCCAGAACCCCCTACCCCGAACCCTCAACCCCGAACCCCGAACCCTCAACCCTGGAACCCTGAACCCCGAACCCGAACCACGAACCCCGAACCCGAAACCATAACCTCGAACCTGAAACCCCGAACCCGAAACCCAAACCCCTAAACCCCCGAATTCTAAACCCCCAAACCCTAAACCCCTAAACCTCCGAATCCTAAGCCCCTAAACCCCTAAACCCTAATTCATGAAGCAATACATTGGCATCTTAATACTAGTTTGGCCGTGAATTACGCTCTTGACTATCCAATTCATTTCTTTTCAATTTCACACAAAAATAATCATCAAAACAGTGCACCAATCATATTAAAATAATTAAAAACAAACATCTATCACATTGCATTCCTCTTAGCCAAATACAAGTATTTTCATCCATCAATTTCTAGTTTTCATTTTAACAATTCCACTTGATATCCTAGCTCAATTTTCATGCATAATCTTCATTCAAACACATCAAACACACTTAAATCACAGATTTCTTTCCTTAGGCATGCAACACACTCATTTTCACATTAAAGTTTTTTCAAATTTCTCACTTGAAATTCAATTAAAACCACACCAATAATCATGGCAGCAAGTCATCATCCTAAATAACTTTAATCCATCTTTAAATCATAAGTTCATCTTAGTTAAAATGCTTACCAAAACAGCCTTAAACCCTTGCTTTGATTTCCCACAAGATTAATGCTTTAAAACCTTAAATTCATGCACAAAAATTCTATCAATAACATATGCAGTAAGGGGATAGCTTTGAACCAAAATTTTCAAACCAAATCACCATGAAAACTAAAACTTTTTCACTTAAAAATCACTTATCCAAGTTTGATAACACTTCTAGGCTTGTTCTTCACCTTTTATTGGCTAATCACTTGAAAAATGGCTTGAAATGCTTGAAAAACAGCTGCTATCCCAAGTTAGTTTCTGCTATGTTTTTCCCTGCAATTTTTCTCTCTTTTTGCTGTCTTTTGCAGTCTGTCTTTTTTGGTTTCTTCTGGCAGCTTCTTCAATTTATATAGTTGTCCTCAGTCTTCAAAAATTGCCCCTCAACTTTATCATTTAATTACAATCCATATCATTTGTTTTTATTGTCCATTTTGCCTTATTTTTCCTACATTTTATGCATTCATTGCATTCAATCTTTTTCAATTCAAATTTGCCCACGTATAATTCCTAATTAACTCATTTAATCATGCCCTTTTATGGAAATTCATTTATCACTAATTGTATCACAACTTTAATAATTCATCACCTCACTTTTCGGATTCAAATTTATTTTCGGTCAATTCGAAATCTCCACTAGAATTCGATTATACATCTGAAAAGCTTAACAATTTTATTATTCCATATATGAGGACATTCTAGTACAATATATTTACAATACTTATACATTTCAATTACAATGTTGGATTCGGAAATAGATATCACATCAATTCTAATGACAAGGAAACTAACATTTTAAACATCACCAACTTGAACTTAAATCAAAAATTCATTTGCACTAGTATGCTTACCAAATATTCTTAAACTTCTAACTTTATTTTCTTACCAATTTGAAGTCTCAAATCTTTGAATCCATACATAAAAATCTCATTAAAATCGCATACAACTCATTAGGAAACTTTAATCCAACTTTTCACATATAAAAATTAAGGAAACTTAAACTTTACTACTTGATAACCACTTGATTTTGTTAGTTATCACTCCTAGGCTTGTTCACAACCTTTTGATGACTTGAAAACTACTTTAAAATGACTTGAAAACTACTTAAAAATGACTTGAAAACCATGAAAAACAGCTGGTGTCTTCTGCTTCTTTATCTGCTAAACAGCCTCTCTTTTCTCCCAACAATTTTCTTGATTCTTTCAGTCACTTCCACTATATATAGACTTGATTTGCTTTAACAAATTGCTCCTTAAGTTTGGGTTGTAATTACAAGCGTGTCATTGGTTCAATATAAAAATTTGTTACATTCTTCCACACTTTAAATTTTCAAAATTACCCTTGCACATATCCCTAACTAACTTCATTACTCATGTCGTTTCTTGGAAACTTACTTAACACTAAGTACATCATATACTTTAATAAATCACCATGTCATTTCTCGTATTCGAAATCGTTTCCAGTTTACTCATAAATTTGTTCGTAACTCAATTTCACATTTATCAGAATTCAATTATGTATATGGACACTTTAAATTATTTCTTTATTATATAAATAAGGGCATACTTGTATAATACATTTACAATACTAAAATTGAAAGAGTGTATTATACCTTTAATGTTTTAGGCCTAATTGAAAATATGAAAAAATAACTAATTTCGATGTATCAGCTCTTAGAGGAGTCATAACGGCAAACATGTCAAATAAAAATGTATTTTAAATTGAAATCTTCAATTGAATTTTGCGCTAATTATCATAATTTTAGTCTTTCTATTCATCTTTAAAGTTTTAGGTCTAATTGATAAATTTGAAAAAAATGACCATTAGCAGTGTACTACCCCTAGAGGAGTCATGATGGCCAAAATAGAAACTAAAAATACGTTTTAAAGTAAAATTTTGATCTAATTTTTGTAGTAATTATCATAATTTTGGTGTTTCTATCTATCTTTAAAGTTTAAGACCTAATTGATAAATTTGAAAAAAAAAATGACTATTTTCGATGTACTAACCTCCTATCTGAGTTATGACGAAGAAAACATCAATTAAAAATGCAATTTAAAGCAAAATCTTGAATTGATTTTTAAATCAATTATCATAATTCAGGTGTTTCAATATATCTTCAAAGTTTTAGATTTAAATAAGAAATTTAAAAAAAAAAATGATTATTTTCGACATACTAACCCTGGAGAAGTCATCACGATGAAAATGCCAACTAAAATTGCGTTTTTAAATGAAATTTTGAACCGATTTTTTTACCAATCATCATAATTTAGGTGTTTCTATCTACACTTCATGCTTAAGGCCTAATTGAGAAATTACAAAAAGTGACCATTTTCAGAGTACTAACTTTTAGAGGAGTCATCATGGCAAAAACGATAACTAAAAATACGTTTTAAGGCAAGATCTTAAGTCGATTTTTACGTTAATAATAATAATTTGAGTGTTTCTATCTACCTTTAAAATGTTAGGTCTAATTGAAAATTTTGAAAAAATGATTATTTTCAGTAAACTAACTCATTTGTGAGTTATGATAGCGAAAACGATAACTAAAAATGTGTTTTAAAGCCAAATCTTTAGTCAATTTTTATGTCACTCATCATAATTTGGACGTTTAAATCTACATTTAATATTTAAGGCCTAACTGAAAATTTTGGGAAAAAAACAATTTTTGACGTACTAACCCGTGGGGGAATTGTAACAATGAAAACGTCAAATAAAATGCATTTTAAAATGAAATCTTAAACCAATTTTTGAGCCAATAATCATAATTTGAGTGTTGCCATATACCTTTAAAGTTATAGACCTAATTGAGAAATTTCAAAAAATGACCATTTTTGGGGATAGTGAAAACGTCAACCAAAAATGCGTTTTAAAGCGAAATCTTGAACCGATTTTTACGTCAATCATCAAAATTTGCGTGTTTCTATCTATATCTAAAGCTTTAGGTCTAATTGAAAAAATTTAGATGTTGACTATTTTCGGTGTACTAACCTCTTGAGAAATCGTGACGGCTAAAACGTCAACTAACAATGTGCTTTAAAATGAAATCTTTAGTTGAGTTTTACGTCAATCATACCATTTAGATTTTTCTATCTATATTTAAAGTTTAATTCATAATTGAGAAATTTAAAAAAGTAACCATTTTCGATGTACTAACGCCTAGGAAAGTTGTAACGATGAAAACATAAACGAAAAATACGTTTTAAAGCAAAATTTTAAACTGATTTTTATATTAATCATCATAATTTAGATGTTTCTGTCTACTTTTAAAATTTTAAGTCTAATTGAGAAAATTGAAGGAATGAACATTTTTGGCGTACTTACCCCTATGGAGCCGTGACGGTGAAAACATTAACTAAAAATGAATTTTAATGCGAAATAAATAAATCAAATTAAACTAATTAAAATAATTATTGACAAATTCTAATAAGCCTTTGTTGATATACTTAAATTGATGTCGGTCTATGATTATAAACATAAACCGATGTCGAGGCAAATTGTCAACGTAAGCCGAATCGACATTTGTTAATCTACTTGAACCGATGTCAGTCTACGTTTCCAAACATAAACCGAATCAATATTTGTTTTTCTACTTGAATCGACATCGGCCTATATTTCTAAACATAAGCCGATCATTGACTCAACCAAACCTACATTTTCAATTTAATTCCTATCATATCTTAATCAAATATAACATAATCTAATCTCAACCATCTATACTTAACTCTACCAATTACTAAAGCCGATCGGCTTTTGTTTGTCAACTTAAGCTGACATCAAGGTAAATTATCCAACATAAGCCGATTTGGTATTTGTTGGTATACTTAAACCAACGTCGGCCTATGTTTTTACACATAAGTCGATCGTCTTGCACGTTATGAACTCTACCAAACTTGAAATTCAGTCTAAATCCAACCACAACCTAACCAAATATAACATAATCTTACTCTAATTATCAATACCTAATATATATAAAAACACAAATAAATTTTATAAATGACAAAAAATTCCAAAAGTCATAAAATTATCTATTAAGATGTCGAATCGGCATACCTTCACCAATAGAGAAGGACAACGAGCTTGTCGACGGTCTATAGTAGTTTCGGAACAACGACGACTGTGCAAATATGTCATCAAGGTACGTGGTTTGACAGAGAGCGACGATTAATTTTGTTTTTAGACTGATTTTTCATTTTATATATCGAGGACAATTCTGTAATTTTTTATTTTTATTTTTTTTAAAAAAATTTTGAAATATAATGTTAGTTCCGTAATTTTTAGTTAGGGGCAATTTGGGTATCTTAGGTATAAAATGCAATTATTTGTTTGAGAGACTAAAATGAAATTTTTTAAAAGTTAGGGGATAAATATGTATTTTATGTTTTTTAATTGGCTTATTTTTGGTATTTTTCACCCTAAAAAAATGGTATGGACACCTCTTTTATTTGTTCACCCAATTAAAAATTTAAAATTTTTCTAATTTGTTTTTAAAATCCCAACTAATACCAAAACTACTTTTTTCTCGGAATTTTTATTATACATATTTTATAAATACACCTCATCCCCTCCACAGCCAATTCTTGAATTGAATGTGCATGTTGATAAGTTGAATTGTGGAAATCCTGAACATAATTATTCATATAAACATAATTATTTTTCACCTAGCACCGATGTATAATTCTACCAAGCTTGAGCGATTGAACCCAAATCGGTGTGGCTAACGTGGTTAGGCTTAATTATTCAATATAATCGATATTTAATTCCCGTTTTAGGTAATTAAAATCATTAGAACTTTTAATCGATATAAAACTAATAATTTAATCATAAAACTATGGTAGTTATATGTCAGATATATAATCTTAAAATAATTATGTTAAAATGTCACAAGCAATAATGATTATATATCTTGAACCAAATTTTCTATTAAGCAAAGATTTGAGTTAGGTGTCTTGTGATACGAAGAAAATGTTGAAAAATAATTATGTTTATGTATTACATAATCTTAAAATTAATGTAAAACATATCCTTTGACTACTAATTTCATTAAAAGATTTTGTTTTATTTTTCATAATTTACAATCAAACTATATTCCTTAAAATGAATTTGGTGTTTAAGATTAGAATTTATAAGAAAAGTTAAGGTTTAAGAGAGTAGCAAAAAAAAAAAAATTAAGAGAATAAAAAAGGTTTATTATATAAATGATATTTTAATTAATAATTAGTGGCTGGGTGTACTTATAAAATATTTACCCTTTTAGTAATTTTACTTAAGGGTAATATTGTATATTTAAAAAAAAAAAATGTAAATTTGAGGTGTACATATAATTTTTTAAGGGTAAAATTCCGTCACTCTAATTATAAATTTGTGGAAAAATGTATAACATGACTCATTTGGCGATGTCAACTTCAAAACTAACTTTTGTGTTTTTGTTTGTACAAAAAACAGCATCAATGGACAAGAATGCCCTTAATGATATGAGAGCTATAAAGTCGGAGCAAATTGACAGAAGTTGAACTCTTTTTGGTGAACCTCTCTTCTCCCCCCTTCGTAACCTTTCCTGACAAGCAGCCTCTCCGGCCAACTAGCTATGCAAGTAGCTTCTCCCCTCGTCGACTGGCCTTCCATTCTATCAATTCCGATGGTGAACATATCTTCTTACTTCCTACGACCAACCTCTCTTCTCACTTCCTAACTTCTCACGCCAAGCAGCTGTGCTGCAGTCTCCACTATTGACCTTCCATTCTGTAATTTCCAACGGCTAATATCTCTTTTCACTTCCTACGACAAACTCTCTTCTCACTTCTCATGGCCACCATTTCTTATATCTTCCATTGCATAAGAAATGAAAGAGCGTGATTTGGATTGGACTGTCGAAGAATTGTGCCGCTTTGTTTCTCTACGGGTGGGCAGTATATTTGCCTAGTTATGGTTGCTTTGGATATGTGAATATGGTGATATGAACCAAGAATGGGGTATTGAATGTGGGTTCTGGCTATTTTGTGTAATTTGTGTGTGGTTTTGTGATTATGATTAGAATGTCAAAGGTAGATTAAATTGGTAGTTATAATGTAGATCTGTACTTTGAGGGCAGGATTTGTAATGGAAGTTGAGATGAGTTTAGAGGTGAAGTTTTCATGTTAAGGGTGAGAATTCAAACTTTTAGGTTGGGAATCTTAACCTTTAAGTTGAAAATCGTAAACTTGAGGTTAGGAATCTTAAACCTTTGAGCTGGGAATCCCAACTAGAAGTTTAAGTTTCCCATTATTGATATTGGGTATCTAAACCATTAAGTTGAGAATCCAAACTTATATGTTGGAAATCCCAACCTCTAGGTTGAGAGTCTAAATCTTTTAGTTAGGATTCTCAATGTTGATGTTAACTCCAGTTTGAGAATTCCAATCTCGAAATTGAGATTCTCAACATTTCGGTTAGGATTTTCAATCTGGAGTAAATATCCATGTTGGCACTCCCAACTGAAAAAGGTTGGGATTTGAAATATAGAGGTTGGGAAACATCAAGGTTTAAACTAAGGTTAGGATTCCCAACCGAAGTTGGGAATCCCACCTTTCCGCCGAAGGTCGAAAAATTGGGAATCCCAACATTCCCATTAGGATTTATCACCCAAAGGTTGGGAATCTAACTTTTGCCAACCACGAGGTTAAGATTCCAACTTCCAGACCTTCGGCAAGATTTAAAGTGTGATTTCTAACCCTAAATTCAAATCCCAACCTGAGGTCAGTATCTAGGGTGTGATTCCCAACCCGATGGTCGGGATTTCTCAACCTAAAAGTTGGGATTCCCAACCCCTAGATTGAGATTCCCAACCTTCAGGTTGGGAATCATACCCAAGGTCTAGCCGAAGGTTGGTATTTTCTAACCTCCGAATTGGAAATCTAAATCTTCTGGTTGGGATTCTCAACTCGAAAGTTAGGAATCCAAACCCTTAAGTTAGGAATTTCAATCCCGAGATTGGGAATTGAGTACTCTTCTGCATTTCCAATTCTTGGATAATGGATGTTAAAACTTTTCTGGTTGGAAGTACCCAGGTTGGATAATGGAGATTGGGGTTATCATTTTCCTCTTCCTTTTCTTTTTATTTTCCGTTTCATGTTCATATTTTCATTGTTTAACTCATTAGCCTATTTTCCTAACTGAATTATATTATGAATGTCAGTATGAAAGCAAGAAAGACCCTTAGCAACCTGTCGATGAGATTCCAACCTAAAAGACAAGCAGACTTTTTGTATATAAATATGTTTGAAAAAGAGTAGCTAATCTTGATCAAATCCTTTTCATAATTGAATATTATATTTCTCATTGCTAGTCAGTAATGGTTACTCTAATGATGTATAAGTAATTATTTATGTTTGTTTTCGATGATTTGTAGTAGTCGTGAGGGACTGGTCAGGTTGTCTCTGACTGTTGTCATGGTGAAGAAAAACAATGATAAAATTTCTCGATAGTTTATATACTTGTAAGTTTTTACAGTTATACACATATTCCCATAGTGTTATATATACTGCATAATCAATGATATGATACATTTAGTAATGAACTTTGAAATCATTTTATCATGGTAAAATAAAGTAGGAAAAGCTAACACAAAAGCGGCTCATATTGAGAAATCAATCCTATCAAATCTCGAAGGTTGGATTCACAATGCTTAGAGGTGAAGACTAAACATCCATTATAAAAAGAATTTTGAAAAGGCTTAACATCCATTATAAAAGGAATAATATTAAAAATTATTGTTTTAATCAACGAGTATTTCAACAATGAATACTACAATCATTCACAACTCAAATAGTAGGAATACTAAAGCAATAATATACATGAAATCTTTTACAATAAAATGTAACCTGATGACATATTGAGCTACTATATACTTCATATAGTAGGAACTACTGAACCTAAACACAAGATAACGCATTGATTAACACAATCTAGACACAAGATACTTCATATAATAGCAAGAATTAGCAGCAACAACCATTTTATCTGCGTTTAACATCTTCAGGGCACTAACCGGAGGAGTTGTAAATTCCCAAACATCTTTAAAAATGGTATAATTTGCATTTTCATCGAGGAACCATAACTTTAAGAATTGATTCCCTTATTTTCTTGCATTCAAACTTCATTTAAAATGTCACAAGGAGTTTATCTTTGGCTAAGATGGTGCTAACATTAAGAAAAATAACTACTCCCTCAAAACAATAAGACTATATCAGAATGCAATAAGGTTCTAAATATATTTCAGTGATCAACATCAAACATTAAATCAAATGTAAATATCCTTCTCTCCTTCCCTTCAAATGGAAGAATTCCTTGCAATAGGTAGTACAAAAAATGCAGTCTCAAGGTAGGAGCGGGGTGTGTATGTCTTTATAAACTTTCAGATACTTAAATAGAGGTTTGTCACAGGTAAAAATAATTTGAACATAAAAAGATGACATTAAAAAAAATCAATTCCATTTAGAAAAGTGTAGAAAATCACCCATTATTATCCCCCAAACCACTGCACAGAAAAACCACACACAACTCACCCATACCTCAATTATAGATTAGTTGGGAGCTACATAAGCCCTTTTCCACATTTACACCCTATCCATGACCATAAGTAGTTAATGAAAATAACAAAATACAACTTCAATGGGAGTTGTTACAAGATGTGTCAATATGAGATTCACAACACAGTATAAATAAGGATTTTAAATAGCTTTATCTCATACCTCTCCAGGATGACGTGTATTCATAGTTTGCACAGCAAGTTTGTAGTTATTATGTGAAATTAATTGTGAAGCATCCAAAGACTCTGCTTCAATATTCTGTAGCAACAAAATGATGGTATTAACAGTTAAGCAATAGAAGCTACTTTATTAAAGTAAAAGCAATTTAGAGTGAATATTAATTTAAGAGTTATCTCACTCTTTCTACTCCATTAAAGAAGTCTACATTGAGAGACAAACATTTGAAAGTTCATACTTTAAAACATAAAAATTTCTCAATTTTCATGCAAAAAATCCAAGTCATTTTTCAAATCAAGACCTAAATCATGTTCAAATGTAAATGTCCATTGTTCACTGAATTTTATACCAAACAATCAAAACAGCACTTGATCATACAAAACCTAAGTCATTATTTACTGAATTTTCTCCTTCAACCAACAAAATACCAAAACAAACACACCTGAACATTTATTATCCTAATAATGAAACAAAAACATACCCATCATCTATAATCAAGTCAACAATGAATAAATTGCTCACAAATTCATAAAATAAATTATGTTTTATACACGAAGCTTACTCTTCATCACTCTCTTTTCAAATATTTCAATCAAGTTCAACAAATCAAAACAAAACACTATAATTCAAATCCCATGTCACCAAATTTGATCACAAAACCATAATCCAAAACAAAATCATACCCAGTTGCTTAAATTCTATCAGAAACATAAACGCAATAGAGACTTACTGGTTGAGATGGGCAACATTGAGAGAGAGAGGTTGTTAATCTGCAAGCTACAAAGAAAACTTGTGAATTGAGAGTTAATGTTAGAGAGAAGTCAGAGTTAATAGAAAACAAGTAAACATAGTCAAGCAAACCAAAGTGAGAGAGGGGCAGTCAAGCAGATTAGAGTTAACATGACGGTGATGGAGAGAGAAACGCGCAGTTGAGCTGACCAGACGGTGATACATAGCAGCGATGGAGAGAGAGAAATGCGATCAAGTAAACCAAATGGAGAAAATAAGGTCTATGGGAGAGAAGAAAATGGGGTTGTGAGGGAGAAGAAAAGGGTGATGTGAAAAGAGAAGAAAAGGTGATGCTAGGGTTTGTGAGAGACAATGAAAAAAAAGGGTACCTGTTCTTCACCGGAGTTGAGAGTCTAGTAGACCAAGCAATAGGACGGTGGCGGGTGGAGGTCGACTATTAGTGAGATGTGACGGTCAAACAAAAAGGTTAACAATTCAGATAGTTAACACTAGTGGTTGAAGGTACGATGGTGGTGGGTGGAGATGCAATGGTGGTGGGTGAAGGTGCGAGGGTCAAAGAAAATTGTTGGACAGTGAGAGAGTGACCAATAGTGGGTAGAGGTGAAGAGCGACGGTGGTGGGTGGATGTGCAATGGTAAGGGACGACAGTGAGGACTTCGGATGGTGGGTTGAGATTTCTATAGTGAGAATGAAAGAAAAATGTTGAGAATAGAGAGAGAGAGTGACAAGTTTTGTAGATAGAGACTGACTGTTGCATACTAAAAGGTTGAGTTAGTTGTAATTGGGCTGAGTAATCAAGGGTATTCTTGTCCAAAAACAGTCACGCTGCAAATATTTATAAAGAAAAGATCATTTGTCAAATGGGTATTCATAAAAGGGTTAATTTTCAACAGGGGTGGGTACAAAAATATAGAATCGACCCAAACGACCCGAACCGATCTGATCCGTGGGTGTTCGGATCGGTTTTCATGTTTAAACTTATTGGACCTTACAACAAAAAAAAACCATTTTTCGGTGTTCAGGGTCCACGGGTCAAAACAGACCCGATCCATGAACAGGATACATGTGTAATTTCGTATGCCCCTATATAAACCCACGCCCAACCCTAGCTCAAAAGCAGATCAGGTCCCTACTTCCTGCCGCCGCATCCCCCTTCTTCCTCCTCCCATCCCTCGCCGTCTGTCGCCTCTCCTCGCCGTTGCCGTTGCCGTTGCCGTTGCCGTTGCCGTGCCGTGGCCGTGAACTTCTTCTCTTCGTCGGCGTCATCACCGTGAGTCCAAAGCTCCTCTCATCTCCTCTCCTTGCCGTGCCCGTGGCCACCGTCACGCTCTCCTTGTCGTCGCCGTTTTCGCCGCCGTCACCCTCTCCTTGCCGTGGCCGTGGCCGTGGCCGAGAAGCTCTTATCTGGGTTGGCGTCGTCGCGGTGAAACACTGAAACTCCTCTCATCTCTCAGCTCTCATTCCTCGCCGTCTTGCGCCGCCGTGGAGCTGTCCTCGCCCTTTGCCGTGGGCCGTGGCCGTCAATCTCCCTCCTCGTCGGCGTCGTCGCCGTGAATCTTCTTTCCCCGTTGCCGTGGCCGTCACCTATTCTCTCATTTCTCGCCGTCTAACAGTTGCCGTGCCGCTGCTGTGCCGTTGCCGTGGCCGTCACCTCTTCTCGCCGTCGCCGTCACCAGCTTGGTACTCATCAATTTGTTTCAGTTTCAATATTTCAGTTTCCGTTTCATATTCAGTTTCAATATTTCAGTTTCAGTTTCAGTATTTTACATGCTTAGTGGTTTTAGACTTCATTGAAATTTGATTGGGTATTTGTGTTTTCATGATTTTGTATTTGTTGTTTTGAATCCTGTTGTTGCTTAGCTGCTGTGGTTTAATTACTGTTATTATTCATTGTGTGTTGTAGTTGTGATTTGTGAATAGATAGGAAAAAGTGTAGAGAGCTTTTCCAGATCTGAATTTGATGATGATGAAGCCCAAATTTGGGCCCAAACATGAAACTCGAACCGAACCGAACACTGGGTGTTCGGTTTGGGTTGGTTCATCTCCTTCCTTGGACCATGTTTGGACCCAAAACAGGCTATCCGCAAATTTATCATGTTTGGGTTGGTTTCAGTTGGAACCGATCCGAACATGGTAATGCCCACCCCTAGTTTTCAATAAAACCCTAAATTTGTTGGATACGGCCGAATAGGTAAGATTATACTTTGTATTGTGTCTGGACATGGGGTTAAGGCCCATTGGGAGAAAGTTTTTGAAACCTTATTGGGCCAATGGCTTGGAGTTGATCTCCCTGAACCCAATGCAATATTATTTTAGGCGCCAATCCACTCTCCTTTCTATCCCCCGAACGCGCCTGAAACTGAAACTAAACCAGTTACTGAGCTTCTCTCTTCCTCGTTGCCGACGCCTCACCGGTATCTCCTTTTCTGTTTTCCATTTTATTATGTTCGCTGCTTATTTGTTGCTTTAGATTGAGTGTGGTCTATAGTGAAATGAGACAAGGTAGATGCTTGTTTGTTTTGTTTGAGACCTGTGTATTTGCTCTCATATTTTATGTATTATCCCCCCTTGTTTCTGGGCTTCAATTCTATCATTTAAAAAAAAGAAAAAACAGCCTTAATGAAATATATCCAATTACTTGTTATACATGTATATGTGAACGACAAATTACAAATGTATTGTTAGTTGTTACCAGGGAGTTGTTTATTTTGTGAATACTGTGAAGGGTTTTGCCACAGTTACTACTATTAAGGAAACACGAGAGAATGAGTGAACACGGTGATGATTGTTTAGAGGCCAAAAAATGTTCTTCGAGTAATTGTGCAGTATGATTATGGTTTTATTAATTTTTTTTTATTTTTTTTTTCTATAAGAAAATTTAGGCCAGTGCAGAAGCACATATATTGCCCAGGTGTTGTCTAATTAAAGGGCTGTGAGGTTGCATGATCTTCCAATCAAAGGCAAGATTTAATTGTTGGTGTTGCAGCTAGTTGTAGATGCTGTGAAAGGTCTTGGTTCTATGAAGAGAATATAATTTATTGTTCTCTCTCTTTGATATGTTTAAGGTTTCTATCTTCTGGTTCGTTGCTTTGATAAACCCCATTTCTTTAGGTTTTCATTTTTTTAAGTATTTATTTTTAATTTTATTAAACATATTGAAACATAGTTAGACACGGTGCTGATTAAATTGGTCCCTCTTGCATTGTGTTGACATATTTCCCTAATTCCTATCATACTATTCCATGATATTTTTCTTTTTATTTCATCTGTCTTTTCCTCTAACCCTAATATATTTATATATCTTTTTCTCTTGAAGGTTTTGTTATTGGAATATTTTATTTCCATTATTGAGTTTTAAAACTCTCTTCGGTTAGTGGCACATCTTTTCTCTTCATCAAAGCTTCATAGGCAAGTAGATAAACTTATTTTCCTTGTACTGATTTGCTAATACATATTTACAAGTTTCTGATTATTTATTGTCAGAGATCTTCAATGTTAACCACATTGATAGCTTTCTTTCCTCCAACAGAAACACAATGATTCTCAATAAATAAATGCACAATCATATATATACTTATTAGTTAGTAGTTCAATAATGGTGACTATGTGGTTTCTTCATTGCTTGTCTAAATAAATACAAAAATAATTTATTACACCGCACCACAAGATTAAAAATAATTATTAAGTGGTAGTGGCATAGTCAATACATAAGTTCAAGCTCTTGATCCTTTCCCATCACTATTCTTTTCTAATAACTATAACCTTATTTTTATTTATCTTGATTTTTCTCTCTTACGTAAATATATACCCTTTTGTGGGTCTTTTGTTTTTCCTTTGGATGAATATAGGTTCAGCGGAGGTCAAATGGCTTGGTGGGAAAGTACTGATGGCCATCGTCTTCTCATTGCACCTGGTATTATCTATCTTAACATTTTATAATCTGCGCTCTATTATGTTATTTAACCTGTTTTGACATATATCTGCTCTATTGCTTGTTGGCTCGAAGATATGGCATATTGTTTTAAAAATAGAAAATTCGGTGAAATCAAATTTTTTGTTAATTATCTGATTGTGTACTTTTGTTGTACTGTTCGTAATTGTGTGATTGTGTTCTCCCTGCTGCCTGTCTTTTGTGTTTGCATCTGTTAGGTCTTTTATGACCTGCTGGTTCACTTTCTCTATGTACATTCACTATTTTCCTAGTGAATTTGTAGTTTTTGATAGAATAATACTATGCGGAAGAAGATTAGAGAATCTAACTAACAACTTACATATGGATGAGGTTTTTCTAATATTTTATCTTGTTAATGGTCACTTTTCCTCCATCACTTAATTTTTCTTTTATATTTCAGAAACATTTTTTCTCAATAAGTTGCAATTTATGCTTCGTATGAGTATCTTAACAATTTGGCTTTATCATCGCAGATTCTGGTTCAACCAGAAGTAGTCTTGGAAATTTGCTATCACTACGCCATCCCAAGTCAGGTATTTTAATTTATGTTTCATATAGGTTACCTCGTTGCTCATTATTAATTTTTATTTTGTCATTCTCCTGAAACAGTGGGTGATTTCATTTCTGGGTCAACATTATGCTGAGCATTGACGTAAACATGCAACGCTTCTCCTTGCATGTGCTACCAAAGTTGTTCATAGTCTTCTGAATGTTGTATTCTTTTTAATATTTTACAGGAAACAAGAAATGTTATCTCTTTATTAATGGGGAGCTTCAAGAACTTAATTGGTTTAAGCAACCATACAGTTCTTGGTTTTTGGGAAATTATATTTGTGAAGGTAAATGGCCAATTTAGATGGCTGTGAAAAGCATAGTATTCAGTTGTGTGAAATGCATACCACTAAAACCCCATGTTCTATTTTATTACATTCATGTAACATGACATAGATCTTCCTCTATTTTATTTTCTGCTATTTTTGGCGTGTTACACACAGGAATATATGTTGTTCTATTATCTACATCATGTGTCTATTGGTATATACATTATAGTATGGTATACTACCATCGATATAACATAGTAAGATAAACAAACTTTAATTTAACAAGGTTGCCTCTATGTTTTTTCTTGAAGTTTGTTTCCAGTAAAATATGGAGACTTCTGATCAATGTCAGGAGGCAGCTGTAATCTAAAACAAGATATTCTATTTCATTTAGTTTTTGAAGTTTTTCATGGTGCAAGGGCTCTTCTTCTATAGGTCTCTCTTTTATACTTGTGCGTTCATTTTTGAAGCTGATCCTGGTGGTTCATGTCAGCTGATGATTGCTTGTCTTCCCTTCCCTTGTACATTCCCCCCTTTTTAATTGAAGTTTTGTTTATGTTATACAAAGTCTTGATCATATCATTGGCATGAGAGTGAATTGCACAATACCTCCCCCAAGTTTGTCCAAAAACAGAGGGAAACATAGATTTGTTTTTATTGCACAAAACCCCTATAGTTATCGTTGACTTTCGTCAACGTTAACTCAGTGAAGGGTAATTTGGTCTTTTCACTCGAGATCTGGAAGATGACTCTCTCTTCATCATCTTGCCGCTCACCATCGCCGGCCAACTTCATCGCCGGTCACCACGCAAACCAAAACACAGAAAACTCTCCGCCAAAACTCTCTATTTCTCTCTCTTCTCTCTTCCCTCTCCGATCTGTCCAGCTCCATCACACGTCTACCACGCAAACCAAACACAAAAAATTCTCTCTTCCCTCTCCAGTCCGTTAAGCTCCATCGCAGCTCCACCACACAAACCAAACACAGAAAACTCTCTCTTCTCTCTTCCCTCTTCCCTCTCTTCCCTCTCCAGTCCGTCCAACTCCATCACACGTCCACCACGCATACCAAACACAGAAAACTCTCTCCTCTCTTCCCTCTTCACACAGCTCCATCACACGTCCACCACAGAAAACCAAACACTGAAAAAAAACATCTTCATCATCTACAAACATCAAACCCAAACATACACAGAAACCAAACACGTAAACAAAAAATAAACATTAAAACCAATAGATCATCGGGGGAGGTAGTCGGCGGGGGAGGAGCGGAGGAGGAAGGGGAGATCGCATTGAAGGAGACAAGATTAATAATGGCGTCATCGTCCAGATCTGTGCGACGGTGGGGAGGGAAAAGAGTGATAGAGCTGTGCGACGGTGGAGAGGGAAAAGAGTGATAGAGCTGTGAGAGACGAACAGATTGGAGGAACGAGAAGCCAGATCTGGGCGGCGGTGGAGAGGGAACAGAGTGATAGAGCTGTGCGATGGTGGAGACGAACAGATTGGAGGAACGGAAAGCCATATCTGGGCGGCGGTGGAGAGGGAAGAGAGTGATAGAGCTGGGCGATGGTCGAGACGAACAGATTGCAGGAACGGGAAGCCGGATCTGGGTGGCGGTGGAGAGGGAAAAGAGTGATAGAGCTGTGCAATGGTGGAGACGAACAGAAGGAACGAGAAGCTCAGATTGGTGGAATGGAGGAATGAACTGGAGGAAGAGAGGGAAGAGAGAGAAGAGAGAAATGAAAAGTTTTAATGGTGGGTGAGAGGTGATGAAGATGATCGGCGATGATGGTGAGTGGATGAGATGAGAAAGGGAGATAGTATGGATCTAAGAGAAGACCAAAATGCCCTTCACTGTTAACAGAAGTTAAGTTAAGTATGGGGGTTTTGTGCAATAAAAACAAAACTATGTTTCCATCTGTTTTTGGACAAACTTGGGGGAGGTATTGTGCAATTCACTCTTGGCATGAAATTCAAGTTGTCATTGATTTGCATATTATTTTGAGAGAGTTGTCCACTTAATTTTGGAGATCCAAATTGACAGCCAATTATTTTGCTCTCTGTTTGTTTCTTTTTTTTTCCTCCTTTTCCCTTAACATCTGCTTGTTCTCACGAAGTTAATTTATTCTTTGACTATGGCAGCTTGTTACTTTGTTTATTTTCTCTCTGATTAATATAATTTCTGTTTTTGTTCATAAAAAAGATGGAAGCATATATACTGCTACTCCAGTTGATCCTGTGTTCATAATGTTGCCAATTTTTGAAGAAGCAAGAATGAAGGTACAATCATCATTTGCACTCAATGTACTCAGGTCAGCAATAGCCATTTATACATTTAATACAAATTTGCTGGTGGAAACTCCCCATGCAAACACAGAATACAAAGTAGCTTTTTGATTTGTAAGATTTCTGCATTTACAAATGTATCAATATATCATTGAAATTTCAACTTGGTGACATCATTTAAAGTGATTGTTTGTCAACTACTTTTTTTTTTTTTTGTTTTTGTTTTTTTCTGTTTCAGTTATTAGATTTTTCATATTAACATTTTCGTGCATTGAATGTATACAGAAGGGAGATGATTCTGGGAAATTCAGGCAATTAGAGGAGATCATTTTCATTAATGACTACCCGGGATATCAACATTTGTTACCTGTTGCTGAGAACTGTATGCAAGTTGTTTGTGAAATAAAAGGTTGATTGCTACCCGTATTACTATAGCAAACCATAACAACAAGCCTACAAAAACATATTAAATGACGCATATTATATCATGACAAAGTTCTTGCTCTTTGGTTAAAGTATATTAACCTAAAACATATTATCTATTGATCATTGTAATAATTATAATGATTAAGTAGTTTTTTGGCATTCTATATTGTAGATAGGAGTTTTGAATAAAACCAGTTCATGCTGAGTGAGGGAGGCAGAGGTTTGATCAGGCATGTGTGATATCCGATTTATTCCAGTGTTAATCGCTATGTATGCTAATTTGCCTATTGTAAATCGAGATGAATTTGATATTGATTATGCTATTGTACAAGCTCTATATGGTTACTAATGTGATTATTGGTCATTAGATTATATTCCAATGGTCCATAAAAATTCATTTTTAAAAGTTAATAAAAAAAAAAAAAAAAAAAAATCCCTCCATAGCATACCCCTGTGTCTATACAATTCTTGAACGTTAGCTATATATATATAAATAAATTTATTATTTTAATGCATTTTTTACACCTTTCTTTCTTCTTCGACATGCTGTGTATTATTTTAATACATTTTTTACACCTTTCTTTCTTATTCCACATGTTGTTGGCTTTCTACAGAATTTGGATCAACAAAGTTCTTCAGGCTTGATGACTCAAAGGTTTTAGCTTGGTTATACCAAAAGGTCTGTCCTCTTCTATCTGAACTTTATTCCAAGTTTAGGATGCTTAATATTTTGAATAGCCATTATTATTGTTGGATTTTTCAATAAAATTACCAAACTTTTTTGTTCATCCAACCTTATTCCGTCACAGAGGGGTTGGTCCTGTCACTATGCAGGTTTCCTTTGCTTTTTCTTGAGCTCTCATCTGATTTAAATAATCTCATTGACAGTATTCCGCTCTGTGTACATAATGGCCATTTTTTATTAATTATTTGTTGTTGTGATGATTTTTATGTTCTTTTCTACATTTTTTTTTCTACAAAAGAAGCAAAAAATGTGCACCTGAAACTGAGTTATGTCCTTGTAAGATAAAGTTATTCTGACGTTTATCATCTCCTGTTGCTGGGATTGCAGGTGTGCAGATTAAAAGAGACTCTACCGGTGTTGGACCAAAATTATGCTGCTCAAGACGAGAGGGATAAATGTATACACCAAACAGCAACAATATATTGCCTTTGTTTTATATGTTTATGATTTGTTAACTCTCTCTATCTCGACACATGTATGCACAAGCACATGCCTACACAGAGATATGCTCTTGGAGACAGCATGCGGGATGTATAAATAAGCATATGGATGAATATGTTGGTTACTCTGTTTTAGCTTGAAAATACTGTTAAATATATATGATCATGGGTGAAAGAATATTTCCTCTTGATTTATTAACTCTTTTCTATTGCAGTATCTGATGCAGTTTCGATCTTAGGGGAGTATGTGAAGGATGAGCCTTGGTTAAAGCTTCTGTGCAGCTATTTGAAGTATTGCCCTCTAGCTCCTTAAATCCTCATGTTAAGAAATAATGATATTTACCCTTAGAACTAGGGGAACATAAAAAATCAAACCATGTATTTTGATAGTGCTTTCTTTTCGGATCTAGTAACCAAGTTTATGGTACTAACAACATATATGCAGTTTAAATCTACCAAATGCAACCAAAAAGGAAGCAGAGGTGGAAGGCTTTCTGAGTTCTGTGGAAAGTAACCATGAGTCTTCTAATCTCTTACAGGTAAATCTGAAATTCCTCCAGTGAAATTCTTGCTGGTTGCTCCTGTTATGTTTATGTTATGGATTGGATTGCCTTTTACAGTCCTTATTCTTTTGTTTTGGGAGAGATACAGTCCTTATTCGTACCTTTCTCTTTGTTATATATAATTTTAGCTGATTGTGCTTGAGCCGCCATTTTGTTAGGATTTCTAATGTATTTCACCGGGAACAGAAAACTAGTAGTGAATCTAGAACTGCATAGTGTAAGTGGATTGCCTATGTGGAGGATGCGATGAAAAATTAATTGTGACTATTTTTTGTAGGGGTAAAAATGGAGGGAAATATGTAATTATAAGGATTGATTGACATGGCTTTGTTTACTTTAACTTATTGACTTTGCACAAATGTGCAATGGATGAGAACGCATTGTTCCCGCACTGCAGTTTACTCTTGCTGATGGATTTTTTCACATTTGTTATAATTTTCTAGGAAAAGAGCAAAGTTGAGAAAAAGTCTATCAGAAATGGAAAGCAAGGCAAAAAGGTGAAAATGGAGACAGAATCACGGAACATCAAGGAAATGTTTAGCAGGGCTTTCAGAAGGAGTTGAAAGTATCAGATTCAGATAATTGTTGTTGTAACGTCTGACTTGACATCCTCAATCCTGGCTGCTTTAATTTAACATGGATTTGGTATCATCGTTAAAGTTAAGATATATATATTATGTTACCTCTGACATCCAGTATTTTTTTTTTTTGTTATATTCCTTTACTCAACACCTTGAGAATCTTTGTTACAAACAGTTGAATGATTATATTAAAGAATCCTTATTACAAGTTAAAAGTGAAAGGTAATGAACTCGCAACCTATTAAAATAGGGATTTATTGCAAGCGGACAGCGTGGTCCTCTGGTATTGCGTGCTAGGACTCCTGAGCTATTTTCAAATGACAACATAAATTTCCCTCAAAAAGTAATAATAATAATAACAACACAAATTCATTTTTGAGCCTACGTCGCAATTTAAGGAAGCCTTTTTTTCACGACACCGCTCAAGTTCTAAAGATTCATATTAAATTAATATGGATAATTTTTAAATATTATTTTCACAATAATTGTCTCCCAGTGAATCTTGACAAATTTTTAACTTATCCTATTCTCTATTCGGTTTTATGAAAATAATTGTCTCTTCATAGATTCATATGAGTATTTGATACTTTAGACGATAATTTAAAAATAAAAAATATGAGGGAACCCATTTTTTTGGCTTTTATATAAATTTTAAATTTTATATATATCTAATTTTAATCTAATTGAATAATTTCATTCTTAAATTTGGTTCTTTGCACTTGGAATCCATACTTTATCACTTGTTTAAGAAAAAAAAGGATACAATCAGGAAATTAAAATAGAAAGGACATAAGTGAATAGTAATGGGCCGGACCATGAGAGAGGTTGGGCCAAGAGTATGATAAGAAAGTGGTGTAATTCAGTTATGATTGTGCAAATTCCTCTCTCGACTCCTCAGCAACGTTCAACAGGTTTCTCATTCTCAACCTGAAGGAAGACGACAGTCGATCAGGTTACAGATGATATCACTTACTTGTTTTCTTAATTTGGTGGAAAATTAGTTTTTGTAATTTGAATTATATGGGTAGCCGTAGGGCTTTGTTCGGGTTTTAGTTATTAATATAAACCCTAATTCTCTGCAATCATTTTCTTGGTTTCATCCCCCTGCATCTCGACTGAGAAGTGGAGATGTTGATTGTCACTTATTTTTTTCGAAAAAGTGATGATGATACTGATTATTTATGGCATCCAACTAGGTATTATTGGCTTCTGGCTTTATTTATTATTCAATATGGTTGCGAGGGGAGATAGTCTTCGAGTTGGTTTCCGACTGTCTCATATTATGATTTTGCAATAGTGTTGCCTTTCATTCCTTCTCAGAATGCTTTTGTTTTGGTTTGGTAGTGGACTGCTTCTTCATGTTCAATTAATTTTTCGTTTTGTTTCCTAAAAAAATTTGTGGAGCTTGTTTTCTATTTATTCACAATGAAAAGAGTTTCTGTCGTTCTTGCTCATTTATTTGAATTTGTAGCACCATAACTAGATGGTTGCTTTTTCAGTCAAGGTCTTACACTGAATGTCTGTATATTTCACATTATGAATTTATGATTGCTCACTCGGGCATAATTCTTTTACAGGCACAGCTGTGTTCTACAAGGTCTTCCTATTGGCTAATACTATTATAGAAGAGAGAGCCCTATGGGCATTTGAAACTTTTATGTCGGTGAATGCTGTTACGTGGATGTTGAATGATTGGTACTATGGACTTAAATGCTTCACCATTACCTGAAGAAGACGAGGATACTTTTCAAGGTCATATAGAAGAATATGCGGCACAAGAACGCATAGAATCTGGAGCTGAAATTTCGCGGCGGGTACTTCTCAATTTTGCTTTTTACCCTTGGTTTTGTGGTTGTTTCATTTAATATGTAAGAATGTATCATTGCAAAGCGATTGTTGTTATTTGAAACCTGTTATAATTGGAAGAATTTTCAGTGGTCCTCGCTATCGTAACTTTATGACTTGACAAATTTAGAACAATGATTGATCCCACCTAGGCATAATATATCTAATCTGCCTATCTGACATTATTTTTAGAGCTTATCGGGTGACTTTATTTTCATTTAAAGCCATACAGTTTAGTGAGGGAAAATATCCATTATTATTTGTCATGTTTTGTTCCCTTTTTCCATGATATTACTAAATATTGAGCAAAATAATATATTACTGTCTGCTCTTATCTCTTGTTTTCCCTCTCTTGCGCATACATGTGCAGGCACAATAGTTGAGCAAAGATCTGCATTTTTGTTTTCTTTTATGTTAAAAAAAATTCTCTTTGCATGTGTGGATGCTAATATGTTTGTGCATCATTACATATTTTTTGTGCTTGTGTCAGGAACGTGAAGAAAGAAAAAAGCGTTTGAAAAGGGATCGATCAGATGACAGATTAGTGCATGCATCTCAGCCACACTCGCATGATCAATATATTCAAACGAAAAGCTTCAAATTTTATGACAAAAATAAGCTCCCACCTGGTAATTTATTGCCTTATTTTCTAATTGTGTGTATCTAATAAATTGATAAGATTGATGCATGAACACTCAGTTTTTAGCCTTTTTTTGTTTTGTTAATAAACAGAAATGATTTGTTTATGCTGATTTTCTAGTACTTATCTTCGTTTTTTAATATTATATTGATATTTGCAAATGAGAGAGGAGGATTGGAGGTTTCGGGTTTTGGAAAAGAATGGAACTTCTTAGTGTAATCTTGAATAGATGATCCTGTTATCTCCTTTTTTAACCCTTTATAATCTGTTTTGGTGGTCAAAAGATCCTATCAAAGATAAGAAAGTCCAGCCTATTGCTTAATATAGTAAATTAGTAATAGAATTAATTTCGGTGATCACTTGCAAGAGAAAAGACCTGGCCACCTGGGATATGTTCATCTCTTTGAGGGTGTATAATGTTTAAGATTAATTTGGAGAGCTTGATCACATCTTTTGTTACATATTTGTAGCCTGGAGTAAGCCATTCAAGTCAACAAATCTTATTTGGCAGCTCTGTATGGTGTGGCCTGAGTGTTCTTGACACTTTTGGCATAAAGAAGAGGGAAGGTGCTCTGGGATTGTTCAAGAAGGTTATATTGTCAGTCATTTGAAATTTGAATTGAGTGGAACTAGTGAATTTTTTAGGATTCCAAGAGGATGTAGAGTCTCTATGGAATAGAATCAGGATTTTTGTTTCCTTGTTGGCTTTACCTGCTGTTGAATTTATATTTCCCATTTTCTTTTGTTTTTGATAATAGGGAAGTGGCAGTGTTGAGCATAGGCTTTTTTCTTTTCTTTTCTTTCTTTCTTTTGATCTTTTTTGAAGGACACTTATTTGGGCTGCCCTAATGCTCATTTATTTTAGAGGCTGTTCACTCAGGCTCTGATTTCTTTCTTTTGTGGACAACTTGTTGCCTCAGTTTTGTATTATCATTTTTTTCCTTCTTTGATAAAAAGTCCAATTTTATCTCTTAAGTTTTGGTGTTTTAAGAAAGTTTGTGGTTGGCCTTTTAATGGGTTCAGTAAGTTTTGTCATTTATGAATATTGCATTTAAAGCTTTTTATCTGTTTACAATATGACTGTGAGTCAATAAGATGCTGATGAGTTAATTAAAGTTTGACTCTCAGACCTAACAGCAGTAGATTAAGTGGTTCCTAATACTGGTATTTTAATTGTGATGCTTGAATCTAAAGTATCAACATTGACATAACTTTTAACCATTTTGTTCTTCATGTCACAGGTTGGTTGGACTGCCCTTCATTTGGTCAAGAGATAGGCTGCATAATCCCTTCCAAAGTTCCACTTGGTGAATTCTTCAATGAATATATTCCTCCTGGTAAAAGATACTCTTTCAAACAAGTGATTCATCAACAAAGAGTTCTAGGAAGAAAGGTAAGCATTGTTTTTCCTGCATGGAAATATCAATTTTTCTTTTATCACATGCAACCTGTTTATGCCTACACACCTTTCGGTTGGACAACTGGATTTAGGATAACATTTTCTTCTCCCAGCTTGGTTTAGTGATTGATTTGACAAACACAACTCGTTATTATCAAACTACGGATTTGAAGAAAGAGGGCATCAAGCATGTTAAGGCAAGTGTTATAGAGATTATTTTTGTTTCTCTGCTTTTCAAATTTTGTGATTGAAAAGTTTTGTTTTTTTTAAGATTCTTTATTATTTGTGTTATAGATCCAATGCAAGGGCCGGGATGCTGTACCTGATAATGCTTCTGTAAATAACTTTGTTTATGAGGTAATTTTTCTCACAGGGAAATGCCTAAATTTTCTATTGATCTTTATAGAAATTCGCTTCTATTTTTTCCACCTTTTCTAGATCTCTCTCCCCTTTTCTTCCATGATAAATTTGGCATATTATGAATTGTCTGTTTCCGGCATAACAGAATAGTCCCATATGATACTGAACATTTATAATTATTGATTTTTACCAGGTTACCCAGTTCCTCGCTCGTCAGAAACACTCGAAAAAGTATATACTTGTCCACTGTACTCATGGGCACAATCGCACAGGATATATGATTGTTCACTATCTTATGCGTTCACTCTCAATGTCTGTTACTCAGGTTAATATTTTTCTGTCTTTTTTCATGCTCTTCTAATTGATTTTGTGTGGCATTTTTCTATTGAGACGTGATACCTTAGATTTTGCATGGGTGCAGGCTATAAAAATATTTGCTGAAGCACGACCCCCGGGAATCTACAAACCTGATTATATAGAAGGTTTATATGCATTTTATCATGAAAAAAAGCCAACAACAGTCACTTGCCCACCAACTCCTGAATGGAAGAGATCATCTGAACTTGATCTCAATGGTGAAGCTGTCCCAGATGATGACGATGATGGAGTTTCGGTTGCTCCCTTGCATGTATGTATGATAACTAATATTTAATTCAGAAAATACACCTGTGTAAAGACTTGCATGAAATTCTTTTTTTTTTTTTTCTAGTATTCTTTTTTTTTCTTATTCCAAATTAGGAAATAGTAATAAGTCAGAATGCAGGAAAAACAGTAGATATAATCACAATTTGTAGATCTTGTTTGGAATATTGATGGGATATTCTCTGAGTTATAATGTTTATGTTGATTAATATTTTGCAATTTTTGTGCTTTTACAATGCCTATTCTATATACAATATGATGTCTCATATTTATCGTGAATTTTTTGAAAAATGAATGAAACGGTATGCACTGTTTTCCTCTCAGTTTTTACGAGCCTGTTTATTGTTTCAGGAGAGTCATGAGATGCATGTAGTAATGACAAATGATGATGTTTTGGGAGATGAAATACCTCATGATCAATTAGAGGCTTTTCGGCAATTCTGCTACCAAACTCTTAAGCTGAGTGTTGGGGTAGGCACTTCCAAGACCCTTTTTTTTTTTTTTTTTTTTTTGATGTTTGCAACTGTATTATTGATCATATTGTTCAAATGTTCATTTCTATATTAATATTCGATTTTGACATTTCTCATGTGCATCAGGCTTGCTAAATTCTTGTTTAGAACTTTTACGGTGAGTAATGGTTATTAAAATGCTGACAAGAGGGAACCTTTATATGCTGGAAATGAACTTAAGAGCAAGCAACATAGAATTTTTTTTTTCCTTCTTATCATTATAATTTTTTTTATTCTTTTATTTTTTTGACCGTCATGCCTTTTGGTGCTTTATGTAGATGTAAATAAACATTTACTTGGTATTATCTGGATGTATATAATTTTTTATTTAAATTTTAATGAATAGTGTTAAAAGTAGTCCAAATTATTGTTAAAATAAATGAATTTACCATCTTAATTTAGATTGCCATTTCTCATATCTGATATGCTCTAGGTAGCTGGTTTAACATGGGTTCCTATGGCTTATTTTCTTGAAAATTCAGGGCAGAGGGCAAATGCAATTTCCAGGGTCACATCCAGTTTCTCTTAACAGGTGCAATTCTGCATTTCTTTTCATATATAATATGCTATGGTTGCATTTCTTTTTATTAATCAGTCGTCTAAAGAAATTGTCTCCGCTCCAAAGATGGTTGCAAATTGCACCCTTGTATTTCATTAATATTGTGTCTATTTGTTTTGTGACATGCGAGAAGTTGTGTCAGGTATTATACTGTAAGTGTGACCAGGTGCTTGTCTTCATAATATTGCTTTCTGGTGTATAGGGCAGGTCTGACAGTCCGAAAATTTTTCATGAACTTTTGTCTCTTGATCTGAGGAGTATTAAACAGTGATGATGAGCTATTACCTTTTAACATAGTGTTATACACAAATACTTTTCTCTTCCTTTCTCTCATGTCTTCTGTATTCGCTCATCTCTCTTGTCTCTCTTTTTATTTCCTGATAAGAAACAAAGACTTTATTAAAAAATAAATAAAGAAGTTGTAACTGTGAACCAGAAGTCCACCAACACAAGAAGCAAAAACAAGAACAAAATACAAGATCGAAAAATTCATTCAACAAGCAACAGCCTTCCAATCAAGCAAAATGAAAAATAAAGAAGAGTTTAAAATCTTTATTAGTATATACCCAAAGAGAAGTCAGATAATACGTTTTATCCCTAAAAAAATTCTCATCCTCTTCAACTTCATCAAAGATTCTTTTGTTACTTTCTTCCCAAATAACCCATAAGCTGGTAAAGACCCCACAATACCAAAGAATATTAGCCTTCTTTCCTCTAAGAACTTTAAATTCTTCCAATGAGAAAGAACATAATGATTTAGGAGTAGCCCACTTCAAAACAACCAAAGAAAACAACTTACTCCATAATTTGTCAACAACCGGTCAATGAAGAAAAAGATGATTCAAGTTTTCTTTCCAACTCTTGCACATGACTATAGTTTTAAAAGGTGCGCCTAAGTGCGAGGCCCATAGCCAGGGCCCGAACGACAGCCAGGCACAGCACCCTTGAAGAGGTGCCCTGCCTAGAGCACCTAGGCACAAAAACCCAAGGACCCTTGCCAAAACCCACCAAACAACCATCGAAACTAGCCAAACAGCCCCAAAACCGTCTAAACAATCCTGAAACCAGCCTTCTTGTTGTCAATCCACTCTCCTTTTCTTATGCTGAAATCGGCACTCTAAAGTGGTGGTTGCTTGGCTACATACGGTGAGGAGAGCTAGAGAGAGAGGCAAGAAAGAATAAGGTTAAGGAAAGGAGAGACTGAGGAAGAAAGAAGTGACGGTTAGGTTTTTGGGCTGTCCAAATTTTAAATATATATGTATAGGAAAATTGCAATTTTGCAAATAACTCCTTAATTTATGATAAAATACCCAATTAGAGCCAGAGAAAATTGTAAATAACTCCTTATATTATTATAAAATATCCAATTAAACCCACTAATTTGAAGAATAAATAGAAAACCCCTATAATTATATATATAAAAACCTCAATTTTATGATTTTATAATATTTTAAGTTTTTGTTTTATAAGACGTGTGCCTTGCCTCGAAAAGGCATGCTTTGTGCCTTGAGTTCCATAGTCCTTTTGCATCTTGGTGCGTCTTGCGTCTTTTAAAATTATGCACAAGACACGCCAAGAGGGAGAAAGACAAGAATTAGGATATCTTTTTTGGATGACATCACAAGTATTTAATTTCTTATAAGCAATAAGCCAAACTAAAAACTTAATCTTGTTCGAAGCCTTTGACTTTCAAATAAGATTATCAAGATCAAACCTTGGATGCGATTTGCCTTGAACCAACCTTTTAAAAAAAGACTTGCTAGAAAAAATACCATTGGAACTCAATCTCCAAACCCTTCAATCTTCCATTCCTAAATTGAAAGAAACACCTTCTAGTAAAAAAATAAGAGAAGAAAATTCCACAATTTCCCTATTATTCAAATTTCTCCTAAAATTAAAAGATCATTCTCCATGAAGAGAACTATCCAATCTACTTAAAATTGAAACATTGTGAGAAGAAGCAAGCTTATATAATTTTGGAAACTTTAAGCAAAGAGGCAAAGAATCCTCCCAAAAATAAATCCGAGCACAGTTTCTAACCACAAACCTCAAATTACACAAGAAAGCGTGGAAGTTTTGCATAATAACTTTTCAAGGACAATGACTAAAACCTTTAAGAATTGCATTGAAATCTCATCAATTTCCTTGAATTCCATACTTTTAATCACTTTATGCCACAAAGAATTAAGTTCTAAAGGAAACTTCTTCATCTATCTACTAAGTAAAGCCAAATTTTTCAATACAATATTCCCAAGTCCTAAACCACCTTTATCACGAGGACGAGAAACAATGTCTCAACTGATTAAATGAATCTTCTTTCTTTCGCCTATTCCATTCCACATAAAGTTCTCATAATCTTTTCAACTATCTTTACCATCCCAATAGGAATTCTAAACAAAGAAAGATAATAAGTGGGAATGCTATGCAATACTACTTGCATTAAAACCAATCTACTTCCACCGGATAAAAAAAGAAAAAAAGAAAATTCCCACCCCTTTAATCTCCTCTCTACTTTCTCCACCGTTGGGGCCCAAAATTTAGAAGATTTTCAATTACCTCTCAGAGGCAACCCTAAATATTTCAGAAGTCAACAATCTACCTCACACCCAAAAGCATTGGACAAATCAACTATGTTCTTTTCATCACAATTTATGTTTGTCAAGACACTCTTGGCCAAGTTTATCTTAAGTTTAGAGAGTAAAAGAAAAAAAAAAAAATTGAATTAACTTAACCAATGAACCAAAATTCTCTTCATTGCTTGAAGGAAAGAAGATAGTATCATTAACAAATTGTAAATAGAAACCATAATATTCTCCTTTCTAGCTATAAAGTCCACCACTAATTGATATTCCTTAGTTCTATTATTTTATTTTAATTTTTTGATAGGAAACAAAACTTTATTAGAACAAGGAAAAAATGAGGAAAGAGGATCTCCTTGCCTAAATCCTCTAGGAGTAATAAAAGTTTCCCTAGGTCTTCCATTTATTATGATCAAGAAGTTTGTAGACATTAAGCAACCCATAATGTATCTTTTCCATTTTAATCCAAAACCTTTTGTTTCCAAGACAGTCCATAAAACTCCAATAAGCATGATCATAAGCTTTTTCAATTGACATGATCCAGCTATAAAGCCCTCCACCAATTGACATTCCTTAGCTCTATCAATTAATCTTCCCAAACAATTCGTCACAAGAATAACAAAAATGAGGAAAGAGGATCTCCTTGCCTAAGTCATCTAGAAGCAATAAAATTTTTCCTAGGTCTCCTATTTATCATGATCAAGAAATTTGTAGACGTTAAGCAACCCATAATCTATTTTCTCCATTTTAACCCAAAACCTTTTGCTTCCAAGATAGTCTAAAAAACCCCAATCAACATGATCATAAGCTTTTTCAAAATCAATGTTGAAAATAACACCTCTTTTCTTCATTCTATAATCCTCCACCACGACACCACCTTATTAGCCACCAAGACAACATCAAGAATTTATTTGTCTTTAAGAAAAATAAATTGACAATTAGAAATAGTACTGTCTAACACCTCTTTTGGTCTATGATATAGAACTCTGGTAATGATTTTGTATAAACTAGAGACCAAACTAATTGATCTAAAATAGCCAATTTTCACAGAATTGAATTTTTTTTTTTTTTTTGGAATGAGACAAATATATGTAGTATTGGTGATTCTATTAACAATATCATTCTCAAAAAACTCCAAAAACACTTTCATCAAATCATTTTTAACAATATCCAATATTTATAAAAGAAATCAAAATTAAAACTTTTTGGACCAAAGGCTTTTTCTTTGCTACAATCCGCCGTAACTTTCTTAATTTTCTCTTCTTTAAAAGGTCTTTCCGACCAAGTAACTTTATCTCTACAAATGTGGTCCCAATTCAGACCTTGAAGTTTAGGTCTTGCCACACCTTCTTTAGGATATGACTTCTGGAAGAACCGAATAATTTTATGTTCAATGGCCTGTCCCCCTCCTTTTCTATAATAGACCCATCATTTAACTCCAACTTGTTAATACAATTTCTGCTCATTCTTCCATTAATAACTGTATGGAAAAATTTAAAATTGCAGTCTCTTTCTTTAACCCATCTGACTTTAGCCTTTTGGCTCTACAAAATTTCCTCCATAGACACCAACTTCTCAAGCTTCAGCTTCAATTGAGATCTTTCCAATCTCAAAGATTCAGAAAACACCCCATCAGTTTCTGCTCTATTTAAATTAAAGATTCTTGACTCAATCACATTTTTCTCCTTGAAGATATCTCCAAAAACTTCATTATTCCAAATTCTCAACTTCATTTTAATCCATTCAAGATTTTTCATAAACTTGTAACCCTTCTAACCTTGAAAATCAACTTCCTTCCACCAATCCTCTATATTTCTAACAAAGTATGGAGGTAGCTATTATGGTGGTCCTGATGTAAGTTGAGGTGAAAGTATATAAGTTTATTAGAGAGAAGAGAGACTTTTGGTTGGAACATCTTTCTCTCTCTTATGAACTTATATACTTTCATCTCAGTTTACGCTAGGACCACGATAGTAGCTATCTCCATATCTATGACTGTAACCTCCACTATTAGCATTGCTTTTGTGATTGGATCTCCATAGCAATGTTTTAAAATGCGAAAAGCAGTTCAAGGCAGTAAACCGCCAGTGAGACAAGGCGGTTGAGGCAGCCGCCTCAAACCAAAAGTGATAAACAATTTTTTTTTTTTTTTTTTAAATTAACATGGGAAATCATCAATATTAATGAAGTAAAAGTTTATAACCAACATTAGAAACACAATCAACATTATAAACATAAATATCCAACAAAATAAAACATAACCAACAAAATAAAATCTAACCAATATAGGAGGATATTTTTTGAGTTGGGAGGGGATTCATTGGAGGTTTATTGAGTTGAGAGAAAATATTGAGTTGAAAGGGGATTCAATGGAGGTTTGTTGTATATGGTTTGGAAGAGGATTCTGAATTCAACTGGTTTAATATTGTTGAAGAGGTGGTTTTCGTATATTATAGTTTTTTTTTTTTTTTTTTTGGGTTAAACTAATTATGAGGCTGCTGACTTACTTTGTTTTGTTAATTAAATTAGAAAAATTTTTATTTTTTTTAAAAAAAATAAAAAAAAGAAAAAGAAAACAGGTCTGGTGCAGCAGAAACAGTTGTCTGCCACGCCAGACCTCTTCCCTTTTTTTTTTTTTTCCCAAAATAAAGTCTGATGATTTGAAAAATAAAAAAAAGGAAAACACGTCTGGTGTGGCAGTCACAGGATCCCTTCCTTTTTTCTTAAAAAAAGTCTGATCGTTTTAAAAATAAAAAGTCTGGTGTGGCAGAAACAGACCTGCATCAGCCTGAGTCGGTTTGGCTCAAGCTGAGGCTGCTGTCTCAGCTAAATCAGGCATCCACAGTAAAAAATGTTGTGAGGCGGCTGACTCAAGGCGACCTCACACCTGAGGTGGGTGAGGCTCGCCTCAATCAGCTGCCACATACCGATTTTTCGAATAGTAATCTATAGTTACCAAGAGCTTTATCAACTACATGGTATTTGCTTACACAATGACCGTGATGATCTGAAAAATTGGATTTGAAACATATTTTAGAGGAAAACTTTGGAAATTATATGTTCTTTTGGTTAAATTCAAATGCTAGAAATTAAACATACAAGCCAGAAGACACCCACACAATGGTGTTGCATGCACATTGTTTTAAAACTACCAGAAAATCTACCACCAATTAATATGAGACTGAATGTAAATCCAAGAGCTCCAAAATTTCAAATTTACTAGTACAAGACTTACGGATTCAAGTTTTTGCCAGTTGTTTTTCTGGATAGAATGGAAAGAGAGTAGAGGGAAAACAAAAGGTGAGAGGTGGATAAATATGAAATTTAATAAAGATTAGAGAGGGGATACATGGGATAGGAAATAAGAGAGGATAGAGATAGCTATGTAACTCAGAACGGGGTCAAAACATTGTGTAATATATTGGGCTGTTAACTGACCCTATAGAACATTTATGAAACAGTTTTTGGCCTAAGTTATCTGTAGCTTAATCTGACTAGGAGAATTTCTATTGTTTCAGTTTTAGTTTGAAGAAAAAATTAGAATAATAATTTTTGGTGAAGGCAGAAATTATCGAAGAAAAATCCTGAAGGCAGTGAGGCAAGGTTCTATTATTGTCAATAATGTAGGAATGCACCCTATGTTAGAAAGGCTATTTTTTACAGGAAGTTTGACATAGCTTTGTGGATATCCCTTTCGTTGTCAGTTAAATGTGGAACAAATGTCAAAGTGCAGATACCAAGTGAAATGGAAATGGATGACTTGGGAATAGGTATTTGCTGGGTAGCACCGTAGTAGTATGGAAAAACCTATCTGTCTTAACCTTGTTCTTGAAGAAAGTGGAGCATACTCAGTCTTGAAACCAATGTGGCACTTGATATGACTGTACACTGGATGAAGAGTATAAGAGCTGTTATTTCTTCTATTTTTGCCAGCTTATATTAGTACTTATTTTTGCGTTAGAGTTGATTTGTCGGAGCCATATTCAATGCAGGGACAATTTACAACTATTGAGGCAGCGTTATTATTATGCGACATGGAAAGCGGATGGAACACGATACATGATGCTAATAACCATGGATGGATGTTATTTGATCGATAGGACTTTTAATTTTCGAAGGGTCCAGATGAGATTTCCTTGCAGACACCACCCAAATGAAGTATGTATCTTGAATTTCTGCCTACACATAAGTTTCTTGACATTTGTATACCAAATAGAGCAGCTTAAGTTGATGGATTTTAATTTGAAATAATCATATTGCTTGTTAGGCTCTAGGCGAGAAAACTCACCACTTCACTTTGCTTGATGGGGAGATGATTATTGATAAATTGCCAGACTCACAGAGGCAGGAACGAAGATACCTTATCTATGATATGATGGCAATCAACCAAGTGTCTATAATTGAGGTTGGGTTTAAATTATTTATGATAAATGACGATAAGGTCCCTGATTCTTGATGTTATTATATTTTATGTGCTGTATGGTTAGAATTACTTGTTTTATGACTATATGCATCATACTTAGTTACTCGTGGTTGTATATTGTGAGAATTTGTCATCTTTTATCCAAAATATACGTTTACAAATGTGCATTGAAAATAGATTTTACTACTACATGAGTCCTTGCTTACAAGGTAGCTGCATTAAAGTTATATTTGCAATTAAATTCTTGGTACCATGTCTGTTCTCACCATCTCGATTGCTATTATTAATTCTTGATTGTTTTATTGCTGCTAACTCAGTTTAATTAAATCCTTGGAGCCATGATGTATGTGTAATTGTTTATCTTGTAAAACATTGTTGGATTTGTAGCTGCTGATTAGTAAGTTATAATTAGTACTTTTTTAACAGCTTTCAAAATGCACTCTTTACTAATTTACTCTAATGTAATGTTTATGTTTTGGGTGTCCTCTAGACATTCCTAACATCTAACCATTGGATTATGAGGTTTCTTAGTTTCTGTCAGAATTCCATTTAGTGTATTTGACTTAGGAATAGAATACAAGTAATTAGAAGGCTTCTACTACTAATTATATGGTTGTTCAAAACTGGTACAGCGGCCTTTCTACGAACGTTGGAAGATGCTTGAGAAAGAAGTCATTGAACCACGGAATCAAGAGCGCCAGAACATTTATAAGAGTAGAAATTCTTGTTACAGATATGACCTGGAACCTTTCAGGGTGTGTATTGATCCATCTCCTATTTCTTTTTCAGGTTGTTGCTTGATACTGCTTAAAGTTTTGATTGAAAGGGGGTTATTAAGACTTGATAAAATTAGCACACCTCCAAATCCTTTTGACAGTACTTTTCTTAATTTGTTTATCCATCAGGTGAGGAGGAAAGACTTTTGGTTGCTTTCCACTGTTAACAAGCTTTTAACAGAATTTATTCCAAGGCTTTCACACGATGCGGATGGTCTTATATTTCAGGTAGTTGAAAATCACAAATGGTGATTGCAATATACAGTTCTAGAATTTTTTAACAGTCATTTTTGGTTCTTTTGCTTCATGCTTCTTACACATAGGATAAGTTATTAATTTGTTCCTATAATTTGTCACTGTTTAAGATCTTTTCAAGGTTTGCAAAGTGACTTAAATACACCGACTGATCATCATATTAGCGACTAAAACTATAGGTTGTGTCTACATCACAAATAATGTTTATATTAGTCTTTTTAATATAAAATAAAAAATAAATTAAATAAATATTAAAATTTTATAATAAATTAAACTAAATATTTATAATAAATTGAATTAAATAAAATTGAATTATATGTTAATAGTAAATTAAACTAAATATTTATAATTCTAATGAGACTAGATAGAATGAATAGAAAAATTGAAAAGAAAACAAATTAAAATAATTATTTAGGGGGTGTATTCAATTATGACTATAAAAAACTTTCATAGATTTCTTTTAGTAAATGACTTTTGCAGAATTTCATAAACTTTTTGAAAACACTCAACACAACAAATTCTTTCTCTTATTTTCTGTGTTCTAGGTTGTACAAGTAGGTTTAAATAGAAAGCTAACATCTAAACTCTAGGAATGTAATCTGTCAATTACACAAATCAAGCTAATCTAATTCTATACATGGAAATCCTAAATTATAGATTGAATCCCTAAAATATCTCTTCCTATAATTGTGTGATTTTGTTAACAATGTTTTCCAACACTCCCCCTCAAGCTGGTTTGAAGATATTTTTCATTTCCAGCTTGGATATCAGCTTTTCAAACTGTCTTCTATGCAAACTCTTAGTGAGGATATCAGCTATCTGTTCTGTAGTGGGCAGATAAGGCATACATATCTGTCCACTGTCAATTTTCTCTTTGATGAAGTGCTTGTCAATCTCTACATGTTTGGTCCTATCATGTAGGACTGGATTATGAGCAATTGCTATGGCAGACTTGTTGTCACAGTACAGTTTAATAGGAGAGGTTGACTTGATATTTAGGTCTTCCAAGATTTTTTTAATTCATAGTCCTTCACAGATTCCTAGTGCCACTGCTCTGTATTCTGCTTCCGCACTGCTTCTTGCTATCACATTTTGTTTTTTGCTTCGCCAAGTGACAAGATTCCCACACACAAAGAAACAATAACCGGATGTTGACCTTCGGTCTGTTGTATCCCCTGCCCAATCTGCATCAGTGTATATCTCAACCTGAAAGTGCCCATTGTTAGCAAAAAATAAGCCATTACCAGGTGTTCCCTTTAGGTACCTCAGTATCCTCATCACTGCCTCATAGTGTTGCTTTCCAGGTGAATGCATGAACTGACTCACCACACCGACTGCAAATGTAATGTCTGGTCGTGTGTGAGTTAGATAGATTAGCTTCCCAACTAACTTTTGATACTGCTCTCTATCAACTTGCTCTTCTGGTTCTGCTGTCTCCAATTTCAAATTTGGTTCCATAGGGGTTTCAGCAGGTTTGCATCCAAGCATGCCTGTTTCTCCTAGAAGATCCAGCACATATTTTCTTTGACAGACTGAAATTCCTAGCTTTGACCGTGCAATCTCCATACCTAGAAAATACTTTGCCTCTCCTAAGTATTTAACTTCAAATTCAAGAGCTAATAAACTCTTTAGTTTGTCAATTGCACTGATGTCATCCCCTGTTAGGATGATATCATCCACATACACGATTAAAACAGCACGTTTTCCTTCACTAGACTGCTTTACAAACAGGATATGATCTCCTTGACTTTGCTTAAACCCCAGTTTTTTTATGACTTCCCCAAATCTCTCAAACCAAGCCCTTGGAGATTGTTTTAATCCATATATAGCTTTGATTAATCTACACACATTTCCCTCACCAACAAGCTTCTCAAACCCGGGTGGAGGCTCCATAAATACCTCCTCCTCTAGATAGCCATTTAAGAAAGCATTTTTCACGTCTAATTGATGTAAGGGCCACCCAAGGTTAGCAGCTATAGACAATAGGATTCGAATGGAGTTTACCTTAGCAACCGGTGCAAAGGTTTCTTGATAATCAAGGCCATGAGTTTGTGTGAACCCCTTAGCAACCAAACGAGCTTTATACCTCTCTATAGATCCATCCGCTTTACACTTAATTATAAATACCCACTTACATCCTACTGCCTTCTTTCCTCTCGGTAACTCAGCCCTCACCCATGTATTGTTTTTTACTAGTGCATTCATCTCCTCCATAACTGCCTTTTTCCAACTAGGACACTCTAAAGCTTCTTGTATATTCCTAGGAGTGGAGAGATGAGATATTTTTGAAGTGAAGGCTTTATGGTCATTTGACAACCTATGGTATGACAGGTATTTAGCTATAGGATGATTACTACATGATCTAACACCTTTCCTAATAGCAATTGGGATATCTAGATCAGTGTCAAAGGTTCTGATATTGTTTTCAGTGTTTGGTTCAAATACCGAGGAAGGAAGTTCAATTTGTTCTAGTAAAATGGAGTCATTAGTCATAGAATGGTTACCTGGAAGGTTTTGTTCCAGAACAGGATCAGCAGGTTCAGCAGATTGGCTTTGACTTCGAGTAGATTGGTGGTCTCTATTATTTTGAGATCTTTTCCTGGTATAGACCCGCACCTCTGTTGAAGGTTGATTTTCCCCTGCTAGTTGCTGTTCCTGGAATACTGACTCTCCCCCTGAACTTTCACTCGGTCTGATGGTCTGATCTGCTGATTTAGGTCCTAGTGTTTCACTTGGAAAATAGGGAACTGGAAAACACATGCTAGTTTCTTTTCCCTGAATGCCTTCACCAGTACCTACATTCTCTTTACCTACACTCAACCTCTCCCCCTGAAGCTGAACTGCAAAAAATGGTTGCTGTTCATGAAATATAACATCCATACTTACATGTATCTTCCTTGTTTTAGGATTGAAGACCTTATACCCTTTTTGATTGCTAGCATAGCCAATGAAAATACATTTTTCAGATCTGGGTGCAAGTTTGGATCTGCCTATATCTGGAATATGTAGATAAACAGTGCACCCAAAAACTTTGAGGGGTAGATTAGAATGTAGTCTATTTTCAGGAAACACCTCTTTCAAATAGTTTAAAGGTGTTTTATGTTGGAGGACTCTAGAAGGCACTCTATTAATTAAATAGGCGGCTGTCAGAACAGCCTCACTCCACAAATAATTTGGAACATTCATGGTTAGCATTAGGGCTCTACTAACTTCAAGAAGGTGGCGATTTTTCCTTTCAGCCACTCCATTTTGTTGGGGTGTGTGACTACATGTTGACTGATGTTGAATGCCCTTATTATTTAAAAACTGTCCCAAACTTTGATTGAAAAATTCTTTACCATTATCAGTCCTTAGGATACTGATTTTGATTTGAAATTGAGTTTCAATCATGTTATAAAAAGTTTCAAATACATTCTGAACCTCAAATTTGTGTTTCAGCAAATATACCCAACAAAGTCTAGTGTGGTCATCAATAAAAGTCACAAACCATCTTTTATTAGAGAGAGAACTGATATTACAAGGTCCCCAAACATCACTATGGATTAGGTAGAAAGGTTTTGATGCCCTATATGGTTTTGAGGGATACATTTGTCTGGTACTCTTAGAGAAAGAACAGATGTCACATTGCAGGTTTTGGTTTTTTAATTTCTGAAACAAACCAGGAAATAAATGCTTCAAGTAAGGGAAACTAGGATGACCTAACCTATTATGCCAAGTCATAATTTGTTCTCTAACAGAAACTGATCTCACATCACATGACATCCCTACTGCCTGCCTTTTACTGTCCTCAAAATAATAGAGCCCATTATCTTCTCTAGCACTGCCAATCTCCTTCTCCGATTTCCTGTCCTGAAACACACAGTTTTGTGATGTGAAAATGACAGAACAGTTAGAATCCTTTGACAATTTACTCACAGATAATAGGTTGCAAGATAGATGGGGCACATGTAAGACAGATTCTAGGAAAAGATTGTCTGATATTTGGACAGTTCCTTTACCCGCAATAGGAGAGAAACTTCCATCAGCTAATTTGACTTTCTTATTACTAGGACAGGGGATGTAACTTTGAAACAAGGAGGATATACTAGTCATATGGTCTGTTGCACTCGAATCGATGATCCAGGGTGTATAACGGGACTGACTTAAAAAACTGGTAGATAGGTTACCTGTGTGGACAAGAGAACAGTTGGGAGTTGATGAGTTTTGCACCAGTTTGAGAAGCTGATCTATCTGGTCTTTGGTAAGAGTAACCTGTTCGGCTGAGTTTCCATGAGGTGTACTCTTTTCCCTAACCTTCCAGCTCTCTGGTTTGCCGTTCAATTTCCAGCAGTTCTCTCTGGTATGACGTGGACGATGGCAGTAGTCACACCAGACTTTTTTCCTTTCCTCAAATTTGCGAGCATTAGTCTTTAGAACTGTACTTTCCTGTGAGATCAGGGCAGATGTCTCAACAGAACTGGGTGTTGGCTCCTTTTTTCCCAGCATGACAGTTCGTCTACTCTCTTCTCTTCGCACTTCAGCAAACACTTCATTCAGTGGTGGCAGGGGACGTCTACCTATAATACGATCCCTAACATCATCAAACTCCACATTCAGACCTGCTAAGAAGGAATATACCCTTGAGTTATCAATTTCTTTCAGGTAGTGGGCAGCATCTGTAGGATCCTTCCAAGTATAATCCTTAAACAGATCTAGTTCCTGCCATAGTCTTCTCAGTGCTGAAAAATACTTCGTCACAGTTTCGTTGCCCTGTTTCAATTCTGCCAGTTTCAACTGCAATTCATAGATCTGAGATTGATTCCCCAGATCTGAATACATCTCGTTCAAACCATCCCACATTTCTTTGGCTGTCGAGTAGCCAAGATAAGTTGAACTCACATCTTCCTCCATGGAGTTGGTAAGCCAAGCCATCACCATTGAATTTTCTGCTTCCCAGGTTTCATATTCAGCATCTACCTTGTCAGGTTTCTTCTTATCGCCAGTCAAGTATCCTATCTTTCCCCTTCCTCGGATATACATGCGGACAGACAAGGACCAGCGATGGAAATTATCTCCATTAAGTTTTATAGTGGAGATTCGGACAGTATGGTGGTCAGATTGACCAGAAGAATTTTCTGGGGTTGTAGTCATGATAATGAGATAAGGAGGAAGAGTTCTGGTCTCAGATTTGAGAACTAGGCTCTGATACCATGAAAACACTCAACACAACAAATTCTCTCTCTTATTTTCTGTGTTCTAGGTTATACAAGTAAGTTTAAATAGAAAGCTAACATCTAAACTCTAGGAATGTAATCTGTCAATTACACAAATCAAGCTAATCTAATTCTATACATGGAAATCCTAAATTATAGATTGAATCCCTAAAATATCTCTTCCTATAATTGTGTGATTTTGTCAACAATGTTTTCCAACACTTTTAATAACTTTACAAATTTATGAAAATTTTTTAAAGATTTTTATAAATTATTTTTAACAAACTATCTTCTATAGATTGTTATAGATTTCAAAGATTTTCATAAACTTCCAATATACTTTCATAGACTTTCATAGATATTAATAAACTTTCACTAATTAATATAATATTTACTTTGTAAGTTAATAAAATTATATTCATCATGTCAATAATTGATTAAAAAATATGACATATAAAATAAAAGTATAGTCTATTTCAAAATAATAATAATAATAAGAAAAATATAGTTACCTTAGCTACATAAATAGATAACTAAAATATTAGGTATTTTAAGCATTTCATTATTCAATTTATATCTTTTATGAAAATAAAATCTTTAATGTCTGTTATTGTTAATAATCCTAACATCGTTCCATATATCAACGGCTATAACAACCCTCCATTCATTAGTATGTTCTCTTTGTTGTTATTGAGTCTCAAGAAATGAGTTAAAATCGTCGTTTTCATTAATTAATAATGATGATCAAGATGAAAAGGATTCATAGATATTGATAAAATTTTATAGATTTTTATTTATTTCTAAAATAAAAATATAATCCTTAAACAAACTCATACAAATTGTACACTTTGTAAGTTATATTTTTCATTTCAATGAAAATATTTTTCTTTTGATATAATGTAAATAAACATGTGGAAAACAACTATCAAAATTAATATTTTATAAAATTCAAACTGATAAAATTTTATGATATTTCACAAATATTAAAATTGATTACTGTATCATTTCTTTTCCTTTGGAAAAGAAAGAGTTTAATAAGATTTAAAAATTAAAAAACTAACAATTTGATCATAGGAAAAAAAATATTGACCATTATAATTTACAATAAAATATGAGTGAAATGTGTGTGAGAGAGAAAATAAGTGAAATAATTTTATTTATGGGAGATTCTAATATAAAATAAGTGAAATAATTTTATTTATGGGAGATTCAAATATAAAAGTAATTATAAGGTTTATTTCTATAATCAACAATAAAATCTACAAAAGTTTTTAAGAGGGATGGAAGAAAATTTGTGGAGCTTGATTATTATAAATTTAAAATAAAAGTCTACAAAAATCATTAAAATTTTAAATTCTATAAAAGTCATTGATATTTTCAATACCTCATAACTTTTATAAATTCTTAAAAAGTCTTGATTGAATACACTATAACTTTTATAGACTTTGTAAAAATCTTTAAAAATCTATATATATATTTTTTTGATAGGAAACAAGAAACTTTATTAATAAAAGAAAAGAGATACAACTGTGAACCAGAAGTTCACCTTAAGATAAACAAACAAAGTCTAAACCTAAAAGTAACATTGGGAGAAACAATTAATACATAGCAGCCTTCCAATCTAATAAAATAAGAGAGAGAGGTAAATGTTTAAATTCTTCACTAGAAGACGCCCAGAGCGAAGCCAAGTAAAACGCCTTATCCCTCAAAAAGGTTTCCTCCTCTTCGACTTCTTCAAAAATTCTTCTATTTCTTTCCTCCCAAATAACCCATACAATAGCGAAAACTCCACAGTTCCAAAGTATCATAGCCTTCTTACCTCCTCCTAAGGCTCCAAATTCTTCCAATAAAAAAGCACCTACCAAAATAGGGGCTGCCCACCTCAATCCAAGTAAAGAAAATAACCCATTCCACAACAAGCCAACCACGGGACAATGAAGAAAAAGGTGATCTAAATTTTCCCCCCAACTCTTGCACATGACACACCGAAAAGGCGAGAGACAGATATTAGGAGTTCTTTTTTGAATGATATCACCTGTACTTAATTTCCCTTGAACCAGAAGCCACACTAAAAACTTTACTTTGTTCGGAGCCTTTGACTTCCAAATCAAGGTGTCATACTCAAATGTAGGAAGAGAATCACCTAGGACTAACTTTTCAAAAAAGGTCTTGCATGAGAAGATGCCATTGGAACTTAACCTCCACACCCTATAATCATCCTATCCATGATTGAGGGAAACACCCTCGATCAAAGCAATAAAAGAAGAAAATTCTTCAACCTCCCTATCATTCAAGTTTCTCCTAAAATCAAGGTGCCATCCTTTATGAATAGAAGAACAATCCACTCTACTTAGGATAGAGACATTATGAGAAGAAGTGAGCTTGTACAATCTTGGAAACTTTAAACTAAGAGGTCGGGCGTCCACCCAGCAGTCCTCCCAAAAGCGAATTTGAGCCCCATTTCTAACTACAACGTTTAAATTACTCGAGAAAGCATTGAATCCTTGCATAATAGATTTCCATGGACATCTACTACAACCTTTAAGAACAGGATTAGAATCCCATCCGTTTCCTTGGATTCCATACTTACTTTTAATCACTTTATACCACAGAGAGTTAGATTCTAAAGTAAACCTCCAAAGTCATTTACCAAGTAAAGCCACATTCTTTATCACTACATTCCCAATACCTAGCCCACCTTTATGCTTAGGACAAGAAACAACATTCCATCTTACTAAATGAGTCTTCCTTCCATCGCCAATCCCCTCCCACAAGAAATTTCTCATAACCTTCTCAATTCTTTTTGCTACCCCAATGGGAATTTTAAACAAAGACAAATAATAAGTGGGAATGTTATGCAACACAGCTTGAATCAAGATCAATCTTCCACCCCTAGAAAGAAAAGCGTTTTTCCATCCCTCTAATCTTCTCTCAACTTTCTCCACCACCGGAGCCCAAAACTCGAAAGATCTCGGATTACCTCTCAACGGCATCCCTAAATAATTCAACGGCCATCTCCCTATCTCGCATCCTATAGCTTTGGCCAAATTAGCTATCTTCCTTTCACACAATTAATGCCCGCTATTATACTCTTGGCCAAGTTCACCTTCAACCCAGAGAGAAGACAGAACAAACGGAGCACCGCAACCAGAGAAGCAAAATTCTCTTCGCTAGCTGAAGAAAAGAAGACGGTATCATCAGCAAATTGCAGGTGAGACACAGAAACGCTTTCCTTACCCACACACAAACCTTCCACCAAATGGCAATCCTTAGCTCTATCAACTAGCCTTCCCAAACAATCCACCACAAGGATAAACAAGAAAGGAGAAAGAGGATCACCTTGCTTAATCCCTCTAGTAGCCGAGAACTTTCCTCTGGGTCTCCCATTTATCATAATAGAAAAATTAGCAGATCTTAAACAACCCATAATCCAGCTTCTCCACTTTGTCCCAAAACCCTTTGCTTTCATGACGAAGTCCAGAAAGTCCCAATCAACATGATCATAAGCTTTTTCAAAATCAATCTGGAAAACAACACCTTCCTTTTTCTTCGATCTGATTTCCTCCACCACCTCATTGGCTACTAAAATAGCATCCAGGATCTGTCTACCTTTAACAAAAGCCGACTGACTATTAGCGATAGTACTGTCCAACACCTCTTTTAGTCTCAGGGACAGAACTTTAGCGATGATTTTGTACAAACTAGAGACCAAGCTTATTGGTCTAAAGTTGGCAACCTTTAAGGAGCATGATTTTTTTGGAATGAGACAAATATAAGTTGCATTGGTAATTCTATTAACTATCCCATTCTCATAGAATTCCAAAAACACCTCAATCAAATCATCTTTGATAATCTCCCAACAGGCGTGAAAAAAATCAAAATTAAAACCATCTGGACCAGGAGCCTTTTCTTTGCTACAATCCGCCACCGCTTTCTTGATTTCTTCTTCTTCAAAAGGTCTTTCTAACCAGGAAGCTTTATCTCTACTAATACAATCCCAATTTAAACCTTGAATGGTTGGTCTATCCTGGACTTCTTTAGAATACAACTCTTTAAAGAACCGAATGATTTCACTTTCAATTGCCCCCTCCTCTTCGATTATTGATCCATCGATTAACTCAATCTTATCAATGTAATTCCTTTTCGATCTCCCATTAACCACTTTATGAAAAAATTTTGAATTACAATCTCCTTCTTTAACCCATTTCACTTTTGCCTTTTGCCTCCATAACGTTTCCTCTTTGGTCACCAACTTCTCTAACCTCAATTTCAAATGGGATCTTTCCAATCTCAATGTTTCACACAGCCCATTATCAGCTTCAGATCTATCCAACTGAAGGATTCTATCCGTAATCTTATTTTTTTCCTCGAAGACGTCTCCAAAAACTTCCTTGTTCCACTCTCTCAACTTCTTCTTTACCCATTCCAACTTCTTCATAAACCTATAGCCCTTCCACCCTTGCAAATCCACTTCCTTCCACCATTCCTCCATATTATTTAAAAAAGAACGATGTTCCAGCCAAATATTCTCAAACCTGAAAGGAGTAGGACCCCACTTCCTGAATGAAGAGTCCAACATGATAGGGCAATGATCAGAAATAGTTCTCACTAACGCCATTTGTCTAACCTTTCCTCCAACTAAATCTTCCCACTCACTCAAGAATAAAAACTTGTCAAGTCTACAACAAACCGCACTTTGCCTAAAATTAGACCAAGTAAAATCCGAGTAATTCAAGACAGGATCGATAAGACTCGTTTCTCGAACAAAACAATTAAAGTCCTTCATGCTTCTAGTCTCCCTTCCCCCATTGGATTTTTCAGAGGGAAATCTAACAACATTAAAATCTCCACCAATACACCATCTCGGCGAACATAACCCAAATAATCCTGATAACTCCTCCCAAAACGCCCTTCTCTCTCTTTTCTTATTTGGTCCGTAAACCCCGGAAAGCCACCAATCTCTACCATCTACACCTAAGATGTTAATGGAAACCGAAAAATCTCCCAGCACTGAGCCTAAAACCTTTACAATCTTGGAGTTCCAAATCACTACAATCCCACCGAACGAGCCTTCAGAAGGCAAGTGAACCCACTGTTTAAATCTTGCTCCCCAAACACTTTTGATGATACCGTGATCCACAACTTGTTTTTTTGACTCTATTAAAATAACCACATCTGGATTGGCCTTTTTAATTGTCTCCCTAATCATCCTTCTTTTCTTCCAACACCCCATACCCCTCACATTCCAACTCAAAATCTTCATAATAACGATTGAGGGCCCTTACTATCTCTTCCTCCTCCTCTCTCATAATTCAATCCCCACTGCAGATTCTGCACCTCCCTATTTCTTTCCTTCTTGGTACCCGTCTCTACACTATAAGAGGTTTGCGCCACATTAACAGGATGAGAAATAGTTAAGTTCATCTTTTTTAGTACCTCCATGCACTTCTGCCCCTCCTCTGACGCTAGAAACCCCTTAACATCTTTACAACTCACTGTTGGAGAGCCAAATTTTCCTTGTCCCACAGCCGGAGTCACTGCCTTCTTCCTTCTCTGGTATTGAACAGCAAATCCATTACTCTCTTTCTCTGCGTTTCTGGCATTGCCAACATTATCTGCAACCAGATGCTGCTCGTCAAACAACAGGGACAGATTCAAGTCATCTTCTCCGAAAGCTGCATGTTGAGACAAGACCTCCTCTTCTCCTCGGCTACCTACCGACTCACTATCTGACTCCGATTCCCCCACAAAACTCCCTTGCTTCCAGTCCGACTCCCTCCCTGCATCTACTTCTAGCTCAAAAGTACATTCTGCTCCAGCCCCTTGATCGACAGTTCCATCTTCTACCTCCCCCCTCACACAGATCGAGTTACAGCATCTGTTGTGCATCGATCTTTTGATTTCCTTCCCCTCGTCGTCCGACCTCTCTGTTCCCGAGTTGTCGTCGCCTGTAGAGATATCTTTTTCTCGATCTGATCCTTCCATCTGCAGAATCGAGCCCCGACCATGGACGTGACCCAGATGTAAATCTCTGGGTCGACCCGAGTCTGTCTTACTAAATAAAAACCGGTGCAAAGGTTTCGGGCTGAAGGGTCCAACTTTGAATTTAGCCCGTCCACCAGAAGCCGATTGGGCCCGCCTCTCCTTTTTAACACAAGGAGCCCAATCCTATACAGAAGCAGCTGACAGCCCAACCTGCTCTTCACTTGAAGACTCCACTCGATCCTTTATCCTTCTATATCTAGCCCACGGCCCAGTTCTCCAATTAGGCCCAGGATCACTCAAAGACTCCTTCCCTTTTCCTTTAAGATGGGCCTGCTCACTTAAAATCTCACCACCCCACAGCCCACCCACAACATTACAATTCTCCTTTATAAAGGTACCATGCTCATTTGCTTTCTCCTTTAAGAGCCGACCGACCGCCTCAGACTCCTGCTGGATCTGCCTCTTCTCCCTTTCAGGCATCTGCGAAAACTGCACGTCCTTCCCATCCGTTGCGACTCCTTGAAAACCAGTGCAGTCTACCCCGACAGGTCTTTTCTTCTCAAAATAGCTACTGCCCTGGGCAACACCTTGCTTCTGCTTCAGCTCTATCTGAAAATCATCCTTTTCTCGGAAGGCCTCTGCTCCCCCTGATTTCACCTCTGTCAATTCATTATACCTATTGTCTCTTTTCACCCTCCACATCCTTTTTGATTTCTTCTTGACCACTTGCCTATTTCGAAAATTTGAATTTCCCCACCCCCTTCTGCTGCCACGTGTACCGTCTTCTACCTTGCGCCTGAGTACCGAGGTGGCGAAAACTCTAGCATGAAAGATTGATTTTGACAGAGGTCTGATTTTAATGTCAATGGTACTGTCCCCGTCCTTAAAAGCTACTATGACTGGAATAAAACCATTTTCCACCCTTCCCACTTTAATTCTTGCCTCCCGCAAAGCTTGAAGATTCTCTGTTCGTTCATCTATCTGAAGAAGTCCCCCACAAGAGTCTGCAATTTTGACAAAGGACTTCTTGTTCCATAAATGGAATGGAAGTCCTTGAATGGCTATCCACCCTCCATTAAAAGCCATTCTCTCCTTGGCACGATTCACTTCAGGTTTCCATCGCTGAAAATAGACAAAGAACGATCCTTGTAACTGACATTTACCCAGCTTACCAACTCTGTCAGCCTCCTTAGCGTCAGGGCAAAAAAACACAGCTTTGTCATCATGGAAAGGTTTCAGCTCAACCATGAAATCTAAAAAGTTTGACAAGGCCAACTGAATGCTGCTCCATTCGACCCAACCGGCCGCCTTCGAACAGACCAGAGCTCTACTCCATTCTCCATACACCAAGCATTCAGCAAAACTTGATCCCCTTTGGACTCCATCATGCTTCCTGATCCCATTGACATTTCCACTATCCTCTTTAACAACCTCACCTGTCTTTGAAGATGTGACCCTACCCGAATTGATTTGCTCCACCAGACTTGTCTTCCGCCCTGGGGAGAAAATTCCTAGGATCATCCTTGCGTAATCATACCACCCAACAGCATTGTCTCCCATCGGAATGAAGATGTTCTTCAGGCCAGATTTGCCAGCAACCAAAGAAACCTTTAAGAAAGCTCCATTGATGTTTTCAAACCGATTAATCCAAATCTGGTTCATATTGAACCTACAGATACGGAAAAACTTCCTATCATTGATGCTCCTAGCAGCCTCCATCAGGCTGTTCCCTAGCCAAAAAGCACAGTCCAGACCCATCCTCAACTCAACAACACCATGACTGTACCTCTCCAAGAGCTTAATTGCACTTCCAGCAGAAAATTCATCAAACTCTAAAGAAAACAACTTGTTCTCTATCCTAATTTGCCTGGCTAAATGAGAAAACCGACCAGACCTCATTCTCAGTTAAGCAGTTATTAAGATTAAACACGTGAACCACTTTTAAAAATCTATATTGAATACCATATGACTTTTACGGAGTCTTTAAAAGTCTATATTAAATACACCTAAACTTTTAAACTCTATAAAAGTCATTAAAAGTTTAGATTGAATACACCCCCCTTAGATACATCAAAGGAAAATAACAGTAACTACTCGTATGGTTAGACAATTTATATGTGGGTACAAAGTTTCAGTTTATTAACACTCACTTTCCCTATTTAATAGCACACTCTGTTAAGACTTACCATAGACTGAATTTGATAGTTAAAAGGACAAAATTGTCTGCTTACAAAACTGTAAGGTTTATATATTATGACTTGCCAAAAACAATAAATTATATGTTGAAAAAGCCAATAATGAATGAATATTATAAAAAAAAAGAAAACACACACACTCACATATATTATATATATATATATATATATCAAATACAGAATAGAATTAATAAAAAAATAAAAAAGAAGAAAATGCTGAAAAATTTATGAATTGATGTGTTAAATAGATAGATGTAAAACTAAAGAGAAATTATTAAAAAAAAGTAATACTTAACCAGTTAAAAAATTAAAATTATATAAAAAAATTAACAAATATTGTTAAGAATAAATTAAAAGGTCATAAAGTAGATGTTACCAATAACCTTGTGTGTCAGGGTTGGGATGATCCTTATGTTCCTCGCACCCATGAAGGCCTTTTGAAGTGGAAGTATGCTGCGATGAACTCAATTGACTTTCTTTTTGAGGTATGCTAAGATATCTATGTTTTGTTAGTTGTCTTTGGGTGTCCTTTTCTTAATATTTCTTAGGTAAGATTTCTTACAAAATTTAAGTATAATACAAATGGTACATGTCGACAGGTGGGAATTGATGATCGTCAGCTACTTTTTCTATTTGAACGAGGGAAAAAAAAGTTGATGGATGGAAATTCAGTTGTATTTAAAGGTTCATGCAAATATCTTTATTTATTCCCTTGCATTTGGTTGCTTTTGTGGTTGATGGATTCTTTCATTGCTATACACTTCATATCTCTATATATGAATACTCAACCTTGCGAATCTGTTACTTAAATAGATGAAATCTGCAGACGTGATTTGTTAAAGCCTAAATTGGGTCCCACTTTGTGACGATGCAATATATTAATATTATGAATTCATGAATTTGTTTGTTTGTGTTGGGGCTTTTTTTTTTTTTTTCCCATATCAATGTCATGTTCACCATGTGATGCTTGATAATTTGCTTGTTGGCTTTTGGAGCATTGATGGTGTACATAAACAAGAGCATGATCTCATTATTGCATGACATGATACCATATTGAAGGATTTTCTGTGAGTTGTTTTTTCAGTTACTTCAACTGGTTGGGTATGTTGTGGAAGTACTTTCTTTGTCGTGCTGCCTTGATTATTTGGTGGGGGGTGGGGGTCAAAGGGATGGGGTGGGGTGTGTTGTAAGAATTGACAGATATGAATTTTCATTGACAAATTTTGACTGCGGTGTTCTGCTATGTTAGACATGTAAGCATGTGACATCAGATGGATTTAGAAGTTTCCTTTTGACACTGATGTGTTATGCAGTGTATAATCCTCTGTAACTCTTGCCTTGTGGAAAATAATTTTAATGTAGTGAAACTAGCGAAGATAGTACCTGGAATTTGAAAAGAAGAGCACTGAAGGATCTTACTTTTGATTTGACATATTGGACAAGTGATTAATTTTTTTTTTCTTGTTCTTTGGCTTGTGTTGATGCTCTATCTTAGCTGTTGCTAATAATTAGTTGGTGGATAAGAGGAGCTGTCTGTCCAAGGTTAGATGAACTGGTCACAGCAATTATGGTAGCCATATGACATCTGCTTGTTAGTGCAGCTTTTTCATTTCGATTTCTTTGGACAGTTCACTTAATTGTTGTTCTTTATCATCTTGTAAGAATATTTGCTGCTGATTAACTTTTTATTTTTTCCTTAAAAACCCCTTATGGGCAAGCATTTTAACTAGGAAGAACGTGTTGAATAAATTACTATAAACTGAATCTAAACTCAACTCCTTATCTGTCTTGTGAATTTCTAGGATGTATTTTGTTTGTCATGATCCATAGTTCTTTATTTCAGTGCAAATCGCTCAAACTTTCCCTGACATTACCTATAATTGCATTCCACCTTGAGATATTGACTTGATTGCACTCAAAGCTCACCTGACTGTTGACTAATAGTTTACTGCCGTTAGTCAATTTAGAGGGAAAATACAATTTTGCCCTTGTTTCTTTATTTCTTTTATCTAAAATATTTTTTAAAAAGAAAGAAGAGAAAATCTCTCATCACTCTTGCCCCTCTTCCTCTTGCACCACACTTTCTCTCTCTGCTCTTAGAGACCTTTCTCCTCTCACTGCCTGTCCAAAATGGATGTGTGTTGGATTTGGACGTCAAGTTTGGATTTGCATGTTTGTTGGAGAAGCTCAAATTTTGAGAAGAAATTTATTAAAAAAAAAAAAAATCCCACAGTGGTGGAGACCTCCGTCATCTGGTTTCTTTTTTTTTTTAAAGACCATGGAGGAGGCAACTCCTCTATGATCTGATTTTTCCAAGATTGTGACTGAATTTCACGATCTGGTTGTACTTGTTTGAGAGCAAATTTATTTGTTTTTGTATTTGCTTTTTAAAAATTTTAATTTCCTGTTAATTGCTTTCCTTGTATTTATGAAGGAGAGAAAGAATTAGTAAGTACATCTGCACATGCTGCAGATGATGATTCATTTGCTTTTGTAGCTTTTTGTTTTGTCGTCATTTTTCGAAGATATATTTTCCATAATATTTCAAATATTTTTGCAATTAAATTGATATCTAAAATGAAGATTGTGATGATGTGGTAATTGTTTTACCGAGATTTTTTAATAGCTGTGCTTTTCTAGATTTGGTTTTTTAGTGGGATAAGCTCTGGGTTTCAAACTCTAATTTCATTTTTTCTGGGAATTTTTTTTTTTTTTTTAATAAAAAAATTAATTATCTGAAAGTAAGAATTTTAATAGACACAGTAGAAACACTGATTTGCCCCTCTGATCTTATAGATTAATAGTGCTCAACTGATAGTTAATGGTTAGATGGGATTTGAGTATAATTAAGTTAATACCTCAGGGTGGAGTGCAATTATAGATAAAGTGAGGGGAAGTGAGTGCCATTTACCCTTTTTTTAATCACTGCAAGTTGGTCATATATTTTCCTTGTCTTATGCTTCCAACGCTTGTATTCAACTTACAGATGATGTGGATCCTTCTTTCTACATTGGGAAGATTATAGAGTGCTTTTGGAATGCGGAGGAACATGTGTGGGTATGCATGCGGATCAGGACAGACAAATCAACTCCAAATGATTTCAATACCTACAAGAAGGTTCATCTCTTCACCTTATTTATTGATGTGTTGATTTTTTGACCGTGTTAAGACTAATGAAATTTAATGTTGATGTGAACACAACAGGTGATGCGAAGTATAAGGGACAATATCACTGAGGACATCTTGTTGAATGAGATTAATGAGATAGTTCGGCTGCCAATGTATGCTGATAGGATACGAAATGATAGCAAAGCACACTTACGGAGGTGATGGTTCCATAGATTAATGCATGCGTAAGCTACCATTGGAGGCTTGTGTTAGTTGAAGCTCGGGGTACTAATTATTGTAATTAAGTAGCCTTCTTTATAATCTTGAATAGTTGTGATAACATCCTTTGATAGCCATATTATTAGGAATAGGATCAGCTTTGTATATTATTAGTAATATAACACCCTCTCTCTTCTTTTTTAGTGATTGCTAAAGTTGTTAAAACGTAGCCATACTTTTAGAATCAGAACCAAGGTTCCTGGATTCACCCTTAATGTGAGTATCTTTTTTGGCATGGTATCATATTATCAGATAAAAATTGTAACCAAGGGCTGTTCTAACCTCAACCTTCGAACTTCTCATGCTTCCTCAGATTTATCAGGTGGGTATTTTTACTATCTTATTGCCCACTGCCTTTGATATGGTAGCGTGTCTTAGTCCATGTAAAAGTTATTTGTATTTTTCCTTTTAATGATCGACGAATTATCATTTTTTCTTCTATTGATTCGGAAAATATATTTTTATCCTTTCTGTTAATTTGAATTGACACTGAAATAAGAAAAGTCAATTTTACCATTATGATGTTTCAAAAATAACAAAATATTATATCAAAGTAAAAAATATGAAAAAATCTTGAAAATAAAATAAAAATTGCCATCAAATAAATTAAATAAAAAATAAATAAATTCCCGTTCATCATTATCTTTAGACCTTTAATTGCCATAAAACGAATCAAATAATGAAATATAATAATTTGTACTTTTCAAAAGAATCATATCTTTTGATAATGATTGTTATTCTTATTCTTATTTTATATAATACTGATTTTTAATTATAATATTGACCAACCTCAAGGAAATTCATGATGACGAAAATGTCTACATAAAATGGTTATTAAGAAGAAATTCGAACAAATTTTAATACTGAATATATTGAATTGTGCTATCCTATCATGAATAAAATTGTGGTCAAATTGAGGACTTAAAAAAACATGATCATTTTCAAGTACATGACCCCTACAAATTTTGTGAAAGCGAAAATTTCTAAATAAAATGCATTTCAACAAGAAATTTGAAAGAGATTTTTATACCTATCATCTTCTATTTAATCTATAAATAAATTAGGGGCCAAATTGAGGATTTTTGAAAAGTAATATACATATTTGGTGTACAACTAGAATTCATGTGGGCGAAAATTACAACACATATTACGTTTTAATATCAAATTTGAAACATCATTTTATGTCAATTGTTATGAGTAATTCAACGATCCAATCGATTGGGTCAGAGGAGATCTACAGTGCAGGTTCAATGGTCCAAAGACTCAATAATTTGTCTTTCTTTCTGACCACATTCCTGACAAAGGACCCGTTCGTTAGACCTTCTCTCCATTTTCAATCATATCCCAAGTCCCCTTGCTGATCGTCAATGTACTCGTAAATGGTATTGGTAGCCTGGTCAGTGATCTGTTCGTTGTCCTGCATACGACTGTAGTTAGTACCGGTCCTTAAAGCTGATCGCCATATCTTTTCGCCCAGGCTGATCGCCATATCTGTTTGCCCAGGCTGATCGCTGTATCTGTTTGCCCAGGCTGATCGCCATATCTATTCGCTCATACTGCTCGCCAGACCCGCTCGCTTAAGGTGTTCGTCGAAAGGTGACCAACAGAACTATTTCACCTGGGTTTATTCATTCAGAATCGTTCGCCTGATTGCTTGGTGATTCCTGAGCATACTCACACGCCTGCTCATTTATGAGATTGTTTGCCTAATATTACGACTGGTCGTGGAAGAATTAATTCATGATCTATCCCCCTGACTCTCAAGGTGCCCGATCCATCAGGAGCTCATCTGTTCGCCAGCTCAACTGAATATTCTGTCCGCTGAAGAATATATCTCCGTCGTGCCCCTCAAACTGCAAGTCAGCAGAAGCCTAATACGCCATGCAAGATGCAGCTCAAAGCGTGCCATGCACGCCATCTTTGCCAGAGACTATGTCCAAGATTACGGTGGCCTCGCCTGACTCGTACAGATTAGCCGTCTGAAATCACGCTCAGGCAGAGCTCAAAAGTGACAGTTTCAGCCTTATATAATGTAATTTCGGTAGCATTAAATGTACTGTCAACCGCATTGAATGTAATCCTGGCGCATTAAATGCGGTCCATCATTATAATTTCAGTTTACTGTATGTTTTAGTCTTATTCTGTTTTACTGTAGCACCTCCCCCTTCTCTATAAATAGGGGAAGATTTTCGTTGTAAAAGAGAGGACAATCTTTTGAGTGTTGTTACTTTGCTGAAATAGTGAGAGAGTGAATAATGGACGTAGACATCTTTTTGGGCCAAATCACTCTAAAATCTCTTGGTATTTTTCTGTCCTTACCTCTGACATTTTCTCTTTCATTTCTTTACCTTGCGTATTCGATAACCATTACCCGAAGCTGCAGTTTGGGCCCAAAACGAACCTCGTTGACTAGAATCCAAATCCGGACGTCAACATTTTTGGCGCTAGAAGGAGGGGGTCCATCTTCAGTTGTGCCACCTTTTTCTTCCTAGCGTATAGAGCTCGTTTTTATTCGCCATGGTCAGAGGGAGGATTCATAGGAACTTTAACGTGACAGATAACCGCCCAGAAGTTTCAGACCAACAACATACTATGTCAACTGGAGGGTTACCCGATGTTGACGTAGGGACATCCAATGCGCCTATGGTGAGGGATGCTCAAGGTATGCCTTCTCTTCTTACTCACCAGTCTGTGCCTAATGCTGCAGGAAGAGATGCTATACAGGTGTTGCAACGTCGGCAAGAGATGTTAGAAACTACGGTGGCACAGTTGGTCGGCGAAGTTAGGACGCTGATTCGGACCCAAGTCCAGCCTCTTCAAGGACCCCCATAGGCCACTCAGGAGAGGGATGCTCCCCGAGGACAGTGCACTGAAAACCCTGGCATGAATGGGAGAGATGCTAGAGAGTCAGTATGAGAAGGGTTAGTTCATTCTTCTAGCATGCATTCCAGTGCTCGACTTCCTCGGGCTCGCGATGAACATCGGATGGAACAAACTAGCAGCGACCATGATCAAATCCCAACCCATGGAGACAGGACAGAGCTAAGGCCTAATGATGGAGGACCGGGGGCTCGAGACCATTGGTCCCCGAGCAGGCAGGATGGACAATCCTCTGTCAGGAGAACCGAAATACAAGGTTCGTTAGTTGAAGAGCTCTTTCAGAGGGTCCGGCAACTTGAAGCGCGACTCGAAATACTGGAACAAATAGGCCAGACCGGAGAGAGGACCCCATTTGCTTTAGAAGTTAAGCTAGAACTGCTCCCTCCAAGATTCAAGATTTCCAATATCCCTCAGTATAAGGGGAACTCTGACCCCTATGACCACCTAAATGCTTTCAACATTCATATGGATCTCCAGACGACTAGTCCGCTCGTAAAATCTTGTGTATTCCCAACTGCAATTGGGGACATCCTGCGGACATGGTTTAGGAACCTTTCCCCCCGTAGCATCAATAACTGGGAAGAATGTTAGCAGAAATTCTTGAACCAGTATAAGGCATTGAAGAGGCAGCTCACGCACCTTGCCATCTTGCTGCCATTTACCAACGTCTCGGTGAGTTGTTAAAGGACTATATCAGCAGGTTTAGGCGCATAGTGATAAATGTGGAGAATCCAATAGACGAGGGGGTACTAACAGCTATCTCGTTGGGCTTGAGAAAAGATGAAAAGTTGTATGAAAGCATCTACAAATCCCCAGTGAAGGATTTAAAGGAATTCTACGAGCGGGCAGAAAAAGAAATTCGGTGGGAAGAAGCAACCAACCCTAGAAAAGCCAGTTCCCAGAGGGATGAAGCTGGTAGTTCCAGTCTGGGAATGAAGAGGAGCAATAGGGGAAACAACCTTGGAGGCCGAAAAGACAACAATCAGATTGCAAAGAAGGCTAGGAATTGGCCCAGACCAGGGAGTAGTCGGAGGCGGGAACGACCTCTATATCAAGGCCGTTACAATATGTACAATGTCTTGTCTGATACCCAAGATAGAATCTTCGTGACCGAAAAGAACAGAGAGAATTTTGGGCGATCAGCCTCCATTCAGACTCCTGAAGGACGAATAGACAGGGCAAGTTTTGTGCCTATCACAATGAATTAGGGCACGATACCTCAGACTGCTGGGTATTCAAAGATGCTATCGAAGAGATGATCAGAAATGGTCGCCTGAGGGATTATGTTGTGAGACCCTCAAGGCGACTGTCCCAACAGCAGCGTCCCCACCAATGCTCACAGGAGTCGCCGATCCAAACTCAGCAGGAGTCTGACTCTACCTAAGGACCTTATGTCAGAACAATTCATACCATCCATGGGGGTCCCTCGGAGGTGGGGAAGTCTAATTTATCACAAGAACGGTTTGTGCGTGAAGCGAGACGTGTCCAGCCTGCGGATCAAAAAGAGTTAGGGGGGCCTGCGAAGAAGGTCAGAAAGGCGTCTAAGGATATTGTGTTCACAGAGGAAGATGTCTGGGATGTTCGCCTCCTCCACAACGATGCATTGGTGATCCGAGCACGTATTGGTAACTCGGTGGTCAAGAGGATAATGATTCACACGAGGAGTTCAGTAAATGTGATGTATAAGGAATGCTATGACCAAATGGGGATCGATGACGAGCAGCTCAGGCCATCCTCGAGCCTCTGTATGGGTTCATTGGAGACTCGGTCATTTCTGCTGGACAGATAAGATTACCCCTGACCCTTGGAGACGCCGCTCATCAGTCCACCGTGCTAGCATATTTTCTCATCATCAATTCTCTCTCTGTGTACAATGTGGTGTTGGGAAGACCTGCCATGAACGACCTCGACATGGTCACCTCCACCAGAGCTCTCACGGTAAAATTCCCAACTCCCAATAGGGTAGGATGTGTGTGGGGTGAGCAGTCTTTGGCTCGTCACTGCTATGTGGACGAGATAAGAAGAGGAGTTCGGGGGAAAAAGGTGGATGTGGCCCCGGAGCATGAGCTACAGACGATCACCTCATCAGGGATCAGCCACGATCTATATCCCAGGGAATTCGATGCATACCAAAGTACATGCCCAATGGAAGAGCTTGAAGACATCCAAGTTAGTGAAGCAGATGCAACAAGATGTCTTAAGCTAGGCAAAAACTTGATTCAGGAGATAAAAACCTAGCTGACAGACTGCCTCAAAATAAATCTAGATGTGTTCACCTGGAACCATGGGGACATAGTGGGGATCGATCCGAATGTAATGACCTATAAGCTGAACATCAATCCTCACCATAAGCCGGTCTATCAGAAAAGGAGGCAGATGAACCGAGAACGTTGCGAAGCCCTGAAGAAAGAGGTAGACAATCTTCTGGCAAACAAGTTCATCCGAGAAGTCTAGTACCCATCTTGGGTAGCTAACCCCGTATTAGTGAAAAAGAAGAACGAAAAATGGAGAACCTGCATAGATTTCACGGATCTAAACAACACTGGCAAACTTTATTGCTGAGTTTACCGGACCTATAGACGATGAGGCTGAACCTTCTGAAGGTCCATACTGGGAGCTATTATGGATAAGTCCTCCTGTGAGAGGAGTGCAGGGGCTGAAATTCTACTAATCAGCCTGGACGGGAGTAAGTTCCTCTGTGCACTCAAGTTTGGTTTCAGAGCGACTAACAATGAGGCAGAATACAAAGCACTGTTAACAGGGCTTCGTTTGGCCAAAAGGATGCAGGTCGAGCGACTTAGAATATTCAGTGACTCTCAGCTGGTGGTCTGTCAGATAAGGGGTGAGTACCAAGCCAGAGGGTCAAAAATGACAATTTATCTGTAGAAGGTCTAGGAGCTGTTGGGAGTTTTCAAAAAATTCGAGTTAAATCAAATTCTGCACGCCCAGAACTCCCACGCAGATGCATTGGCCCGCTTAGCAACAGCTTAGGACACAGATTTTACTAAAAATGTACCAGTAGAATTCCTGCCGAAGTCAAGTACCGAGTCTGGCACAGAAGTAATGACCTTGACAGTAGCAGCAGATCCATGGATGAACCCACTTGTCAGTTATCTGCAAGAAGGAAAGCTGCCAGAAGATAAAATGGAGGCCCGCCGTCTGCGAATAAGGGCGGTAAGGTACTGTGTATATGGTGATGTTCTCTATAAAAATGGCCTCTCAGCCCCCTTACTCTGATGTATCGACGAGCCGGATTACACCACCTTACTAAAGGACATTCATGAGGGATATTGTGGTAACCATACTGGGGGACTCTCCTTAGCCCAGAAGGCGCTCAGACAAGGATTTTACTGGCCAACCATGAAGTAGGATGCCATCGACTTGGTGAGGAAATGTGATAAATGCCAAAGATTCTCCAAAGTTCCCCGAGCACCACTAGCCTATCTCCGGTAAATGATCAGCCTATGGCCCTTCGTTATCTGGGGCATGGACTTGATCGAGCCTCTCCCAGTAGACCGAGTACAATGCAAGTACGTCGTTGTAGCAGTCGATTATTTCACAAAATGGGCGGAAGCAAAAGAACTGGCTGATATTTCCATGACGAAGATTGAAAAGTTCGTGTGGGACAACATTATTTGCAGGTTTGGTATCCCCCAGCAACTCGTGACAGACAATGGAACCCAATTCACAAGCGAGCAGTTCCTGGAATTTTGTAGCAGCCTCGGCATTACTTAGAGCTTCTCGGCAGTAGACCATTCACAAGCTAACGGTCAGATGGAAGCAATCAATAAGATCATTAAGCAGATTCTGAAGACCAAACTTGAAACTAGAAAAGGAGCATGGGTAGAAGAATTGCAAAAGGTGTTGTGGGCTTATTGTACAACTGCTCGCAGCACCACAGAGGAAACCCCTTTCTCTATGGTTTATAGGTCCGAAGCCATGATTCCTGCAGAGTTTGAAGTTTTCAGTCAGCAAAGAGCAAGTTTCAATTCCAAAGAAAACGACTAGCTCCTGGCCATTAGCTTTGACCTACTCGAAGAGTCTAGCGAAGCTGCTTGTCTAAAGGCAGCCGTCTACCAACAGAGGATGGCGAAGCACTATAACAAGAAGGTTTGGATACGTCAATTCAAACCAAGTGACCTTGTATTACGAGAAATTCTACCCGGTGCTCGCAAAACCAGTGAAGGTGTATTAGGGCCTAATTGGGAAGGACCCTACACGGTCCACGAAGATTTGAAGAACGGAACTTACCATCTGGCAGACATGAGCAAAGTAACGCTTCCAATGGCATGGAATGCTACTCACCTGAAGCCTTATTATACATAACCATTGTAGTTTTGTTACTATTCTGTTATCTCTGTAGAGCTAATCATGTATAGACGTAATAAAAGCTCTTCATTTATTATTATAAATTACCACTAACGTGAAATGTTCATTTGTGTTTTTATGTGTGAGGTACACAGCCGTGAACGGCAGAAAGCCAGCTTAAAGCTCAAACACTTGCTAGCCTTGTAGGGATAAGAGGCTGAATATCGGTGGATACTGACCCCACACCTGCCCTACGAGGTAAGAGGGATTAAAACGGCCACGAGTTTGCACACCTAATCGCCGCTCGTTGATTAGCCTCCCCCGCTATAAGTTGTTCTACACACCCCACAACCTGAGTCATCGTACGCGAACAGAACATAACATAACAGAGGCTCAATCACTGAGCGCTCAGCCCTGATTATATTGTAAATGTTTGGGTTACGACCCTGTGAGCGCAGCTGAGGTTTCAACCTCCATAACTTTCACTGTAATTGCTCGGACTCCGACCTTGTGAGCGCAACTTGAGAGGTTCAACAGGCTGTATAGCTCAGGTATCGACCCTGTGAGCGCAGTCCGCTGTAGAGGCTCATATTTAACCTTGTGAACACAGCCGGCTGTATATGCTCGAGTCCTTACCTTTCGAGCACAACCTCTACCAGTTTTGGTCACGATAAAAAAGATTTGCGAACAACTCCACGTATATATCATCTGGTTTCTTCTCAACTCATATTACTTCATCAATACTTTCTAATGTTGTATACGCTACAACTGCATGACTGCATAGGCTGATTTACTTATTGATGGTTAATGCTCGTGATTGAGCCAACTGACCACTATTTATAACGAGATACTGTTTATTTAACAAGAGGAATTAAATCACTGATTTGTCCGCTAGGGTTCCTTCCTGTTCTTTGAACAACGATTTATACCAAAGACTATCTATTGAGAAATCTAAGGGTACATTCGTAACTCGGAGAATTATTTTCCTAGCTTTATACCTTAGAAAGTATATATACGAGCAGTCAAGCTCATTATTTGTCCAATTCATCATCCATTCTATTATGTGTATCTGCTCGTGACCTATTATAATGATGCATCTGAGGCTCAGAAAATAACAAAGCAAATCAGCAGGAATCCCATATTGATTAAAAAACAGGAGTAAAGTATTATGAGATTAAATGCAAATAATATCAATAGCATCAATGTTCAAAAATAAGTCTTATTAGTAGGGAGAATAAATGATGTATTTAGCTACTCTGAGGGGCTTTGGAAGAACTGGCAGGAGTGCTCTTCGGATCCTTTTCATTGGGGAGCTCTTTGTGAAGATGATTCCTGTTCCCCACTTGGTACCAACTCCTGAGGACCCGAAGAGGAACCACCCTAGGCCTGAGTGATGCCTACTTGAGCAGTTGGAGGCGTAGAGCTCTTCTTAGGGGCTGCTGGGATGATTCCCTTCTGGACAGGCTTCGCGGTCTTTTCCTGAACTTCTTTGGCAGCGAGAGTCGAGTACTTCTTCACCTCCTTCACTGTCTCTTCCCTGTAAAAAGAGACGTCCAGCTTAGGATGGTTCTTCCACAATGTATACAGGAACTTGTTGCTCGTCTTCTCGATTGCCTCATTCCGAGCCTACACGACCCCGGCCTTAGCTGACTAAGCAGTTCTCTGGTACGAGCAAGATTACCTTTTACTGTGTTTAGGTCCTGCATCACTTATTCGGCCTTCTTCTCAGCATTTATGACCCGTCTCTTCTGCGAGATGGCCTCCTACGTGACCCTGTCTACATCCTCGGTGGCTTGTTTGAGCGAGGAGATAGTGATATCTCGAAACTTCCTCTCGTGAGCCAAAAACTCTTCGATTCCTTCGAGTTGCTGTTTAAGCTCGCGAACAGCTTTCTTGGCAACTTCAGATTCTTCTCTGATCTTCTTGTTTTCTGCTTCCAGCCTCCTGTTCGTCTCCTCCAGTGAAGCTTTCTCTCTCACCAGGTCGGGAAAGTCCCTGCGCATCTTCATCAATGCCAGCAAAGTCTGAAATGAAAATGTGTCAGCGGTGGATGTGAAGATAAGTTACAAAGTCAAGGATGAAGTTTACCAGCACATTGTAGCGCACGACATAAGAGATCAACTGGTCACCGCGAACATGTTTTTGATAGACGTTTGGTTTGTCAAGTCCTAGCAGCCCTGGCAGTTGATCCAACAGGTCATCAAAATTTTCCCTTGCATCGGCCTCCTGGGCCTGCTCCTCGTCAACCCCTCCTGTAATAGGTGCTTAGCCTTTATCCTTCTGACGTTTCGTAGGAAACTCCATGGCCCCCTTTCCTTTATCCTCGGCCCCTGAGGACCTTGCTAGCTCATCACCAGGAATTGAGATTTCCTTGCCAGCTGAATCCTTTGGTGGGGGTATGTGCTTCACGGTCTTCTTTCCCACAGTCTTGTATATCACCTCTTGCTTTTTAGTGGATGTGGCGGCCCCTGGGTGAGATGGCTCTGTTGTCTGGATTGAAGGCCCCTTGGAACCTATTATTTCTACTTCAAGCTCCTCCATTTCGGCCATTGGCGGGGGTGGAGGAGAATCCATCTTAAGGTGCACCATGGTTTTGGGCTTTTTTGAAGTCGGGGCAGAAGTGCCTTCGTCAGGTCCTGTAAAGATAAAGAGAACCTCTTGGCTTTTTCGCACTTCGATGTCCAATGCTAGATAGACTGAGGGGCTTGGTTCCAATCCCAAGCGCGAGCTCGTAATCCCTCAAGAAATAATTCGTCGGAAAGTAATTGTCTGAAGGCTCTTTAACATTAGAAAATTTCTGAAGCACCCCTAATTCCTCACTCGAAAGGTCAATTGAGCCCTTGTTAACAGCTGTGTATAAAGGTAGAAAAATCAGTAACAATAAAAAACGATGACACAAGCATGTATGCAGAAGTAGCGAGCAGAATTATGCTCACTAGGATTGAGGGTGAAGTCAAAATTGGCAAGTTTCAGCAAAGACAAACAAGACACGTAGAACCAACGAGGCTTGTAATCCCCCACATTTGACCTGCCAACTTTCTTTGGCAGGAACGCCTTGTAGGGCGAGTTATGAGCAGCCATGTAACAGATACCGTCCCGTTTCTTGGCCTTAGGGCTGGTAGTGGATTTGAAGAAGAAGAGATTTTGGATTATGTTCGGGGTCTGTGGCGAAAGGCCGTTCTTAAGAAAGATACAAGCTAAAGTGGTCACTTTGGCATAGGAGTGGCGTGAGTTGGAAATGGGCTATTTCCAAATAGTTCAACAAGTCGATAAGGTATTGAGGAACCAAAAACCTAAACCCTAGGTCTACATGTTGACGACTGATCGTTGTAAACCCTTCAGGAGAGTACGCCACATGATCATTATGAGCAGGAACTATGACACGACACCCAGAAGGGAAACCGTACATTCTAGCTGTGGTCTTGAGCTCCCCACGAGTAACAGAAGAGTCGTGTTGATAAAAGGACTTGCGAGTAAGAGTTTTTTCTCGTCCAAAGAAACTCGGCGCTTCCCCACTGCCTTGGGTAGTTGCGTTTGGAGAGTCTCTGCCCTGTTGAGAAGAACCCTCCTCAGAGCCCTCTTCCCTGGACATGACTCGTTAATATCGGTGTCCACCACTTGACATCCATAAAAGAAGCAGCTAATTAGGTCGTTGACAGCCAACCAACCTCGAGAGATAAAGAGAACCTAAGTCTACTGTCTCTAAGCGTCAAGTCGTACGCCTAGGAAGCCAGCAAAGGGCAAGAAGGGCTTCGTTTAATAAATCCCTCCAAGCTGAAAAAGAGAGGGAAGGGAGGAAAAGGGGGAAAAGAAAGAAGCAAAGTATGTAGAACTGTTTTGCAGGTAGTTCAGGACCAAGCGGATCGGAAGCAATACAAAAATGTTCTACCAGCATGGACGGAAGTCACTCGTCCAAGCTCTGGGGATATAAAAAAAAATGGAGGAAGAAGAAACCTTACCTTGAATGTGACGACGACCGGTGGCTTCGACTGAAGGTCGACGAACAACGGTAAGAAATTGGGAAGAAGACAAGCAACGAGGGACTTTCTGATTTTTGAAAATACCATAAGAGAAGGAAATGAAGAGTCTCATTCCTTAAAAAATAGCTAAGCTCCAACCGTTAGATCAAGATAACTGTGTAATCGCCCCTAATCTGACGGTACGTCGCGATTCTCGGGCTTTTGCCATCATGCAGCATGTCAGTTGAGAGATGTGCATTAAATGCCTACGGGGCGTGGCGTGACTCGTAACCGCTACCTGGGGCAGCTCCACGTGGCCTAATAATAAAACAAGATTTAAAAAGTGGCGTAACTGTTCCCGCCACATTTGCTCGTTTATAGATTTATAGCTTTTGGTCCTCTAAAAGGCACCAAGAGCTAGGGGGCTTATGTTATGGGTAATTCAGCGATCAAATCGATTGGGCCAAATGAGATCTACAGTGCAGGCCCAATGGCCCAAAGGCTCAACAATCTGTCCTTCTTCCTAGCCACCTTCCTGACAAAGAACCCGTTCCTTAGACCTACTCTCCATTTTCAATCATATCTCAAGTCCCTCTACTGATCGTCAATCTACTCGCAACTGGTATTGGTAGCTTGATCAGTGATCTATTCGTTGTCCTGCATACGACTGCACTTAGTACTGGTCCTTAAAGCTGATCGTCATATCTGTTCGCTCAGGCTGATCGCTGTATCTGTTCACCCAGGCTGATCGCCATATCTATTCGTTCATGCTGCTCGCCAGACTCGCTCGCTTAAGGTGTTCGTCGAAGGGTGACCAACAGAACTATTTCGCCCGGGTTTGTTCGTTCAGAATCGTTTGCCTGGTTGCTCGATGATTCCTGAGCATACTCGCACGCCTGCTCATTTATGAGATTGTTTGCCTAATTTACGACTGGTTGTGGAAGAATTAACTCATGATCCATCCCTCTGACTCTCAAAGTGCTTGATCCATTAAGAGCTCATCTGTTCGCCAGCTCAACTGAATATTCTGTCCGCTGGAAAATCCATCTCTGTCGTGCCCCATAAACTTCAAGTCAGCAGAAGCCGAATACGCCATGCAAGATGCAACTCAAAGCGTGCCATGCACGCCATCTTAGCCAAAGACTACGTCCAAGATTACGGTGGTCTCGCCTGACTCATACAGATTAGCCTCTTGAAATCACGCTCGGGCAGAGCTCAGAAGTGACAGTTTCAGCCGTATTTAATGTAATTGAATGTAATCCTAACGCATTAAATGTGGTTCATCATTATAATTTCAATTTACTGTATACTTTTGTCTTATTCTATTTTACTGTAACACCTCCCTCTTCTCTATAAATAGGGGAGGATTTTCGTTGTAAAAGAGAGGACAATCTTTTGAATGTCGTTACTTTACTGAAATAGTGAGAGAGTGAATAGTAGATATAGACATCTTTTTGGGCCGAACCACTCTAAAATCTCCTGGTATTTTTCTGTCATTGCCTCTGACATTTTCTCTTTCGTTTCTTTACCTTACGTATTCGATATCCATTACCCGAAGCAGTAGTTTGGGCCCAAAACGAACCTCGTTGACTAGGATCTAAATCTGGACGTCAACACCAATCATTATGATTTGTTCTACGCAATTTACTAAAAAACAATGGGACAAAATTGACTTCTGCAAAATGATCAATTGTTGTTGAAATAAAAAAATATCGATATAAAATGATTTTTAAAACGTGTTATATTGACATTTTCATTGTCACGAATCTTCTAAAGGTTAGTACAACGACAATGATAATTTTTTTAAAGCCCTTAATTTGGCTTAAAACTATATTTGTAGATAGAAACACTCAAATAATAATGATTGATGTAAAAATCGGTTCAAGATTTGGACTTGAAACACATTTTTTGTTGTCGTTTTCACGATTATAAATCCCCTTGAGGTTAGCACACTAAAAAGCCGAAAATGGACATTTTTTCAAATTTTTTAATTAGGTCTAAAACATTAAACGTAGATACAGACACTTAAATTATAATGATTGGCACCAAATCGATTGAATATTTCATTTTAAAATACATTTTTAGTCACAATTTTCGTTGTCACAACTCCTATAGGATTATTATACTGAAAATGATTATTATTTTTTATTTTAATTTCTCAATTAGGCCTAAACATTAAATGAAGATGAAAACATCTAAATTATGATGATCGATATAAAAATCAGTTTAAAATTTCTCTTTAAAACACATTTTATATTAATATTTTCATTTTCACGACTTTCCTAGGGGTTATTACCCTAAAAGTGGTCAATTTTTCATATTTCTTATTTAGTCCTAAAAACATAAATATAAATAGTAACATCCAAATTATGATTAATAACGCAAAAATCGTTCGAAGATTTTTTTTTTTTTATAAAGGATTTTTAGTTAATGTTTTCGTCGTTATGACTTTCTTAAGGGTACATAAAAAATGTTCATTTTTTCAAATTTCTCAATCAGACCTTAAACTTTAAACATAGAGAGAAACACATAAATTATGATGATTGATACAAAAATCGGTTCAAAATTTCGCTTTAAAGCATATCTTTAGTTGACGTTTTCGTCGTCACAACCACTCAAAGAGGTAAGTATATCGAAAATAATCATTTTTTCAAATTTATCAATTAGGTCTGAAACTTTCAATATAGATAGAAACATCAAAATTATTATGATTGACACAAAAAAGAGTTCAAAATTTCGCTTTAAAACACACTTTTAATTGACTTTTTTATCGACACATATCGGGTTTAATACACTGAAAATTATCATTTTTTCAAATTTTATAAATAGAACTAAACCTTTAAATGCAAATAGAGGTACCCAAATCGTGATGATTGGCACAAAGATGGGTTCAAGATTTCGCTTTTAAATGCATTTTTTGTTGACGTTTTCACTTTCTCAATTCTTATAATGGTTTGTTCACTGAAAGTAGTAACTTTTTCATATTTTCCAATTAGACCCAAAATATTAAACGTAGACAAAAACATTTAAATTAAGTTGAGTTAATGTTTTCGTCTTTATAACTCTCTTAGGGGTTAGTACACCAAAAATGATCATTTTTTTCAAATTTCTTAATTAGGTTTAAAATTTAAAAGTAGATAGAAACATCAAAATTATAATGATTGGCTAAAAACTTGGTTCAATAATTTACTTGAAAATGTATTTTTATTTTACGTTTTCATTATGACAACTCTCCGATGAGTTAGTACAATGAAAATTACCATTTTTTTTTTCAAATTTCTCAATTACGCCTTAAACTTTAAACGTAGATACAAACACCAAATTATGATAATTAGAGCAAAAAAGGGTTCAAGATTTCGCTTTAAAACACATTTTTAGTTGACATTTTCATTGACATAACTCTTTAGTACATCGAAATGGTCATTTTTTTCCCAAATTTATCAATTAGGCTTAAAACTTTGAATGTAGATAAAGGTGTCCAAATCATGATGATTAGCATAAATATGGGTTCAAAATTTCGCTTTAAAATGCATTTTATATTAACGTTTTCGCCTTCTTGACTCATCTAAGAGTTTGTTCACCAAATATGGTAAGTTTTTCACATTTCCCAATTAGACCTAAAATTTAAACATAGATAGAAACACCTAAATTAAGATGATTGGCACAAAAATAGGCTAAAGATTTTTTTTTAAAACACATTTTTAGTTTATGTTTTCACTATCATACTTTCTTAGGGGTTAGTATACCAAAAATGGTTATTTTTTTAAATTTCTCAATTAGCCTTAAAACTTTAAAGGTAGATAGAAACACCAAAATTATGATGATCGGATAAAAAATCATTTCAATATTTCATTTGAAAACATATTTTTATTTTATGTTTTCATCATCACAGCTCCATAATAAGTTTGTACATCGAAAATTTTCATTCTTTTAAATTTCTCAATTAGGCCTTGAACTTCAAATATAGATAGAAACACCCGAGTTATCATGAATGACACAAAAATCGATTCACAATCAAGCTTTAAATGTTGACGTTTTTATCGTCACGACTCCCCTAGGATTTAGTAGGTCAAAAATTGTCATTTTTTTTTTTCAAATTTCTCCAACCAGAATAAGAAGAGGAGCAACGAAGGAAACTACAATTGGGGCCAAAGAAATAACAATCAGGTCGCGAAGAAAACTAGAAATGGGCCTGGACCAAGGAATGACAAGAGGTGTGAGCGACCTCTACGTCAAGATCGCTATGAAAGCTACAACATCTTGTCAGATATACAAGAAAGAATCTTTGCCACGGAGAGGAATAGGGAAAACTTCGGGAGACCTGTTCCAATTAGAATCTCTGACCAGTTTAGGGACAAAAATAGGTTTTGTATAAACCCCTATTCTTGATATTTCATTCCCTAGTATTAGAAGTTAGAATATATAAATAGTTGGTACTTATAATAAGAAAATCTAACAAAGGGTAAAGTAGTCTTTTTCTACAAATAAAGTGATCAATATCAAAGAGGAGCAAATTGATAAATGATAAATTAAGTAACTATTATATAAAAGTGAATAGAATAAATGATTTGTATAAATTGTGTAAATTGATAAAAACAGTGAGGAGAATATGGAATTAATGCATAATTGGAAGACAATTTAGTTGAATTTCATATGATGGCATAGTATGTAAATAACTAACTTGAAGGGCAATTGTATAAATGTATCTCTATATATAGAAGTGTTGATTGGCCAACAATTAGAAAAAAGAAAGGAAATAGAGAGTAAAGAGAGAGCAAAGGGATGGCAGCCAAAGGGAAGAGAGAGAGTGATCTTCCAACCAAATTTCAATCTCCAAAACCATATTTGAGGGTGATTCAAGCTAGCCTATCAAACCCTAAGCCCAAATAAGGTGAGACATCATACTTTTGCTATTAAATTGATGTGAACAAATTGTTAAAGTGTGGGATAATTGGTATGGATTGTATGTGATTGTGATGGAAGTTTTGATTCTAAAGTAAATATGGAACACTAAATATGAGCGAAGAAAGTTTAGATTTGTAAGTAATTATGCAAAAATTGGTAGGTTAGGGTTTATGGAATAACTCTAACTTGTGATTTAATTATTTCTTAAAGTGAAATTAAATGTAGATAAAGTGTTTGATGATTTGTTTAAAATAATTGTCAAACAAAAACCTTGGAAATTAAAAGAAGCAATATGTTGGACATATACGTGTGTGTCACGGCCAAAGGGAGGTTTTGTGTGATGTTGATGTGTTTTGATCCTTTTGAGCCTTAAATCATGCATCATTAATGTTAGAAAAACATATAGAGGTGTTAGAATTGCAAAAAAAAAACTAAATTGGAGTGTTTATGCATTTCGGCTCAGGTGAAGGGCAGTAGCTATGCATATGTTTTGTTGGTGTTTGTGGCATATTTAGGGTCCTAAAAGCATGTATAAATGAGTAGGAATCAAGGTAATTAACATGGATACACATGGGTACATAAATGGCCTATAATCTAGTAAATAATGAAATAGTTGTAAAAGAAAAGAATAGGCATTTGAAGAAGCTATAGTGACCTAACCTATTTGAGCTAATTGAGGTTGTTTTAGACCTCAAAACATGCATAAATGTCATAGCAAACCATAGAAATTTGAAGGGAAAAGTTTGGATGAAAATTGAGTAAGTTATGGCCTAAATAGTGCACCTATGTAATCGTAAAGTGAGTTGTGAATATAAATGTATTCTTTGAGGTATGAATTGAGTATATTTTATTAGAATTGAGTAAAAGAACCTTAGATACAAAAGAAATGACATCATTGCATGTGTGATGCAAAAATGTGTATAAAAAAGTATCGAAAAATAGGTATTTTTCATAGGTTTTACCCCTCCATAGTTCAAATTTGTCGAAATCGTTTTACGGGTAACGTAAATGTGAGTTAGGAAGGTGATTGGAGTGAAAATGGAAGTGAAAAAGCCCATGAATTGGGTTGTGCATACCATTCGGCCAAAAGGGGTGCAAAATCTTGATTTTTGGTTTCAAGCTTCCGAGCATCATTCCGAGTATTTGGGGGTGTTCCTAGGTGATGATAAGTAATACTTATGTGAAGAAATTGAAGTTAAGAAGCTTCGATTGAGTTAGAATCGAGTAGGGAAGTTGTAGTGAAAAAGGAGGCTTTAAAAGATTTAGTGTGTTAAAAGCGATATGTACATCTTTATGTTGCTCATTTTGGTGCACTCTAAGTGAAAATGTGTTATGTAGGTGACAAGCAGGCTAGCGAAGTAAGGAAGACTCGATGACTAGTATAGCTCGCTTAGTAAGGTAAGTGTTCTATCACTTGCGTTATTTCTATTCTTCGTTTAAAGATATATATATTGTTGTAACTAAATGATTTCAAAAACAACTTTCAAAACTACGAGTTAAAGTATTGTAAAATGATCCTTAGGTTGGATCTAGAAAAGAGATTTTGAAAATAAAATGTTTTCGAAAAGAAAGAAGCAAAGAGATTTGTAAACCATGTATATACTCTCAGTCTATATGAGATTTGGCACTACGCGGCAATATAAAAAATTCTATCAGTAGTCGCTCGGTTTCAGAGTATCTAGCGTGATATGTACTATATAGAAAATTTCGTACATGATCGCTGAGATGTAAAGAGATTTTTTGCGCTACGTTGCGATGTAGAAATTCCATATGCAGTCGTTTAGATTTACATTTTTAGCACTACATTGTGATATAGTAAATTCCGTTCATAGTCGTCCAAAGTTACAGTTCATATATAGCACTACAATTACGATATAGAAAATTTCACATTGTAGTTACTCGGAGTTAAGATCGTTTCACACTACGCTTGTGATGTAGAAAATTATACATCGTAGTGGTCGAGATATCTCGGTAGCTTCACGTTTGGCATCAGTAAAAAACCGTCACGTGATGGTTTGAGTATATTAGGAGTATACATGGAGTTTTTAGAAAGGAAGATTTTTTTTTTTTTTTAAAAAAAAAAAGAATTTGATATCCGAGCAAAGTTATCAATTTTGATGTAGTTATTTCTTGATGTCATTATCTTATATTGAACTAACATATTTATCCTTGTGCAGTTTATATATTGTATTAGGTGCTTATCCGAGTGATTTTGCATTCAAAAAACCTCGTTGGACATTTTAGGTAGGCGTCGAATAAATGTGTCGTATAAACATTCACACATTTTGATGTTGTAAATAATATAATTATAATGATTGCATGAATTGAATTATGGATATGTGAATATTTATAAACCGATATGATGATATGTATATATATATTTCGTAACACTTGCACATAATACACATTCCGCATGTGAAGGTTGATTAGTTGAAATTGTATTGTCTATGTGATCTAAATATATGTCATGGAAATATATATTTTTAAAATGGGATGAGAAAATGCATATTTGTGGCTAAAAAGTAGTTGAGTTGTGATTAATATAGTTCAAAATATGTTTCTTTTACAGGTAAAATTTTGGAATTTGAAAATACAGTCGTTATGCTGTCGAAATTTTTATAAAATTTGTTTTAAAGAAATGCGAAAAATTTACACCTGCCCAATCATTTACAAAAGAAAAGAATATAGTTTAAATTGATCTAAGGATTCGGACAAGATTAAGAGGTTCGTTCTGCACATCTCTTTTATCCGACAAATCGGATTAATGGAGGTCCATTAGAGTGTCCGGCAAGACCCTCCAGATAAGAGTTAAAAGAGAATCTGGTTTAGGTCCTGTCATTTTGTGCTTATCACAATAAAGTAGGGCATAATACCTTAGAGTGCTTGATGCTAAAGGACGCCATCAAAGACTTGATCAGAAGATGTTGCTTAAGGGAGTATATGGTGCGACCTGTAGGGCAGTAACCTCAGCAACAACATCTTCAACAACAACAGCAGCCAGCCTAGCGAGCTCCAGATCAGGAACATTCACCCATTGTGAGGACAATTTTCACCATTCATTGAGGTCCTCACATAGCGGGGACATTAAACAGATCATATGAGCGCTACATAAGTGAGACCAACCATATCCAGCTTGCAGGTCGAAGTGAATTGGAAGGTCCATACATTGTCAAAAAGAACTTGGGAAACAGAGTATATCACCTGACAAGTATGAACAGAGTCGAGGTCCTACAATCTTGGAATGTTGAATACCTCCGCCCGTACTATCAATAATTTTGTAAGCATGTATTTTTTATTGGAAATTTAATCTTCAATTGTCAATGATGCTCTAAATTCATTACATTATTATGAGCAATTTCTTTCTTTATACATGGCTCACAATAAATCGCATCATGACTTCGAGCTCAAATTTTTTAAGCATAGCTTGCAATAAATTGCGTCATGACTTCGAACTCAAACCTATTAAGCATGGCTTGTAATAAATCGCGTCATGTCTTCAAGCTCCGATCGATTAAGTATGGCTTGCAATAAATCATGTTATGTCGCCGAGCTCTGACTTCTCAAGCATGACTTACAATAAATCCCGTCATGTCGCCGAGCTTCGATCTATTACATATAATTTGCAATCAATCGCGCTATGGTGTCAGGTTCCAACCTATCGGATAGCTCGCCAAAGGATTATTATGTTATACAAACTGAGGATTCGACCTACCGACTTGGTCAAGTTTCATTATATTAGTTGCGATTTCAGCCCACTGAATATAGTTTATTTCAAATTTTTGAAGCTACAATTTGTGAGCTATGACACATTAGGGTTAGTGAGCTCACGTCAGGTTTTACTTATTTACACATTGAATATCTCATTTCAATTTGGTAGAAACACAGACTTAGAAAAAAGAAAGCAGAAGTAGCAAAAACACATGACAAAATTGAAACAAATGTAAATCAATTCAACAATAGTAATAACACCTCAAAATGAGGTCAAAGTATTTATTACAAAAATCTCATCGAAGCGTGGAGTGTTACATGAATTTATAAAAGTTTCTAAACAGGAGAAATTCAAGCTACTGGGAGGCTAAGTCATTTAAGGTCTCATCTGGAGGCACAGCGACTTGGATTGTCTCTTCTTGGGAGATTACATTCTGAGGAGCTACATCTGGATTAATTGTGGATCGAATGACCTGTTCCTTGTATTTTTTCAGCTACAACCGCCACCTTATCAAAGAAAGAAAAGTCCAGTTTAGGATGAATTTCTCATAGTGTAGAGAAAAAAGCTGGAGGTCCTTGATTCTATTTCCTCCTTGATGTTGACAACCTCCCCCTTGGTAAGAACGAGCTCTCTCTCAATGACCTTAGCTCGCTACATAGCCTCCCCCATCTTTGTTTCAGCGGCTTCAACTGGATGCATAGCCTCATCAAGATTGCTTTTGGTCTTATTCAGTTCCTCTTCACTCTTAAGGATCTTGGCCTTGAAGTGTGACCTCGCGGCTGCATAAGTTACCTGCTCTCGAGCCAGAGCGTCATCAGCCTCTTCTTGAGCTTCCTTAGCATTTCTCAGCTCGGCCAAAAGGTCTTGCTTTAACCTTTGTGCCTTATCAACCTTTCTGGACATGAATAGAAGCTCGTCCTTTAGCTTCTTCTTTTCGCCCTTGAACTTTTCCTTTTCCTTCTCGAAAGTCAGAACTTCTTGCATCTACTTCATCGCCTTCATAACAGTCCAAAATGCAACATGTCAATATTTAAAGCAAAAAATTGAGAAAAAGCATAGTCATCGGAGATTACCATTAGCCTATGAAGAACTATCCAAGTAGATAAGGCATCGTTTCTCAAACCATCATTGTTCAAGTTTTTGGCAACAGTCCTCAAGACCTTGGACAGATCATCGAGGATAGCTTTAAGGTATACTTCTTCGAGCCGTGTCTCGGTCTATGGTTCAGTTCTTATCTCTGCGACCTCGAGCTATTTGCCCTTTTCAGCTCGAGATCACTTGGCCGGAGGATATTTGGGCACTGACTTCTTCTTTGTCTCGCCACTAGGAGCAGCTCGATCCTTGTGAACAGAAGCCCTCACCTACTTATGTGCTACCTCGATCGCTTGTGGCTATGAGGTGGGAGCCTGAGTTGATGAATGTCTCGAAGCAAGTATCGAGGTGGTTAGCTCAATAGAAGCAGCAGTTGAAGGGGTTACAGGCCGAGTAGATGGAAAGGAAGGGGGCTGATGGAAAAAGAATTTCACCATCTCCACTGGTTGTCGAGGGACAAGAGCGGTCTCTACTCCATCAGCTACTTCAAAGACGAAGGCGTGCTCTGTTAACCTCGGATGCCTATGTTCCTCGTATTGTCAAGGAGCTCGCTGCCTAGTGCAGGAGTTAGCTGATATGTTCTAAGGAGCTCATCGTCGAATACGTGGTTAGTTCGTCCTTCCTACATGTTCGCAAGCGTACTGAGAACTTCGACCTCCTCCTTGGTTAGAATTTTCCAATCTTCTGTTAAAACTGCTAGATGTAAATAAAAGGCATAAAAAAAAGAGGGGTTATAGCTTGCGTTTGTCATCTCTATTTACCAAGGCTAAGAAGGAAGCCAAAGTTTTGAAGATTCTAAAGGAAAGGCAGGATATGTAAAACCGGTTCGATTTGTAATCTCCCACATTGGATTTACCTTTCGCCTCCCTTGGGGAAGGAGATCCCTGAAGCTCGTTTTTCGAGTTACGAGATAATAGATGTCATCTTGCATTACCCCTTTTAAGTTGCCGACGCTTTTGATACTATAAATATGGTAGAAGATTCTTGGGTTCAAAGGCCTAAGGTCGGTTCTCTTATAAACTGAAGCTAAAGATGTAAGCTGGGAATAAGAGTTCAGAGTTAGCTGGAAAGGACTAAGCTCTAGCCTATTCAGAAGATTGATAAGATAGGCTAGAATTGGAAATCTAAGCTCGTGCTTAAGATGGTAGGCGTTAATAGTAATAAACCCCTGGGAAGGATAGGCTTTATGGTTATCACGAGAAGGTAGCATGATACAATAGCCTTTAGTGAGGTGATATTTCAAAGCAATCCCCCCTAGCTCCTCATATTTTAACTTTGAGGCATTGCGAGTGAACACCTCACGAGCTCGCCTTACCTCAGCGACCTGACGAACCATTACTAGATCAGCTCGAGCTGTGAATTCCTCAGCAGCCTCACCGCTTTGAGAAGTCACCTCCTCAATAGTGCGAACTTCCCTAGAGTTAAGCCCTTCCGAACTGGAAGAATCGTGGTCTCCCATTCTGTGTGACCGATGACTACGACCTGAAGACATCTATAAATAAAAAATGGGGAGTCAGGTCTTTATATATAAACCATGTTTATAAGTCTAAGTTTCCTATTCTTTAAGGAGCAAATTTTTAAGTCTACAAGTCACAAACGCCACACAAATCACTAAGAATATAGGGGCTCGACCTACAACCTAACGACCTACAAGCCAATGATCTATCAAAGTACTTTCCTACAGCTCGCATGCATGATGTTACAAACAACATTTAGTTCACAAAAACCCAATCCATGAGATCAAATAAGAAGAAATGAAAAGTCACAATCGTAAATAGATGTTCAATAGCAAGAACATGAAATGTTCAAACCAGTACCCAACATAAAAAGAACACAGCACATGCAAACTGAAGACAAAAACCAAAGATTGAAATAGGGATTTGAAAACTTACTGTGTGCGAAATGAAAGAGGAAATATTGATATTCGACGGATTTGGACCTCAGAGATGTTGACGCAGAAGTTTGAAGCAAGAAAAAATCGAAGAACTCAACGGTTGGGAATTGAAAATGACAGAGTGAGAGTGAAAAAGGCTGGACCTGCACTTTATATATAGGCACAGGACTGAAACCCTAATCATTAGATTTGGTGGCTCACCAACCGCCCTAGATCTAATAATGTTGTGCGAAATACAGGATTTTGTTGTCATGCACTGTCAGTTGGGAGACGTGCGCTTTAAATGCGCATAAAACGAGACATGTAAAGTGGCACGGTTACTCGAAGAGTCGCCAAAAGTCACGTGATGAGATAGAATTTGAAAAGGCGATATGACAGGTCATGATATGATAGCTTTTACCAGCAAGCTTTAGCTCCAGTCCGCAGATCACATTGAGACTTGGGAGGCTAGTGTTGTGTATATTTTAACGACCTGAGAAAACGGGCTGACAAGGCCCAATGGTTCAGCCTAATGGGTAAAAGCCCAACAGGCACGGGAGTTAAGACATTATCACCAGAGCTCCAGCCACTGTGTCTGAGCTCGCAATCCGCAGTCCAAAAAGCTCACAATGTGGTTCGCTCGCTCACCATCTCCAGCTTGCGACCTGGAGCAAGCTTAGCTCTTCAAGCTGAAAGCATCTTCTAGAAACTTGAAACAACCTAATCCAAGAAAAAGTCAACTTACTTAGTTTAACGCAAATCAAATCTCGAGAATCACAGAGTCTATTTCTGATTTGGTAGAGACTGTTTTGGAAGTGCAATTATTGTATAATCATATTTTCTGTTTTGAATGTAATTCAAATTGTAAACCCCTCATTGTAAATAAGGGGCAAATCACTTGTAACGAGGGAGAACAATTAATAACATACTGTTACTCCATCAAATTCCAGAGCGACAGTCGTGGACGTAGGTGCATTCTGGTCGAACCACGTAAAAATGTTTTATGCATTGCTCTATTTTTCTAGCCTTTTTTTTTTTTTTTGAAATATAGCCTTCTTTTTTTTTCTTTTACTTTGTTTTTGCAGTTTAGGCTTTAAAAACCTGGTCGACTAAATTTAGACGTCGACAGAACTAAACTAAGAAAATTAATTCTAGATTGAAACTAATTTCTCACACAAATCCATCTCCAAACTTCCATAATTTTCTTTACCTCTTCTTGTTTCTCCTTCCTTCTTTCTTCTTCTATTTCCCTTGATTTTTCTCTCTTCTTTTAGGGGTGTGTTCGACCATGGTGGAGAAATAATGGGTGGAGTGGCTTTTTGTCACAAAAATCACACATACGCACACACGCGCGCGCACACACACACACACACACATATATATATTCTCATACGTGGCCAAAATTACATCCACTTAGCCACATTTTTCACTACTTATTTTTCCATGAAATAAAAATCTAACCAAGTGTCATATTGCATTTCCAATCTTACCTTTTCCATAACATTTTATTTCCATTCTTATGATTTCTAGAAGTTTCTTTATTTTTCCATCAATTGCTCTTAAAAATTCCATAATTCCTCCTCTTGTGTGGTGGACAATTTTACCCTTCTTACATATTCTTCTTTATAATTTTATCCCCCTTACATCCTTATTTTTACATGTTTGTCCTTAGGTGGGTGTATTTAGAAAAATAATTAGATGTGTTTAGAAAAGAAGTTGGATCATACTAATTCTAATTGGACTCACTTAAATTATTTTCCTTTTTAGGCTCCTTAATATAATTTCTAATTGAACCCTTCGTGATTTTTGTTTGAATCCTACCTAAACTTCATTAAGAGCTATATTTACATATATATATATATATAACCTATTAGATGGGTTTGATTCGAGGTGTTACATCTTTCTATCTTCGTCTTCATGTCGACGGATTCCTCTTATACGAGAATAATATCCTGGGTTGCACCACCAATGTTCTTATCTGAGTAGTTCTTTGGGTCAGTTTTAGTCTTAAAAGATAGTGCAATGCAAGTGAATGCAGTAAAGCTCAAAATTGACATTTTTGTGTAATTATGGAAAACGCTGGGAGTATTTTGCCTATAAAATAACCGAGTGTAGGTTGAGTGGACCTCTTCATTTAAATCATCCTCTCTCTAAGGGGCGTGTGGAGTCACAGCGTACTCGCTTCTCCAATTTATCGTTAGCGCGAAGGTAAACATGGTGTGGGGTCTCTTCCCAGTCGAGCCCCTCTCAGGTTGTATTCTTCTTCTTCTTCTTCTCCTTTTTATCATCCATTCTGTATTCAAAGCAGGCTATCAATTTATTATTGTGATAGGTGAAGACAAGTACTATATTTTCACCAAGGGTGCTTTCAAAGTCGGTCGAAAAGGTTCCTTTTTCTTCCACCTATTCAAACAAACACTTTCTATTATTATCATAAATATGTTTATCACAATCTCCCATAACTCTTAGTATTTGTTAATTTGAATTATTCAAAACAGCAGCCTGTATAACGCGGTGTAGGCATTCGAAATTGCTAGTAGTAGTAGTTTAATGCAATGTGTTTATTTTCTCCTTCTTATGTTGTAGGTTGTGATATAATTATTAATAAAGACAAAGGCGTTTCTCGAATTCATGCTGAGTTATTTGTTGATGCAATGATTTCCTTGCAAAACAAATCGTCTAATGTTCGGATTAGAGACTGCTCAAAGTATGGAACTTTTATTAGCAAGAACCATGGCTCAAAGGAAAAAATTCATGAATTTCCAAATAAAGAAACAAGTTTAAAAGATGGTGACTTGGTTTCATTTGGAACTGGTAATGCAACTTACAGGTAGTTTAAATTTTCTTCTGGCTTTCTTTAGCTGCTTAATGGTGGTCAAAATCGACTTGCACTTCATACTGTCATGTGTTAATTCCTTGTGCTTGCAGACTTAAATTTTCATATGGTTTTTCTCTTGTATATAATATCTGGCAGGTTTTGTCATTTTCCACTCTCCATTTTCATCTACTGCCTTGATCCTGTCCAAGTGAATGTTACTCTTCAAGAAAAAATTCTATCAATAGGTTAGTAAGCTTGTCTTCTTTAGTATGAAACTGTTTATCTGTATCTGTATTCGGTTGATTCTTATAAAATGATAAGCCTTATTTTTATCCTTTTTTCTTTTTGATATTGTCATCTTTAATTATGTATTTTGCTTGCTTCTACATGTGTTCCTAGCATAGCATCTTTGACAAAAATATCAGCAATGCATATAAGAGAGATGGAATGAAAGAATGGAATATTAGAGGCATGCCTATTCTCATCTACAACAAAGTATGTAAAAGCATAGAGGCGAGAAAATGAGAGGTCACCAACAATATAATTATGTTACTGTTTGTGTTTGGTGGTTAACATGAAATACTTTTTTTCATGCAGTATATCAACCTAAATTAAGTCATCATAGGGCTTTATTTCATGGGAACTAGCTGGTGCAAGAACAGTTTGTCTTTTGTTACATTTGGTGCATTATGGGAAAATAATTTGATCAATAACATTTGTTTTGGTCAATGGCTATAATATTCAGGAAATATTTTATAGAAAGAACACAGTAAGCCATTATGTTGAAAAATATCAAAATATTCCACCATTGCCAGGGTATCTTGTCATTGTTAATTGTAATTAGCTGACCACTTTTATTGTTGTTGGTAGCTACAACCAATCGATTAGCAATGCTAGCAATCAGAAACTTTAACTGCCATTCAGCAGCCTCTGCTGATAATTAACTACCATGTCGCTGCTATTGATTTTCCTCTGTAGTGGCTGCTTTTGCATCATTTCCTGTTTGTTTCTCCATGTATGCCAAACACCATGACTGTTGCTCCCAAAATCTCCAGCTGCAATAGATAGGTTTTATAACATTAAAGTATTTATCAATGAGTAATGGCTATTATGCCTCTTTTTCCTACTAAAACCAGAATATAAGTATTTGAAACTCACCTTGTCTAAATTTAGCATTATTTTCTTGGAGAAAAGACACTCATGCTAATATCTTGTATAGGAACTCTGATCGTGTGATGGAAGCTTTTTATCATCTTTAGAACCTTCAATTTTCCCCCAATAATTTTCTGAAAACTGTATGATTTTTGCTTTAGGCAGTTTCTGCATACTAATAGAGAACTCTTTTGCACTTTGATTATATTGTAATATTCATAATCAACAAATAATATACTTTTACTATAGGTGCTTCTGTTACCAATAACCTCTGTCAGGAGTGCACGCATGTTCTTGTTGATCATCACATGCCAGTGAAAGATCTCATTGATGCTGTCGTTTATAAGAAACCTCTTGTTATTGATAGCTGGCTTGAGGTACACTATTGCTTTCCTCTACTTAATTTTTGAAGTATGCATGCTATTAAGTTAGTAGGTGAAGTAAAGATATACATTATATCTCCAGTCCCATTACCCCACTTATTGTGGGGGTAGTACGACTGGAGAATCTTGCATGAGCAAGATTCAAGTCACTTACGGAAGGAAATCTAGGTGGTATATCTGTAAAATTTGAAGTCATAAGTGAAGGAGGGATCTAAGGTTGATGTTTCCTTAGATTAGACCATATGTGATTGTTGTTATTAACTGATGGCAGTAGTCTTTTTGCTGATATTTATTTGCTTGATTCCTACTTATTGCTGTGTTATGTTCAGTCTCTTGCAGATAAAAGCATTTGCACTGAATTTCCTAGCTTCAATTCGTAAGTAATTTTTATACTTCTCACTGCTACGTTTTATTTTATGCTTTATTATGTTACTTACAACTATATTAAGCTGTTAGTGTTATGATTTACAAGGTGTGACTAAAGAAAGTAATATGCTTTACTGGCTAATTTACTTTTCTTATATGTTTTCTAATTCCAGATCACAATTGAGCAAAAAAAATACGTTAATAAGTTAATAAGTTGCACCACCTAAACTCTTATCAATTTTGATACATGCAATGGTTTGGTGTAATTAATATGTATATTTTACACTGTCAGTTCATTATCGGATAGTGAGAAATAAAAGGAATACAAGAACTTTCTTAAACTGGACTAATAAGTTTTAGAAGTAATCTTTACTGTTGGACCTTTTCCTTTAAGCTTATGGTTTGGAATTAACGATAATTTCAAATCTCTGAAAACTAGGCATTCAATTTGTAGAAGTGCAACATAATGCGTGCACTTTATCCTTATGGCAATCGTTTAGTAAATCTAGCCTTACACATGAAGATTTGTATTAGAACTTTAACATTGTATTGAATTCTTCCCTATAACCTTGTTATTTGATAATGGTTATTCAACTTTAAAAAATGCAATGATTGAAAACATAGACATAATTTGGTAGATTTGGTCTAATGGTTGCCTTTTTATGTTTTCTCCTCTGTCAGCAATCTTCCAAAATTGACTGTAGAAGGAGTCTCAGTTGAACCTGCTGACACAAAAACCCGTGAGAATTGTTTAGGAGGATATACTTTCCTGTTGGAACCAATATCCAAGGTGATATTTTAATTCCTGGAGTTGCAGATGATTTTAAAATTTTATGATCAGTCTTATAAATTTTGATTTTTGACCTTTCATTTTTTTTTTTTTGGAGTTGTATTTAAGTACTAGCAGAAGTAGTACACACTATGCACACACACACAAAAAATCTAGAAAAGAAAAGTAGCTGCTGGTTTATAATGATAGTAAGTTACTAACAGAAGTAGTACACACTATGCACACACAAGGAAATAATTGAAAAAAGAAAAATAGCTGCTGGTTTATAACACAATAGTATAATATATTGGACTCTTAGAAGAATGCAATTAACGATAATTGTTGTTGTTGTCAAATTTATTATTATTATTATTTTAGGTATGATTTTTGCTTGAATTATCCCTGGGAACATTTGAAATGATAACCTAATCTTTACTTATTTGTTTGCCTGCAGTATAAGTTTGAGGATAGATTGCAATCACTGTTAGAGGTGGCTGGTGCAGAGACTCTCTCCATTGAAAGATTCTGTTCAAGTAGTCAAGTATGTGTTTCTTGCTCTTTGGCTACGTAAGCTTGCATTATTATAATCAAGATTTCGTCATATTTTCTATGAGAAAGTGAACATTTTGTAGATTGGAAACAAGATTGTAGGGAATTAACTAATATTGGAAATCAAATGGAGAAAAAAAATCTATGTTGAAAAAGTAATATTTTTCTAGTAAATGACATTCTATTTGCAACCAACTAAATCAAATTTTTGGGTTGTGCATTTGTCTAATGAATATTGCTCCATCTTAAAATATTAATCTCTAACATGCTATTAGAGTGGGGTTGCTTTAGCGGGCTTAAAAAACAATTCTGCGTTAAAATGCAACTACTAGCAAATAGACAGTTCTAGAAAAAAGAATTCACAACTTTGCAAAAACAAGAAACTTTTCAAGAGCTCTGCCAATAAGTTCTACTATAAAAGTTCACCAAAAAATGTGACTAAAGTCTTTCGAAAAAAAAAAAATGTGACTTAAAGAAAAAGAAATTTAGTTTAGACTTGAGATGTGTTGAAAATCATATTTATGAACTAACCCCACATTGAACAGTGGTCATAAGAATGATTTACATACAAATTGAAGTGGTAACCGAAAAAGCTATTGTTTTGAGTTGTACATGGATCCAATGAATATTAACCCATTTCAAATATTAATTTCTAACAACTAATAAATTTTCATTCTAAAGGATTTTGTAATTTTGCTTGATCTGGTGATTTTGCTTCAATTTTGGCTGGACTTGAGGTGTTATGTGAATATTTTTGGTTTTTTATTAACATATTGCTGGATACAGGTGGTAGCTGCTCTTAAGAATTATATGTGTAAAATGTGTAAAGGAAAGATTCTCAGGTCCAAACTCTAATTTGACATGCTTTAACATGATTATGGGCATTCTTGAGATCCTTATTTGATTTGCTCAATATCGAAAGTAGCTTCAGGTATCTGTTAGTCCTGGAATTAATAAATTAGTTAGAGTAATCAAAAGGTTAGTCAATGAAGTCTTGTATAGTCAAAAGTCTTGTGCAAAGTCCTTGGAGGTTTTTTATTTTTTTTCTCCAAACAGTCTTAAGAGGTCAGTTAAACAGTAAAATATTCAAGGGGACTTATTATCTAATAGCTTATAGTTAAATTATTTCTTGTAGGACACAGAATATGGAGAACGCAATCGTGTGGTATGCGTCATCCCTAGAGGATCAGAAGACACATTTAATAAACTCAGTTCACTATCTAGAGTGAATGAAGTGGATTTGATATGTGCTGCTTTATCTGGACATATGGATCCCTCAATATTGACATCACCATCTGGTAATAATTTGTTATTAAATTCAAAATACACATGCCATGCTTAATTAATGTAATTATATGCAGAAATTAGAAATCTGTTGATGCTCTTACTGTATTCAAGATACTTTGAACCGTGCTTCTCTATAAAGCCGAGCAATACGATGTGCATATTTTGTTTTTCAAGTACCTTTTTGAGGTAAGTTTAATTGACCTTCCTTGAGGTACAAACTCTGCTGGTTTTGAAATTCTTCATAAATGTCCTTCAATATTCTGAATTTATCTGATACCACCTCCTGTAACTCTCTTAAGGTCCTTCCCTGCAGGGGAGGTCATTAGCAAAAAACTAAACCATTTGGCTATACTTGTACTGTACCCAAACTTTAAGGGAGGTCCATGAAATTCATCCAATTTCTTTAGCATTACAAATTGCAGTATTGATGCTGCACAAATTTCATTAATTACCAGTTTTGATGCTGCTTGTTCTGCAGAAAAATCTATAATTTTCTTTTTGAAATAAGTTAATATCAAATCAACTTTTTAACCTTTTGTCATACCAAAGTAACAAATATGTGCTCTTTTGCAGTAATTATTTCATCTTCATGCTCCACGGATGAGACAGTGGTAGCAGATTCTGATGTTGAGGTAGAAACAGCCTCATCAATTCATGCAACAGCTGTTGTCCTTGGTGAGGAATCCCTCAAATGTTCGATAAAAGAAGAAATATCCATCAATCTTGCAGCTAACAAGCCAGAGGGTAGTTCTACAATAAGCTTCAGAGATAAAAGTGATAGTACAACAGCTAGCAGAGTCAAGGCTGAAGAGTCTGAACATAATTCAGATATCATTTACAGCCAAGATTTGATTATTAGAAATTATAATTTACCTGCTGCCATCTGCTCGACGGCAAACAATGGACTTATAAATTTCAAACTTTTCAGAAAGGTATCGACTTTAGAAGTTTTCATTTACCGCTAAAACTCGATTTCAATAAATGAATCCTATGATGACTTTTTGATTATTTACAACTCATTATTCTAATGTTAATTTGGAAAATGTACCTGATGTTCTGGAAATCCTCTTCCATGTTCATATGACTTAGCCAATCTCGGACTCGATATATGTTTGAAATCTATTATCTATCATTTACATGCATCAAAATATTTCATGTCAAAGTATGTTCAGTTATGAGATGCCTAATTCCACCTTTACAAATTTTGAATGGATTTTAGACAGCTACTCACTCAGGGAATAGCTTCAGCAGTCTTATACCTTTCTCAAAGTTCCCATATAAGTAAGATCTATTGTTCTTCAACTCAGTCTGATCACTGAATAGATTTTGGAATTTCGTGTACTATTTTTTATTTGGGATTTTCTCTTCATGATAGAGATTCTGATCACGTGACCGAGGAGATGGTTGAGTTTGTGAAAGAAGAGAAGAAGAGAAAGCAAATGGAAGCTACTGCGGAAGACTTGTTTAATACTGAAAAGGTGAGCAATGCAACTTAATTTAGGTAATTTAGAATGAATATTTGTAAGAACATTCTTCCTTTGTTTCAAATTATGTAGGGGAGACAGCGTGGGGTAGCTGGATCCATTCATGGACTTCTAACTCATGGATAATCAAGGTGACTACTCATGGCATCACCATCTTTAATATCATTTCGGAATTATTTAACTTTATAGTAATAATATTGCATGACCAGCATTTTTCCCTTTTTCACTTGCAAAATTTTACGCACCAGATGTATTAGTAATTTAGCCCAAAGCCAATGGTGAAAAATTTACTAAGATGCACTACTCAAATACGACTGATGTACAATTGCAAAGTTGTTTCTGGTGTTATTATTAACTTTTTATTTTCTATGAATTTTATTGTAATATGTGCCCAAGCCCTACTTGTCAGTTATGTCTCTAATCCCTGGGAAGGTTTATGTTTATTTACTACACTATAAGACGGTTGCAACTCATGATTATAGATGCAGAAGAGGATGGTTCTCACAAGTGAGGTTAAACTTAAATGAAAAACAGGTGCTAATTTGCTGATGCAGCCAACAACCTTTACCAGGCAATTTTCGCAAGACTGAGAAACATGTAGTTGCCAATCACAAGCCCTTTAATGAGGAAACGAAGCATCGATCAGAAATGTTGATGATATAGCTTTCTAGCAATCTGTATGGAGTGGATTATTGGAGAGTTTTTTTCTATAAGAGGAATGTATTAGTGTTGATGTTGTGGATAAAAGGTCTAGTAGATATACTAATTGGCTAGTGTGGTTCATCAATAACTCACCCTTTTATACGTAAATAACTCCGTCTTCATAATAAGATTGTGGGTTTCATCAAAATAGGAACACACTGAAATTTAAATATTTTTCTTTATAAATAAACAGGAACAGGGGGGCAGTTTAGTAATTTTAACTTCATAGAAGAAGATATTATAGTGCCTTATAACTTGAGCTTTTCTTATTTTTCTGCAATTTCTGTATTTGGGTTTTTTATATGTTACATTATTTTAAGTTTATGGTTGATGTCAATGTCAAATTAAATTAGCCAATATAGTCATCAATTGGCGTTGACATATTCCTTCCCAATCGAGATAGATATATATATATATATATATATATACATATATATGTATGTATATGAAGAGAAAGGAAACGGACGTTGCAGCTTTCAGTCATTGCCTTTATAAATTATACACGTTTCTTTTCAGGCATTGTCTTTATAAATTATCATTTTCACCATAATTTATTGAAAGTAGCATCTCACTTAATTTTCTATAATTTTTAATCACAAAAGTTTAGTGCATTGTTTTTCTATATAAAATCGTTTAAATGCGCTTGAAGAATAGCATCTTCCTCCTGGGTTCCGATGATTTAAAACGAACATATTCCTTGGCCATGACAAGGAAATGTGGCTGAATGAGAGCGAAGGAAAGAGGTTCAACACTATTGTTTCACAAATTTAAAAATAAAAAGAAATATATGATTATATCCAATATGAGATTTGATAGAAATAATACAATCAATAAATAAGTGGCTTTAAAAATTCAGATAAAACGTTAAAACAAATCCCCCAGTTGGCTAAAACCGAGGATTTTGCCTGATCACGTTTTCGTTGAATTTGATCAAACTTAAAAGAACGGTTGCCGAATGAAATCTAATACATAGAGATGCATCCAAGTACAATATCGCATGGTGGAAACTTCAACAGATATAAGATAAGCAGTCCTCTATCATTTTATTCATTTATAAAAAATGAAAAATGAACAAAATACACAAAAATAACATATGATAATAAAAGAAACAAAAACAAGAATATGAAGTACTATAGCCTAATAGCCGTGTTATAGAACTAAGGGAGTAAATATGGTATCGAGTATAAATTTAGGAAAATATCGTCTGAAATTTGAAATATCGAGAATATTCATGATATTTTTCGATATCAATCACTTCAAGATATAAAAATTCAGAATATATTGTATATCATATCGATAAGGTGATGGTATACGTAAATGAATAAAGGATTTATAGCCTAAATCTAAACGTACAGCTACTATCTTGGATTCTAATAGCATCAGCAGTGTACAAGCTGTCCACCACCAGTCTACACCTAACCAAGAACTTCACCTTAAACAACTTCAATTTACCAAGCTTGACCCTCACAGGCTGATCAACCCTTAGATTTAAGGGCACGTTTCCTGTCTGTTGTGCCTGCTGTAGCACTGAATTTACCAGAGCTTGAGCGTTCTGTGTCTCTCCTGTCAATGGCAGATTAAGCACTGTTGTGTTCCGATGACCCTGGTAGAATTTTGGTATCGACCCTTCACACAGCTTAGTGTATGTGTACCAAACACTTATGTGACTGCCTCCCTCGTAGTATATTCCGATCTTCTTGTTGGGGTTTGTGGCAGTGATGGTGACATTAAAAGTGGCTTCTAAGTTGGACTCGTTTGTGAGATTGAACCGTGTAACTCGCATTCTGTCAACGGAGTATTTGGGTAGTTTTGGTTGGAAAGCAAGGTAGAGGACGCCAACAATAATGGCAATAACAATGATGAGGATGAGAAGGAGAGAAAGTGTCCAGCACAAACACTTGCATAAACAGCTTCTTCTTCTCTTGGGTGGTTTAGAGTGGTGAACAGGAAAGATACGTTGAGGAACATCAACTCTATCCGATCTAGAAGAGTCTTTTGGCATCAATGGAACCGTTGGTGGAGGTGATCGTGGAGGTGGCGCCTCCACATCTTCATGAACTGGATGGATCTTCTTCTGTTGATCAGCCATATTGTTGATCTTTCCTCAGTATGCAATACAAGCATATGGATTTCTTCTTGTAATGAAGAAAATATGGATAGTTTTATAGGAAAAAGGAGCACGTAGTAATTGATTAAAGTCAGGAAGGGGAATCGAGTTTGAAACTTCGTATATTTGACTTTAGCGAATTTGGAGGTTAATGTGTCGTTTATTAAAGCAAGTTAAGGTATTTCTTTTTATCACATCACATGCTTGTCAGACGCTTCCTCAACGCGCCTGCATTCATTTTCACGCCTTCACACCCTCCTATTGACACGTCCTTCATGTCTTCCATACTATTTACTGACCTTTTCTTCCCACGGAAAATACACATTTTTTTAATCTTTTCCAAAATCCAGCCCGTGGAGGGATATACTCACACCTTTCAGATTACATATCATGTACAATTCCAAAATTTACTTTAATGACACACTTATAAATCGGCTCTTATAACATTTAAGTTTTTTTTTTTCTTTTTTCCTTTCGTAATAAAAGGATAAAACTCTTCCCTCGCATTGGTGTAGTTTGACCGTTTATCTTCATGATATTTAAAACTCTACCTCTATATTACTAATATCTCCCGTAATAAGGTAGACAAAGATAGCAAAAACATATGATATAAAACTCAATAGTTAGATGTAAAAGGAAAGCATACTAACTAGTTTTCTCTTTAAATTGTATATTTACTATTTACACCTTTAGATCAAATGAGTTATGACAAATTCTTTTCTCGCGTATACCTGACATTTACTTTTCCAATTCTACATGTGTCATCGTATTCTGTATCGAGGCTTGAGGGGCTGTTTCGTTTGCGTGTTTTCCTTTTCAGGATCTGCGTACGATCGACACGACAATATTGAATATTGTATGCAATTGAAAATTTCAATTGGGGTTCTGGCAATTTTCAAACAAATAAATACGCAAAAATGAACCAATCCCAGAAGCCTCTCAGTCTCGAATACCAATAAAGTCAAAAAAGGGACCCATTTTGAGTGGAGACTTAAAAATTTTGTATTGTTATACAAAAAACATTAAAAAACGAAGAAAGTAAAATTAATTTAATTTGAAAGTGATTAGTTGACCTACTCAATAATCGTCACCGAATTCGGCTGCTGGATGTAAAGGAGAAAAAACAACAAATTATAAAGGGTAGGTCGATGAGAAGGTCCTATCTATGTAGTTTAGATTAACAAGACAGAGAAAATGACCAAGTCAAGTCACCTATGGCTTTACCTGTGATGAACAATATTCAACGCTGTAATAAATGATCTCATGTATCCCATCATCACCGTCTACCATTCTATACCAACAAATTTAATATTAAACTAAGAGCTTTTCAGTTTAAATCTACTTAAAAAAAAATACGTTTTAATCCCTCTTTTTATAAAAATTTATTTTTAACATCTTAAATAAATTAATTACTATCCATATCCAAATTACCCCTAAATAGTTTTCAGTTTAAATTTTCTTTTATAACCTTATCCAAAATTACATAATTACCTTTCTTCTTCTTCATCTTCCATATTCTCCACCATTTTCTCTACCATTTTATGACCTCTCCATCCTCTACAAATTTTGTTGTCATCCATTAACATCCATTTGTGCACCCATTAAATATTATTTGACTCCTAAGAACACATATTCTCTTTGTCTCTAACAAACTCCACATTGAAGTTTTTGTTCAAATTTTGAGGTATGTGATTGTTGTTGATTGATTTTCAATTTATTTTATTCACATTGCTTAGTTTTGGGCCATAAGAGTGACTTTTGGTTGTGATCTAACCTTATGTGAGTGAGATCTACATTTTCTAAGAAATTTATGATTTTCTACGTTTTCTGTAATTCGTCGGGTTATGTAGTATACGTAACCCGAATCAGGTTATATGGATATATGTAACTCGACTCGGGTTATGTAGTTAACCGAATCAGGTTATGTGGATATATGTAATCCGGATCGGGTTATGTGAGTATACATAAACCGAATCGGGTTACGTATACTCATGAAACCCGACTCAGGTTATGTGGACTCATAAAAACGGACTCGGGTTATGTATACATACAAAACCCGATTCAGGTTACGTATGTTGTGACATAAGCTGAGAAGGGTTTTTATTTTTTTTTAACTTTTTTTTATTTATGATTCCTTCTATTGTGTATGTTTGGTATTAATCAGATGTGATTTTGTTAGATTTTTATGAATTTGGCAATATTAATTAGATATTACGAGTCCAGTAGGTGTTAGACTAATTTATTTATACTTTAAATTTGATAGGAATAGGTGAAGTACCGATAATAGTTAAATGTAACGGAGAGTGGAATGAGAATAACTATGTTGGGGGTGAGACATTCATGATGGGGGCCCTTAAGAATGTCAATTTTTCTCGATTAGTTGATTTTGTTTACACAGTTACTGACATTGATAGAAGAATATGAGATATTCGTTTGCATTATTTACTCTGAGCTAGGGGAATGCCCCCAGTCGAGATACCTATCACTACAGATCTTAGTGTCCGGGGTGTGATTTCAGACAAAAAAACAGATTATAGAGAGATTTATGTTGATAAGAGTGTGAGAGATTCTGGAGGTATTAACTCTACTGTCCCTCGATTTACCATCAACACAATATCATATCCAAGGCATGTTGAAGCACCTGCAGATAGAATTGTAAGTCCAATTATAGGTGAAGGTCAAAATTGTTTTATTTCATCTAGTGGCAGCAATCAAGTTTTAGCTTCTGTCGCCGCATTTACATCCGTAGAAAGTCCAATACATGACTTTGATTTTGGTGGAAATGATTATGATGATGAAGATCGGGACGCAGATAGTGATGGTGATGAGACATCGAACAGTGAAGATGATAATGAGGAAACTATAGATGATGACATTGAAACTGGAGTTGATGCAGAGACTATGGAGTATTCAGAAGTTAGATTTTTGGGTGCACAATTTGAAACCAACCCTTCACAACCATACTGGATTGTTCCCGGTGTAGATCAGTGTGAAATTGAGGCTACGTCAACTGCTATGTCGACCTTCATCCAACGTGATACATTGTATAAATGTGTATTTTTTAATAGTAAATATGAACTGAATGTGACTGTTGAAAACTGTGTTCTTAATTCCAGGCATCAACATAAAGTTAGACGTTCATGCACGATCAGATATGAGGTTGGTTGTAAGGATGTAAGCTGCAACTTTGAGGTTCGCGTAAGATACAGAAAGGGTGGTTCGATGTGGTATGTGTATCAGTATATACCGGAGCACACATGCTGTCAGGACGCTTACGAGTTACATAGACGGAGTGTGAAGACTGTTGTGATAGTAACATTGTATCAAAAAAAAGTGGGTCTTGATAGTATAACACCTCAACTTTTGATTGCAAAAATGTTGGAGCAATATGGTATGCAAATAATGTACACTAAAGCTTGGAGATCTTTACAATATGAAAAGAAACTAGCATATGGAAAAGCGGATGAGTCATTTCAGCAGCTTCCTTCGTACTTTCACATGTTAAAGGAAACAAACTCTGGTACAGTGACTGTAATTGAGACGGATAAAAACAATCGGTTCTTATATTCGTTCCTTGCACTTGGAGCCTCAATTGAGGGTTTTCAATCTTACATAAGACCGATTATTGCGGTTGATGCCACTCATTTGAAAGGTGAATATAAAGGAGTGATTTTTGTTGCTGCATGCAAAGATGAGGAGGAGATGATCTATCCTCTCGCTTTTGGTTTTGCTGATGGAGAGTCGGCCAATTCATGGACCTGGTTCCTAAGTAAATTGAGAGAGATTATCAGTGGGAGACAACATTTGCAATCGAATTTGATTATTGTATCCGATCGTCGTAAAAGCATTACGAATGCGATGAGTAATGTTTTTCCCGAAGTCCCACATGTATTCTGTTTCTTTCACTTGAAACAAAACTTGAAGAAACACTATAGAAAGGTAAAAGATATGGAGGATATCTTTTACCTTGCAGCATATTGTTATACAAGGCTAGATTGTGATATATATTTAGAATAAATTCAAGGAGTATGTCCTCAAATGCATGAAAAATTGGTTAACATTGGAGTGATGAAATGGTCACGTGCATATTTTTCAAAAAGAAGATATGGGATGATGACCCCTCATATTGCAGAGTCACTGAACAAATGCATGCTGAAAGCGCGACGGCTTCCAATAACAACCGCCCATGAATATCTATGATATATGCTGCAGAAATGGTATAATGATAAACGTGTTCATGCCGAGAAACTCAGAACTTCAGTTACCAAAACTGCAGAGGATCATGTGAACTCGATGGCTAATGAATTAACGAGTGCTATGGTATCTCCCATTCAACAATCGATCCAGTTTGGAGTTACACATGAACTAGGTTATGGCTTCGTTCAGCCTTTTGAGCGGACATGCTCTTGTCGGCATTGGGATCTAGATCAGTTATCATATCATCATGTCATTGCTATTGCAAGGTATAATAATTATACTTTATTATTATTATTTCTTATTTTATGTCATTTGGTAACTTTTTACCTTTGTCATATATATCAAGGTCAACAGTGTTCATTATTATACACTTTGTCACGATTATTATAGCAATGAATGGTTGGAAGCTGCATATGCACGTCCAATCAATCCTGTTCCTGACCCTAAAGATTGGCATGTTCCTTTAGAAGTCAAAAGTATGATTGTATTACCACCCGAAGGAAGACGACAAGCAGGTAGATCGAAAGAGACATGAATTCCTTCGGTCGGGGAAAGTCGTCGAAAGAAAAAATGTGGAAAATATGGTGAAAGGGGACACAACTGTCTTCGTTGTCCTAACCCTCTTATATCTACATTCGAAAGGACAAACGTAGGTCATGTTGGGACAAGTGCAAAAGCTGTTGAAGTTATTGGGACTAGCATAGAAACTGGTGGAGAGGTTGGAACTAGCTCCACTGCCACACACGATACTAGACGACTCAAAACCTCTCGAAAATGCAATCTTTGTGGTGTGACAAGACACACATTCAACTTCGATGCGATCAACAATTCCCAATTCCACCCACAGAAGATAATGAAAATTGTGGTAATCATGAAAATTTGTAATGAATAAACTTAATGTTTATAGTTTATCCTCTTTATAAATGACGAGTATTTATCATTGAAATCAGTTTCATTAGTTTAAATAATAATTTAATAATTATCACGTTTGAGGATCACAACAGTATATAGAAACAAAGTCTATTTCTGATTTTGTAGTACTCGTAGTGGTACATTCATATTCATTATAATATGTGATATCGTCGTATGTTGTGTTATATCGGCGGTAATATAAATAAAAAATAAGGGAGGTTATGTGAAATTTTGAAATTTTTTGTGTTTGGATTAGTTTTGTTTATGGTCAAAATAGTAAAACTCGATAGCCGTTTTTCATTGAAAGATAAAAAATGAAAAAAAAATTAGAAAATGAAAAAAAAAATCAAAAAACATAGGAAAAAAGGGAAAACCGACGTCGGAATTTATGAGTATTGTAAACCTAACATAGGTTTCCTATTCAAAAAGAAAACCGACGTCGGTTTAAGTGTAGCCTTATTAATAGAAGTGGATGAATAATCCGACGTCAGTTTAAGTGAGACAACGAAACCCGACGTCGGATTTTAATGAGATATAAAACTCGATTCCGGGTTTAAAGGCCCCACTAAAACCTATTTGATTTTTTTTTTTTTTTTTTTTTTTGCACATTTCCAAGGCTTTGGTGGACTAAAAATTATCTCATTAGCTTTAAATTATGTCAATTTACTTGAATGAAGAAAACATATTGCATATGTTGGTATATTCATTACATTGATCTATTCTATGTCATAAGGTTATGTATACACATTCTAATTGGAGATACAATAGCTGATGTTTATATCTTCTGAGTATGTAGAATATGAAATTTTAAGTTTTTGGGCCTTTTTGAGCCTTTTTGAGCAATGTAAATAAAGAAAATTGGGAAAAATTATGAATTTTTAATATTAGAATGTGAAAATCGGTATACAACAGATTACAAAACCCGACATTGGTGTGTGTATATCTTTTGAAACTGACATCGGTTTAAGAACGTTAACTAAACCCGATTTAACAGGTCAACCTACATATTCTAATTGAACTCGACGTCGGTATATGTTTATTAGCGTAAACCGACACCGGTTTTCATGCTTTCTCTTAACCCGATTATTGTCTTTTTTGTTGTTTAAAATTTTTGAAAATTATGACTGAGTCTTCTTTGTTTTTTTGTAAGCCGGGTAGTAGACCTGCATGAAGAATTACATTTCAACTATTTTTAGAGACTCAGTCCCTTTATCTACCTCCATACTGCCACATAATATTTTAAAGTTAAAATATTTTGGTAAGTAATGAATGAATCAATCAATCTATTGTAAATTAATATTTACATCAATCATATACAACTTTGCCATCCTCATCTAATGTCCATCGCCCTCATTCGTCTGCCCTGTACATTGGGGTGGAATACCTATATAAATCGGATGCTAACTACTCCCTTATTTGACGAGCATTATCCTTCTTTTGGACAGACTTCCAGTCACCCTCTAGAGAGTATAGTAGGTTATGAATGTACATTGCACAATATGCCCCGTAGCTGTTCCTGTATTACACAAAAAGTTAGGTCAGCTATTTCATTAAAAACATTATTATATAATTGTATGATTAAAAAAATGACATTTACCCATCAGGTTGTTGAGACACATTCCGTATATCAACGCGCTCCACATCCCATATTTTTTCTGTAGGTGGCATCTCTATGTTGGTCTTCCCGTAGTAACCAATCGATCGTAAGATCAACGGTATATAGCAAACCAAAGGCTCAATAGCATTTCTCCTGTGTTCAAACTCTATATCCGCATGTGAATCATATATGACAATCTTCTGCTCTCTTATGCATACCTTACAGACTATCCAATGGGTCTAATGTAGACTACACGGGATCAATAGCTGCATGTTAAAAATGTCAGTGATATCGTTCTAATTTGAACGATCAAATAATAATTAATCAAATAATACTTATATTGTGAACAGACCACCAAGGGATTTTAGCGTCTTCCAATCCACTAGTAAACCTACTCCAGTGAAGGGGGGGATCACAACAGTAGTGGGATCAAATGTCTTTCCTTGTTTGATGTATTCCTTATTCATAACTATTGTCATATCCACCTACAAGTGATAAAATAAAATTATTTACTACTTAACATACATGACAAAGATGAAAAAGTTTTGATTTCGCAATTATTAAAAGTTGACACTCACAAAAACGGTCGATCCATGCACTGCGTATCTATCATCATGAGTCTCATCCCACCACCCGCTTTCTTTGATTCGCAGGCACTGTTAATAACCGTCGATATGCTCTGATGTCAACCAACTATCCTCACCCTCAATGGTACGAAACTCTTCAGGGGTGAATGCCATCGGATAACCGTCAACGTAACGCCTAAAATCAAAACAATTATTAAAAGTTAGTCATATTAGATTAGTAATCGGATTATACAAAGGTAAATAATTTATCAATACTTGAGGTCTAAAGAAGATGAAGCTTTAAACTGCTTGTACACATTTTCAACCATATCATCCAGCATTGATAGAGTTTCCGCCACCTACTCCTTTGACACTTTGCTTTTCTTTTTTGCACGATCAAGATCTGTGTATGGTGACAATAGAGATATCGACGATTTAATCTTTCGTTTAGGCCTTGACGGTTTTCCTTATAAAGTAAATGAAAATCAAATTTGTAAGTACGCAGTTGTAATGATATAAAAAACTAACATAAACCACAAAATAAATAAAAACTTTATCTGATCAATATCATACTGGAATGGTGGATACTGGTGGGGTGGTAGGTCTTCATGGGGAAGTGAGATATCGATCTCCCCCTGCAACTGCTATCTGATTGCCAGAACCTCCGCAATCTACGAAAAAGCAAAAGTTGTAATTGCAAATTATAATGATTTGAAAAACTAATCTAAAATATAAAATAAATTACAAATTTACCTGGTCACTCTCATCCTGGTGTCCGGGATCCTAATGGGGTGGTAGGTCCTCATGGGGATGTGGGCCCTCGACCTCTCCAAGCATCTGCAATACTATGTCCTGGACTTTCACAATTTACAGAAAATCAAAAGTTGTAATTACAAATTTATAATGATTTGACAAAATATTCTAAAACACAAAATAAATTACAAATTTACCAAGTCACTCTCATCCTGATGTCTGGGATCCGGATGAGGTGGTAGGTCCTCATGAGGATGTAGGCCCTCGACCTTCCCAAGCAGCTGCAATACTATGTCCTGAACCTTCACAATTTACAGAAAATCAAAAGTTATAATTACAAGTTTATAATGATTTTAAAAACTAAACTAAAACACAAAATAAATTATAAATTTATCGGCTCACTCTCATCCTGCTGCTGTGGATCAAGATGAGGTGGTGAAGCGTCTACTGACCGATGTGTTTTTTTCGATGGTGATATTTTCGCTGATGATGCTCTTTTTGCTACTAAAGACCCATAGATGTGCTCATCACGAATATAGCTATTAGTATCATCATCATCATCACCGTCATTTGGGTCATTCCCGCCATCCGGAGGCATATTGATTTCCAATATCCTCTCGATCCTACTTAACCTCTGATTTTGCTTTTGTTGTGTCTTCAAAATAGACTCCAACAAGGCCATAATCTTCCACACCTTCGTCTGATGTTCCTGTAAAATTATTTAAATAATATTATAAATTAAATCAATTGTCATGTAAGAATAAAATGTATACAGTAGTATAATCATACAAAGTTCGCGCCTGACTTTGAGAGGGTCCAGCGACCATATGGGGATCACGTGGGATTGTAGTGTCATCATGCTGATCCTCGCTTGGTCTAAACTTATGTACTCTTCAAGGTGCGACTTCCTAAGAAGAAATAATCTACGTCATCGAGTCTCCAAAGTCAACCTCACATGATGCAGCTCATGATCAACCTGCTCCCTAAGGCAAAGGCTTGGAATAGGGTGTCCTCGAGATAAGCCTTCAAGAAATTTTTCATGACATTGAATTAAACTTTTCTCGTTTTGCGAGGTTATTTTTTGTAATGAACGAACCCTCATGTTGAGGTATTATGGACTTTAATTTGCTTTTAACTTTGCCCTATTTCTGTTGCTTCAGTTTCTGTCTTTTTTCTAAGTATTCGTATTTCCTGCAAATGGAAGAATAAGTCATTTAACAAATAAATGGTAATCAAACTTGATGCAAGCTCGTGAGGTCGCTAACTCAGATGCACTCTAAGTAGTAAATTATAACTTTGATGAATCTTCGGGGATGTGCTCAGCACATTATAACTTGATAATATAGAGTGATTTATCATAGAACCCAACCTGATGACAGCGCGATTCATGGCAAGTCATAATATAAAATGTATTGTGGACTGCACAGAGTTGAATATTAGTCAGCTTGGATGGACTTATTGCGTTAGATTCTCAAACCAGATTATATGCCCAGACAAGTCATATAGAGTAGCTCATAAGCTAATATAGATGGACCCCAATCAACATATTAAACTCGCAAACTCATCAGCCAAGTTTATATATCCATATAGGTCGCACAAATGGCACTTAAGCCGACATGGATAGACATCTACTAATGCATAGTGTTTTAATGTTGACGATTGGAATCGCGAAATACCAAGAACGATTTGTGTAGAGCTGACCTATCAATGAGCTATGATTAGGTGAGTGAACTCGCGACTGTGTCAACCCCTTGAATGATTTGCATAAGATCGGCATATTAACGAACTACGACTAGGTGCGCGAACTCGCGGTCGTGTCAACCTTTTGAATGATTTGTGTGAGGCTGGCCTACCAATGAGTTGTAATTACGTGCGCAAACTCGTTGTCGTGTCAACTTTTTAAATGATTTCTGTGGGGTCGGCCTATCAACGAGCTGTAATTAGGTGCGCGAACTCACGGCCATATTAACCCCTTGAACGATTTGCGTGGGGTCGACCATTCAACGAGTAGCGATTAGTTGCGTAAACTTGCGACTGTGTCAACCTCTAGAATGATTTGCGCGGAACCGGTCAATCAAGGAGCTGCAATTAGTTGTGCTAACTCGCGGCCATGTCAACCCCTTAAATGATTTACATGGGGTCGATCTATCAACAGGTTGCGATTAGGTGCACAAACTTGTAACCATTCAACCCCCCTTTTCACCCTGTAGGGTAGGTGTGGGGTTGGATGAAAAACCAATATTAAACCCCTTGCCTCTGCAGGGTTGCACTCTGATATTGAAGACAGAAATCTTGTAACATCTGAAAAAGTTTGCGCGGGGCTGGCCTATCAATGAACTGCGATTAGATGGGTGAACTCACAGCTATTCAACCCCTTTTTAGCCCTGTAGAATAGGTATGGGGCAGCCGAAAGATCGATATTAAACCCATTATCCCTACAAGGTTGTGTCCGGATTATAACCCTCCACCTTGCAGGATTTTTAACTGTAACCTCTCAATTGGCATCTTACGACCTTTTAATTTTCAACTTGTTTCCTGTTTTACACAGTTCAAACTTCATGCAAAAGTGAAGAATTAATTATGCTTGTAAAATTCATGGGAAATCTGAAGCTTCTATTAATTGTAAAGAATCAAAATTACAAAGATAAGATGACCAGGCTAACGGTTATTGGTAGTAAGGTCGTAAATGTTCTGCATTCCAAGCTCACAGTACTATTGTTCCATTCATATTTATCAAATGATACGCTCAATTTTTCAAGTCTTCCTTGATAATATAAGGCCTTTCCTAGTGCAGACTTAGCGTCTCGTCACTGGCCTTGCAAGCTCTAGGTAAAATGAGGCGCAGTACAAGGTCGTTAAGTTTGTAGTTCCGAACTCGGACCCTTCTATTATATTATCTAGCCACCTTTTGCTAATAGATGGTGACCCTTATGTGAGCTTCTTCTCTTGCTTCATCGAGTAAATCTAGGTTTATAGCAAGAAGCTAATCATTCTCTGATAGATTGAAGCTCACTCTTCGTTGGCTGGTCACCTCGAATTCTGCTCGGATTATGACCTTAGATCTATAAACCATTGAGAAAGGAGTTTCCCTTGTGGTATTGCGAGTTGACGTCCTGTAAGCCCATAACACATTTTGTAATTCGTCCACTCATGCTCATTTCTTAGCTTACAGTTTAGTCTTCAAAATTTGCTTTATAATTTTGTTGACCTTCTCAACTTGACTATTAGCTTGGGGATGATCTACTACCGAGAAGCTTTTCATAATGCCGAGGTCATTACAAAGCTTAAGGAACTGCTTGCTGTTGAACTGAGTTCCATTATCAATCACGAGCTATTAAGGGACTCCAAATCTGTAAATGATGTTATCCCATATAAATTTTTCTACCTTTGTAGTGGAGATCTCAATGAGTTCCTTCGTCTCTGCCCACTTGGTGAAATAGTCCACTGCAACAATGGCATGCCTACATTTTCGACGGCCCATTATGAGAGGTCCTATTAGGTTCATGCCTCAGATCGCAATAAGTCATGAACTAACCATCTGCTGTAAGTAGGTAGGTAGAGCTCGTGGGATCTTTGCAAACCTCTAACACTTGTCACATCTCTTGACCATATTGATGGCATCTCGCTTTATCGTAGGCCAATAGAACTCTAGCCTTAACGCTTTTTGAGCCAATGAAAGCCTTTCAGCGTAGTTCCTACAGTGACCCGCATGAATTTCTTTCAGAATCTTCATACAGTCTGTCTCATCTATGAACCTTAAAAATGGAGCTGAGAAGCCCTTCTTGTAAAGCATGTTATCGTATATACAGTATCTTGTAGCTCAAGTTCACAAACGATGTGTTTTAAGCTTATCATTTGGTAGTTTCCCATCTTGTAAATAATCAATTAAGGGACTCATCCACGAGTCCTCTGCCACAACTATGGTCATCATCTCGTTCTTTGGATTTGCACTTAGCGTTGGCAGGAACTCTACTGATATAGCCCTTAAAAAATCTGCATCTCGTTTCATTGCTAGGCGAGCTAAAGCAACCACTTAAGAATTCTGAGCTCGTGGGATCTGGTTCACTTCATACTTCTTGAAAGTTCTCAACAGCTCTTGAACTTTCTGCAGGTAGATTGTCATTTTTGACCCCCTGGTTTGGTATTCACCTCACACATGACAAACCACAAGCTGAGAGTCACTGAAAATTCTCAATCGTTCAGCTCGCATTTCCTTAGTTAAATGAAGTTCTGCTAATAAGGCCTCATACTCGGCCTTATTATTTGTGGCCCGAAATCCAAATTTAAGCGCGTAAAGGATTTTATGCCTCTTTGAGCTAATCAGTAACACTCCAGCTCTAGCCCTCTGCTCGCTGGAAGACCCATCAACATACAGTTCCTAAAACGGACCTTCGAAAGACCTAACTTCTTCTTCCACAAGTCTTGTAAATTCAGCTACGAAGTCAGCTAGTGCTTGCCTCTTAATTGCTGACCTTGACTTGAATTCTATATCAAATTGGGTCAGCTCGATAGCCCACTTAAGAAGACGACCTAAGGTATCAGGCTTCTGAAGAATCTGCTTGAGTAGGTACTTAGTTAAAACCTCATTTTTGTGCTCCTGAAAGTAAAGACGCAATTTCTTTGATGCCACCATCAAACAGTAAGTGAGCTTCTCCATCGAGGTGTATCTGACTCAACATCAATAAACTTCTTACTAATGTAGTAGATAGGGAACTACGTCCTGTCTTCTTCCCGAACTAGAGTCGTACTTAGCGTGTGCTGAGATACCCCCGGGTAGATCGTCAATCTCTTTCCCCTTCCTTTGGTTCTGATAAGAGAGGAGCTCGTTTAATGTACTCTTTCAACTGCTGAAATGTCACCTTATATTCCTCTATTCATTCAAAATTCTTTGTCCTTCTTCAATACTTCAAAGAAAGCAATACACTTGTCTATGACTTTAGGAATGAATCTGCTGAGAGCAACAACTTGGCCATTCAGACTCTGCAAATCCTTCATCCTTGTTGGTGACCTCATATCCAACAAAGCCTTTATCTTTTTAGGGTTAGCCTCAATCCCTCTATTATTCACCATGAAGCCTAAAAATTTACTTGAAGCTACTCCAAAGGCACATTTGAAGGGATTGAGTTTCATCTGGTATCTCCTTAAAATCTGAAACATGCCCTCGATGTCGCTTACATGATCAACTGTCTGCCCAAACTTCACCAACATATCATCGATGTAAACTTTCATGGTTTTCCCAATCAAATCCTCGAACATTATATTCACCATTCTTTCATCCAAATAGTATTACCTTATAACAATACAACCCATGGTCTGTGATGAACGAGATGTGCCCTTCATCCTCAAAGTTCGTTAGGATTTGACGAGCTAGTCGATCCTAGGTAATGGGAAGTTATCTTTTAGGCAGACCCTATTCAGGTCTGTGAAGTAGATGCAAGCCCTCTACTTTCCGTTCTTCTTCTTGACCATCACGGGATTAGCAATCCAGGTCGGGTAGTGAGCTTTACGAATGAATTTGTTCACCAAGAGCTTGTCCACATCCTCCTTTAGAGCGACGTAATATAACACCCCGATATTTATTTCTGTACGATTAGTATTCGTTGATTTAATAATTAAATCAATATGTGAGATTAAATTTGAAATTGAGTGAATTAGTACGAAATTATATATATTTCGATCGTTAATAGGCGAAGTTTAATATTTTCGAAAACATTTTTCCGCGTAATAAATTATTTTCGAATTTAAATAAAATAAGTCGAAGAATGGGAATGTTAGGATTGGCAAATAAGTAAGTGAAATTTGATCGTATCGTATGGGAATTAAAATAAATTAATTATTTTTTGACAAATATAAGGTTATGGATAAGTTTGAATGAGATAGTGGAATGGTGTGTTGGTAAGGGTGTCCAATGGCATGATGACAAGTGTAAATTGAGGTCAAATTGTAAATGAAGAAAAGTTGGGGTCAAAGTGCAAATATGAAAAATTGGATAGCATAAATAGGTGATTTTTAATTGAAATTTTTCATTTCTTTCTTTTTGGTTGCCGACCTCCTATCTTCTTCTTCTTCTTTCAAATTTTCTTCTTCATTTAAGCCTCCAAATCATTTCTTTTGTTTGCTTCATCAATCATCTACCTATCGGTAACCTCAAAATCAATAAAATCCATCAAGTTGTCAAGTTTGGTTTTTGTTAGAAATTGGTCAAGGGAGGTAAGTTGGTGTGTGTTGATTTTTTTAAGTTGAGTTTTAGTTAGGAATGTCATAAATTTATTCATAAGCATGCATTTGAAGTTATTTTAGCATTTGAAATGATTCTTTTGAGTTTATTGTTGATTTTTGTTTATTTTTGAAACTCTGGGCTAGGGTTTGAATCCAAAGGGCTTTGAAAAATCCAGAGGAAATTCATAACTCTCCTTAGAGGTGTAGGAAGCGAAAGAACAAGCTCATAAGGTTGGTGTACACATACTTGCAAAATTCATTTTTATTAGTTTGTTTTTAATGAGAAAATCCTTTTGAAACTCAATGACTTTGTTTTTTTAATGTGATAAATGAGTTTGAATGTTATATGTATGTTAATTTCATGCCATTGGATGGATTTATTTGATGAAAAACGATTGCAAATACAATTCTGAAAATAAAACCCCCTATGACCGAAAATGATATATAGAGTACTCTAAGGATATTTTCGTCATTTCAATTTCATTTACGCATTAATTTAATGATATGTGGATGGTTTATTTGATGAAATAATAATTGAAACAAAAATTTAAAACAAAAAATTACACCCCTAAGCCAAATGGTGATCACAGACTAGACTTGAGGTATTTTTGTCATTTTGTTTGTATTTACGCGTTAATTATATGATGTTTTGATTATAGGTGTGATGGATTAAAGTTTTGAAATGAAAATTTTGAAATTTTCTTCTTTAAAGCCTAACGAAAACTAAAGGAAAATATATGTAGTTTTGATAAAGTGTGATATGAAAACTAGGAGCAAAATGGTCATTTGAAATGACCACGAGTGATGTCCCAAAAAAATTCGAAGAATAGATTTAAATATGCGATAAAAAGTTTATGCAATTAAAAGTTTAGTATTAAATTGAAAAATTTCATAATTTTGAAAAATTTAAAGGGCCCACGTAAAATTAGACACCGGTAGGTGAGGATTGATAGTTGGCTAGCCAATAGAATTATTATTAATAATACTGCGCCGTTACGCTTTAATATCGATGTCGAATAACGGCCCTGAGAAGCACCAAGTGCCCGGTTTAAGAATCTGAAAATGTTGTGAAATTCTATGACCTACACTCCAACGAGAAGGCACCATGTGTCCGATGCCAAGGAAACTCGTTATCGATCCATGGTATCGTGACTGAATTTTACAAATTACTCTAATTAAAGAAAAAGAGTAAAACCTTAAATATATTTGAAAAATTAAGTTTGATAAAGTGAAATGTGTGAAATATATTATAAAAAGAAATGATATTTATAAAAGGGCAATAAAATAATTAGGTGTGACAAATGAGTTTTGAAATAATTAAGGTTGAAATTTTTATTTATTAATTGATATTACATTATGAACTTTATCAATGGTTAAAATTTTAAATGATTAGTTTATGTATTACGAAAATATTGTTGAAATTCATATATTCTGTTTTGATTTTTATTTGACGATAACGTATTATTTTCGAAAATATAATTATGATAATGATATGAAATTGAGTTTGAAATAATAATAGTGTAAATGTGTTTAATAACGGATTTCGGAAAAGTTTATGTGATTAAAGTTTATATTGAATCATGTTTGATGTATGTGTTTTTGAAAAACTAATCGTTTATGTATTTCTTTTGATTTCATTATTGTAAAATTGAAATTGAGTTACTGTGTTAAAAAGATTGAAATGAAACTTATTATATTCAACTATAAAATTTGAAAAATTATGAAATTCAGATTTATGACTTGAGTTTTGAAAAAATGAAAAATAATTTGTGAAATAATATAGTTAAAATCGGAAATGAATGATTTATGCGTTTTGTCTGTGTAATTGTTGATGAAATGGTCGATTAGTAACTTTTAGACAAAAGTTTAAGAATGACATTAAAAATATTAATTGAAAAGTTATGTGAATTGTAAATGAATATAAATAATTTTATATGTTTTGCATTTGAAATTATTAGTAAATTAGATCATTATCGAAATTGATAAAAGTTGGAAAATTTGTGAAATATTAATTTTCGGCTGATATTTAGATAAACGAAAATTTATTAAATGAAATCGTGTTATGTTGTTTAAGAAAATATTATATATATTTATATATAAAAAATTATTATTATGTATTTAATAAGTATAATTATTAATAATATGTTTTCATCGGAATTTATAATAAAATTCTAACAAATTGAATTGATATGATTAATAATAAATAGTATGTATTTTAAGTATATGATTTTGATATTTAGAATTTTTAATAAAGTGTCTTTGTTAGGGTTTGTTATGAAAATTTTAAAAATCGGATTGATACATTTAATAACAAATTTTATGTGTTATATATATGAAATTATTTGTAAATAGATGGAAAATGATTATCATGCATTTGATAGGTGTAATTAATAGAAAAGTGCTTCATAGTGATGTGTAATAAAATTTTTACAAATGAATTTGATATGTCTAATAATAAATTGTATGTATTTTGTATGTATATTTATTAGTAAATTGACTCAATTGTGAATTTTAGTAACGGAAAATATTTAATGAAAATCGTTTCAAAATGCTGTTAAAAATAATTTTATGCTCATATCTGTTTATCCGTTAATAAATATTAGTGTGTTATGAAATGATTATTTGAAACTGGGAAAAAATTGAATTTTATAAAATCATACTTAAATCATGATTTTTATGTACTTCATGACTTGTGTTTTGAGAAAAATTAATATATGGTAAAATTTTTATTTTATTATTATTTTATTATATTTCTGAACTCCCGAAAATGTTGAAAAGTATGAAATTATATTATAGGAAAATAAAGTTTTATGACCTTTAAATTAAGTATACACCCATTAAGGAGAAATACTTAGCGCGTTGGATTTACCACGCGCAGGTTGTTAAGTTGGGCTTGTCGTCGAGACGAAGATAAAGCCCTGCAGATTTTTCACGAGTCACATCCAACATTAATTTTTGGAGCAAAATGCACAAAACTTCTCTGAGGTAAGGCTTTAAAGATCTATAGTCAAAATTTGATTTTTATAACACAATACCATCACGTCAGTAGTGTCTGTTAGTCAATATTTAGTTGACCAAATGTACTTTCGTCTTTTATTAATAACAAAATTATTAAAATCATTTTCCATCTCATTTTCCTTCTCTCTTTGTTGCCTCCACCAGAGACCACCATCCTCCACCACCTTATTCTTCTTCTTCTTCTTCTCTTTTTCTTCTTTTCTTGTTCATTTCGAACCCAGACGTCTGGGTTCGTCGAATCCAGATGACATCTGGGTTCGACGATCCAAGACCAGATCTAGGTTCATCTAGGTTCGACGAACCCAGAACCTAGACGTCTAGGTTTGTCGAACCCAGACCAGATCTGGGTTCGTCGAACCCAGAGACGTCTAGGTTTGAGACGAACCCATCTGGGTTCGAGACAAACCCAGATTTATGAAATCTTGATTCGAATCGAATCCAGATATAATGTTCATTTTTGATGTTATGATGATGGGTTGATATTGGGTTGCAGAATGAAGAACAAGATCTGTGATGATGGTCTGTTGGTCTATTATGATGGTAGGTTGGTTCATATTCATTGAAGATGTTGTTATTGGTTTTAGGAGATTGATTATGGTTTTTATGAGAGATTGATGTTGGTGCAAGGCCACTGAAAATCTGAGATGATGATGATTTATTGTTGATGATGATGATTTATGTTTGAGTTTTTAATTAAATTAATGTTTATTATTTTAACTTTTAAAAGAAAATTAATTTAAAAAGTAAGGGTATTTTTGTCTTTTTATCACAAAACACAGTCAACAGTTATATTTAACTCTTTTTGACCGTTAAAACAGGAATATTATGTTATAAAAATCATCATGTACGTGTGAATTTCTCAAAAATGTAAATTTTGTAAATTATAACTTGTATTAAATTTGATATCGTTTTATAAATTTTGTATATTATTTGATAAATATGTAGTGTGAAGTTTTACGGTTGTAGACTTTAAAGTTTAAATAGTAGTTTATTATAACTATTTGTGTGTTGAAGTGATTTGAAAATGAACGGAAGGTTTGAAACGAAAGTTGGGGATTTGATTGTTTTTAGAAGTGTTATTGCTTTTTTCCCTGTAGTTTTACAAATTTGGTTTTCAGAAAAACAGGTGAAACTCTGTCGGATTTTCTAATAAAATGTAATTTAAAATATATATAACAGTTTTCTCTATAAATTGTTGTTGATTTCTAATAAATAAGTTTCAAAATAAACGAATAAATGAATTTCAGTACGGAACCGTAACGCCCTTCGCCTCGATTCTTGATCCGATAGGAAGTAGGGGTAAGGGGTGTTACACGTAACACTCTGATGGAATATGCTTTCTCTTTTGACGAACTGGCTTATGGTGGGGGTTTATGTTTAGCTTATGTGTCATTACTTTCGGATCAATCCCCACCATATCTTTATGATTCCAAGCGTACACATCCAAATTCGTCTTAAGGAAATTAGCTAATTGGGCTTTTACTTCCGGGGTCAAGTTCTTTCCCAGTTTAAGGCATCTCCCAATATCTACCTCACTGACCGGTATGTCCTCCAGCCCTTCTATTAAACCTATAGTTTTGCCCGTATCAACTTCCCTAAGATACAGGTCGTAACTCACCCCTGCAATACTAACAATCTGCAGTTTGCCTCTTGAGACTACATTCACTTTTTTCCTTTAGCTCTCATCTTCACTGCATCTTCATAGCAACGATGAACTAGACGTTGTTCGCCTCGCACACATTCTACTCCATTAGAAGTTTGAAACTTCACCGTAAGGGTCCTCGTTAAAGTGACCATATCCAAGTCATTCATAACGGGTCTTCCTGACACCACGTTATAAATAGAGGGAGAATTTATAATTAGGAAGTCCGCAAGCACAGTTGATTGACGATCTACGTCTCCAAGAGTTAAGATGAGCCTGATCTGCCTAATGGGGGTGATCGTATCTCCAGTAAAGCCATGCAAAGGTTCAGAGGAAGGCCTCAGCTATTCAGCTCCAAGTCTCATCTGATCATAACATCCCCTATATATCACATTGACCGAGCTCCCAGTATCAATCATTATTCTTCTCACTTCAATATTCCTAATGCGAGCTCGAATCACCAGTGCATAGTTATGGGGCCAATGAACACCCTTGGCAACTTCTTCAGTAAAGATAATCTCCTCAGATATAGTCCTGACTTTCTGTGCAAGTCCTTCCAACACTTCAACCTGCAAGTTGTAAATGATTGGTTTCACACACGTAGCGATCGTGCGATCTGTTTGATGTCCCCGCTATGTGAGGGCCTTCACAGATAGTGAAAGTCGTCTTCACAATAGGTGCATATTCTTGCTCTGGAGTTTGCTGGGTTAGCTGCTGCTCTGGCTGTTGCAGTTGTTGAGGGCACCATTGTAGAGGTGGCTGCCCCACAGGTGGCACAACATACTTCCTCAAGCGACCTTTTTTGATCAAGCCTTTGATGGCGTCTTTTAACGTCCTGCACTCCGAGGTATTGTGTCATGCCTTATTATGATAAGCACAAAACCTATTTTTGTTGTTGAATTCTTCAAGGGTCTGAATTGGAACAGGTCTCCCAAAATTCTCCCTATTCCTTTTCGTGGCAAAGATTCTTTCCTGGGTGTCTAATAGGATGTTGTAGCTCTTATAATGACCTTTACGCGTAGGTTACTAGCGCATCTAGTTGCTCATTAGTCCAGGCCCATTCCTAGTTTTCTTTACAATATGATTGTTATTCCTCTAGCTCCCGTTGTTATTTCCTCCACTACTTCTTTTCTTGTTATGGTTGGAGCTGTCAGCTTCATCCTTTTGGTTATTTGCCTTCTTTGGGCGAAAGGCTTCCTCCCACCTTATTTCCTTGGCAGCTCGCTCGTAAAACTCCCCTAAGTCCTTCACTAAGGATTTGTATATACGTTGGTACAACTTCTGGTCTCTCCTCAATCCTACCGAGACAACTGTTAAGATCCCTTAATCTGTAGGATTCTCCATATTGTTCACCTCTCGCCTAAACCTATCAATATAGTCCTTCAACGATTCATTAGGACGCTAGAAGATTGTGGCGAGGTGACAAGGTGGCGCTAGCTGCCTTTTCAATGCCTTGTACTGGTTGACAAATTTTTATTGACATTCCTTCCAATTATTGATACTACGAGACGAGAGGTTCCTGAACCAAGTTCGCAGAATATCTCCAAGTGTTGCTGGAAAGATGCAATATTTGACCAATGGGTTGGTGGTCTGTAGGTCCATCTGAATATTAAATATATCAATATAATCATAAGGATCAGTATCCCCATTATACTGTAAGATGTTGGGAACCTTAAACTTGGGGGGAAGTGGCTCCAGCTCGATCTCCGAGGTGAATGGAGTCCTTTCTCCATATTAACCCCCCTGCTCCTGAGCTTCAGGTCGTGCTTCCAACTGTTGGACCCTCTGAAGGAGCTCCTCAACCAGTGGATATTGTGCTTCAGATCCGTCTGACAGGAGATCGTCTACTTTGCCTGCTTTCCCTATTTGGGGAATATCGACCTTGCTCCCCGTGTCTTCTTCCGTGCTCGAGCTCCGGGGAATAACGACCTAGCTCATACTCTTGATTAAATCTGTTTGATCCCTCTTCTCGATGCAAGCCTCCATGTCGATATCGTCGTTCATCCTCATCTCTTCGAGCTAACACTCGCATATATCTATGGCTCGCCTCAACTTGTCGATGTCCATCCTGGTTCACCCTCACCCTCAATCATGAAGGATGAGTTGCATCTTCATCATCACGAGCTCACTGAATCTGAGCTCTGGATCGCACGTTGGATGAATGAATTGATCTCTCTCGTGTTGTCACTCTTTTGGTAACTCTCCCGTTTGGGGCCTGAACTTTAATGCGCTGTCATTGCGAAACATCCCTTGTTGCAGTGATCTTGATTGGTCTCTGGGCGACCTGAATCTGGGCCTGTGTCAGCGACCTAACATCATCTGCTAGCTGCATCACAGTACTCTTCAATGCTTCCTGGCGCTATTGCCAAACCTATATGGCATCTCATTCAGTAACATTAGGTGCAGGTTGACGAGAGGGAAATGGGGGCATACCTTAAGCAGTCTCAGCCATAGACGTGTTGGAAGTACCTGCCACCATGTTAGCTGGTCCTCTGATGCGTAGGATATCTCGTTATTGATCTGAGTTATCAAGCTGGTCAACCGCCGTATCAGAATTCCTGATGGTTTTTCCTCTAGCCATAAAGTCTGCTGTAAGAGCTCTGGAAGTCGAAAATGAGGACAATGAAACTGTAGTTTGGGCCCTCCTTCTAACACCAAAATGTCGATGTCAGGATCTAGTTAACCAGGTTCTTGAAGCCCAAACTGCAAATAGAGTTAAATAGTAGAGAAAAAGAGGAGTAGGAAGAAGAAGAAGCATTATTACGAGCAGGTTTTTACGTGGTTCGGCCTAAGGTATAGCCAACGTCCAGGACTATTCTCTTGCTATTTCGGTAGAGTGACAGTATGTATTATTACTTGTGTGTTGTTTACAATGAATTTCCAGCCTTTATTTATAGAGCAAGAGGTAATGGTAATGTTATAATAAAATAAGAGAAAAATTATTATTAAGTTACATTTTCAAAACTGATATCTGTCAGAGGTATGGTCAACTTCTGTCAAAATATGGTTATCTTCTGCTAAAGCATGATTTGGACGTCATCTCCATACCGAGTAGTTGAGATTTTCCTTAAATCAGACTATAATTCTTCTGATAAAATTTATATGTACGTTACGCCATGAGCTGAATTTTGTTTAACAACTCTAATTAAAGTTGACCTGTAACCTGAGAGCTGTAATAACAGACAAAAAGCTCGTTTCTTCGAGTTGGACTACCTAAGGTCAGCAAACTGTGAGCTTAGATATGTGAGCTAAATATGCAGAGAGTTGAGAGTAGCATTTGCTAGCTGATTGATTGATGAGCTTAGTCATTTGGCGAGCTGGGTCTGTAGCGAGCTAGGCCTTGGTCTTTTGGGATATTTTACCGGATCAGTCTTGAGTTTTTATCAGCCCATTTAACTAATCCCAAAAATACTCATAACAACTCTACAACTCAATTATTTAAGATTGGGTTGTGACTAGTACAACGTACACTTTAGTTGTTAGATGTTGGTAGTAAAGATATCAATACACAATCCTTCAAGTTGAAGTGAAAAAGGAGTGATAGATAGTTGAGGCTTCTGTCTCGAGGATTCATATGTCATTGTCCAACAACCATCACAGTTGGGCAGAGCTTTAAACAAAGGGTTTTGTTGAAAACTAACCCATTTTTAATAATTCATTTGAAAAGTAACATTTATTTTTTAAATCTTTACACAATGTCCTTTTTTGGATGAAAATACCCTTAACCCATCCTTTTTTGTCGATCACTCTTTCTACCAAACGATCTGGTTGAGAATCTCAACCTCAAGGTTGAAATCCCAACCTACATCCCAACTTCGAAGTAGAAAATCTCAACCTCGAGGTAGAAAATCTCAACCTCGAGGTAGAGAATCTCAACCTTGATAAAACATCCAAGTTCACATTCTCAACCTTTAGGTTGAGAATCTCAACTTCTAGGTCGGGAATCTCAACTTTTAGGTTGAGAATCTTAACTTTTAGGTCGGGAATTCCAACTTCTAGATCGGGAATTCCAACTTCTAGATTAGGAGTTCTAATCTTAATTCAAATCCACATTCGGAATCTCAATCTTAGGGTTAGGATTTCTAACCTGGATGTTAAATCAAGATTAGGAATCCCAATTTAAAGATTGGGGCTCCCAACATAGAGGTTGAGATTCCCAACTTTAAGGTTGGGAATCTCAACAGTGATTCAAATGACTATCATTTCATTAAAAGCATTTTTGTCCACCCAATATCTTTTTTATAACAAGAAAATAAGAAAGGTTATTTTTGAGGTTGGTCTTTCCAAATAGGTCATTTTTACAATTATTTCTTGAAAAAAAAAAAACAGCAGCAATAGCAAATGCCCATTGTGGATCCAAGTGTAGGTTATCCAGGCCCAACATATATAAAGCCTTTTATAATAATAATATTCTAGATATAAATGGTTGTACGTGTGGTCAATTACTCACCACTCAGCCTCACCACCTCTGCTCCAAAATGGGGTTGTTGAGCTCTGCTTCTGCTTCTGCATTCATCACCTCTTCTCATCTTCTGAAATCATCACCACCTTTTCCAAACATCAAGCATAGAAACCATGTACTTCTCCCTCCAATATTATCTCCTTCTTCAACTTCAACCTCTATACATTCACACTATTCATCCAAGTCCAACAACAGGTTCATTGTCACTAACTGTACAACAAGTAGCAAAAACATGGACATGGACTTAGAATCATCCACTGTTGATTGCGTTGGGACAGGCACAGACGTTGAGTGCCTGGTGTCTCCTCCTGAAGCAGAAGAGAAAGAAAAAATGGAGTTGTGGGAATGGGGAGTGTTGATATCGCCATTCTTCTTCTGGGGAACAGCCATGGTGGCTATGAAGGAGGTGTTGCCAAAGGCAGGCACGTTCTTCGTGGCTGCATTTCGTCTCCTTCCAGCTGGATTGCTCTTGGTTGCCTTCGCTGCCTCTCAACGTCGAAAGCTTCCCTCTGGTTTCACTGCCTGGCTCTCCATTCTTCTCTTTGCTCTTGTTGATGCTTCCTGTTTTCAGGTCTTCCTTTCTTCCTTTGTCTTTCCATATATGTATGTAATAATTTGATTTTAATGATGATGGTGGAATGGAACAGGGTTTTCTTGCTCAAGGTTTGCAGAGAACCTCCGCAGGTTTGGGCAGTGTAAGTGTTCTTTGTTTCTTCTTACTATTATTATTGGTTGAATTGAATTTAGTCCATCCTCAGGCAAAGTTTACCCAATATATCAAATTATGTACAGCCTATTGATTTTCCATTAATTTAAGTTAATCTATTGTTTTCTTTCCCTTCAGGTGATTATTGACTCGCAACCATTGTCAGTGGCTGTACTTGCAGCCTTGTTTTATGGCGAGTCCATCGGATTGGTTGGAGCTGCAGGTCTTCTACTTGGAGTTGTAGGACTTTTGCTTCTTGAGGTGAGTGCTAGCTAGATTTCTTTTTGTTGAATATTGGACACTTGAAGTTGCGATCTGCATATTCAACAACATATGGTACATTGTGGCGTGCCATCACTCCTTTAGTTCAATGTGGCTTTCAGTTGGAGTTTAGGATTAGTTTATGGCATGAGACACATGTCATGACCAATCAATATAATTCTTGGACCCTTTATTGTTATGTCCTTAAATTGACAATTTGAGCAATACCACTGTTAGCTTCAGTTTAGATTTTGATCCCCTTTGAGAGTGGTAATACTGCATAAAGCTATTTTTGTGGCTGAGAGATGGACGAATTTGACAAAAAATTGAGGTGAGCTAATAAATACTTTCTTGAAAGTATGATTTATTACCAATACACCATCTGAATGGGGGTATTGGTTACAAATGGGCTTGTGTTAAGGCCATTTACTACTCTATACATTACCTTTAGTCTCCTGTTTTAACATTGGTCATTCAGTCCAAACTTTTTTATATGAACAGAAGTTCTATTCTGCAGGTTCCTGCATTTAGTTTTGATGGGAGTAATTTTTCATTATGGGGAAGTGGGGAGTGGTGGATGCTCCTAGCAGCTCAGAGCATGGCAGTTGGTACAGTGATGGTCCGCTGGGTTTCCAAATACTCTGATCCTGTTATGGCAACTGGATGGGTAGGTTCTTTCTGCTTTAAAAATTAGAACATTACACACATAGATATGGATTTGGTAGTCTCTCTCAGTATCTTGGTTGTGGGCTACACATGATTGATAAAATTACGTAACTGATGCAGGACAAACACTACAGAAATAGATAGATTGGAGAATTTGGGATTGGAGAAGAAAGAAATTAGAGGAAAGGGGGGAAACTATAGAAGAAAGCGGAGAAAACAATAGGAATAACAGAGGGAAGGAATTTAGGAGGAGAATTTAATATCACGTTATTTCATAATCATAGTTTGAAAAACAAAGAGAAACCAGGCCACTACCATACTGGCCAAAAACAACAAAAGGGACAATAATCAATCTTCTAAATATAAATATTCTAATGTAAATAAAAATATTAATCAATCAACATATATGACAATTAATCAATTAACGTCAAATTATGCCAATCAGTTAATTTACATCAAATATTCAATCAATCAACAAAAATTAAAGATCCTACAAAATTACATGAAAATAAACACCCTAATCAATTTCCATAGTAACTAATGTCAAGCATTCTAATTTTTGTCGTCTTTTATATTCGAAAAAGTTGTACAATGCTTTTATGAACTATGAAAAATGTATCTGAGGTCATGGGACTAATGTGAATGGTGTTGTTCTGTAGCACATGGTGATTGGCGCTCTCCCTCTAGGGGCAATCTCCATCCTAAATCATGATCCCATCTTCACTGGGAGTCTGAAGGAGTTCACATCCAGTGATGTATTGGCACTTCTTTATACATCCATATTTGGCAGTGCTATCAGCTATGGTGTATACTTCTACAGTGCAACAAAAGGTATGGTTCAACACTGAAATTCTGAAAATCTTTTAGCTATTGTTATTGCTGATTTTCTTAATTTCGTTGTGTTTAATCAATCATGCAACAACGATCAGTATATGATTGTCATAATTATTATGTAAGACTGAAGTTTAATTTTTGAGCTCTTTTCCACAAGTTTGATTTGATACTGCTGATGCATTTCAGGTAGCTTGACAAAGCTTAGTTCACTGACCTTTCTAACGCCAATGTTTGCTTCTATCTTTGGGTAAGGTCATCCATTTGAACAAGATTTATTCTTAAGACTTAAAAGAAACAATATTCTATAAACTAAAAATCCTATAAATTAATTATTGATGACATTTTTAAATTTGCAATTTATATTTTACAGGTTTCTGTACCTTGGTGAGACTTTCTCCCCTGTGCAACTCTTCGGGGCAATTGTCACAATAGCTGGAATATACATGGTGAATTATCGAGACAATGATGAGTAACACATATGGTTGAGATGGGAACATTCTTACAAAGACAAAAATGAGGCCAATGTATTGGTTGGCTATGTAGTTTCTGGGACTCTACCTCTCAAGTGATGGGTGTATGTATATCAAAATACAGATAGAAGTTAATGGAGAACACGCGGAAAAGAAAAGTGTTGGAGCATGGGTGCTTGTTGTGAGTTAATCGTTTTGTTACAGTAGGAAGTATTCTCGAGTCTAATTGAGGGTTCAATTAGACTACTCCTTGATGCTAAATTATTATGACGGATTCATAGATAGGTTGCACCATGTGAGAGTGTTTTCATAGGACTCGATGGCTTTTTGTACATTGAAACTGTAGAGAAAAATATGTAAATGAGGAATTCCTTGAGGAGGTTGAAACGGACAAATACTATTCAAATATGGATTTCTTTGTGGACTTGTGTTGGCTTTTGTAGGAATATATATATATATAGTTGCAGTTCACAGAATGCCTGTGAAAAATTATACTTATAACAATGTACTATAAAAAATGATTTAAAACTTTATTGTTTTTAGATTGCTGCTCAATTAAATCAGTCACTTTCAGTTTGCAGCAACACCACCACCTTTTATTATCATCATCTTCATCTTCTAATTTGCATGAGAACACCTAATCCAGTCGGGCAAACATATTGATTTGGGGCTCTACATCTCCAATGACGCCTGTAATCTGAGGTGTGTGTGTGTATTGAAATACAGATAGAAGTGTTAATGAAAAAAACACACACACACAAAATAAAAAAATAAAAAACAACATTGGAGCAATAGTTTACTAGTGCGTTACTGAACTATTCTCAAGGCTAGACTATACTTTGATGACTAGTAATTTACTATGACAGATTCATAGGTACCCACTAGGTAGACTGTGCCATGTAGAGGATTTTCTCATAGGACTTCTTGACATTTTTATGCATTGAAAACTTTAGTACATGGAAAATATGTAGATGTTGAAATTTTTTATAGAATAGTGTAGGCTTTTAGATGCAGTGAAAAATTATGCTTATAACAACGTACAAATACCATTGAGTTGTCAAGTTGTTGATGATCAATCGAATCAGTCTCATACGTGTTCTGGTATAAATGAAAATAATCAAGAACAGACTTGAACATTCGCTATATAAAGTTGTCCTCAAAAGAGAGGAACAAATTTCTTTCAATAAAAATTGTTCAAACAAGACAAGAAGAAAAATTGTTGCAAGTATGCAACCCTCAACACATTACACAATCTGCAACTGAAAACAACTATTAAACTAGTAAAAAGTTAATGCTATGTTGAAGCAGTAACTCCAACAACAGAAACCGCCTTGCCAGCACCAACTCTGCCACGCCCAATTCCAACCTTCTCATGGTGGTCATTGTCTCTCTTTGTGCCACTAAATCCCTTTCTGCCCTTAATCTCATCGCAGCCTGTTTCAGACAAGGCATGTCTTTGGAAACTTCCTAGAGGGCTCTGATCTCTAATGTTGGATTTTGAGGTCCAGCGATCCGTGGAATCTGCAGAAGTGGGTTCCCGTGAAGAGGAAGAAGAAAAGCTCCAATTCTGTTGACTTGCGCCCACAAAGCTGTTACTGCCTGATGATTCCTGATCATCCAAGTCTGGCCCTTGTAATGTTGTACCACCTCTCCTTACAGTCACATACTTGTGAAAGCTTGGCTCCATCAGATCATCACTGCCAAGCACCTCAGATTCTACAAAAGGGTCTCTATAATTATTCTCTGCAATCATATTAATGCTACTTTTGTTGTTAGAATGATCTGCTGGGAGGCTTTTCCTGTCATCCGAAAATGGTCCAGAAAGATTGGAGCTTGTAGTGGAGTTAAGGTCAGCAACTGCTTCAAGGATAGAGCATGCCTTGCTGACACAAGCTGGGAGTGAAATCGAAGGAGTGTTGTTATTCTTCTGGTGAAAGTTCTGGATGTCTTCAAGCAATAGTGCTGTATAAGACGGCGAAGGATTCATTAAAGTTTCAGGATTGATGTCTAGGTCTCTGGACAGCCTAGAAGACCTGCTTCTTGTCACAGTTTGGGGCTTCTGGTTCTCAGCTCCTGTGGCTGCTACCACTGTTGTCAAAGTAACATTGTTGCCAGTCCTTGTTTCCAAAACCCGTTGGTTCTCCCTTTCTGTGCAATTTGCTATAACAACCTTGTTGTTTGTGACGCCTCTGCTGCCGGTTTTGTGATTACTCCCCTGGGCAACAATCTCTGGCTTCTGCATTGTAGCCTACATTTCATTAAGTTAAAATCAATAAGTCTCCATATGACAACAAACTACATATTCTGAGCTAGAGATGGCCCAAAACAACATTTTTGCTGTAACAATCTTCCTGAAAAAGGCTAATCATGAACAAGTAATACCTGATGAAGAAGATTGGTGGAGAATTCCTTGACTAAAACAGCATCTCCTTGAACATGATTCGCGTTGGCGTTGGAAGGCTTTTGTGGATATGCAAGAGTGTTGGGGTCGATTTCGCTCAATGGATTCCTTCTATAAGGAGAGTGCTCAGCTTTCCTAGAAGAGCTCCGGCTAAGAGACGGCTGTTGCTGATTCTCATTGGAGATTTTGCCATTAGCATTTGCTCTGGCTGGAGACTGAGAACGTGGCGATGCAGCAGTCCTTGAACCCCCCTGGTCACCACCAACATTTCTCTTCACAGAAATCCTCTTGATGCCAGCACCACCATTACCGTTGTTGCTCTTTTCCATCGCCAATGAATTAACACTAGCAGGAACTGAAACCATCTTCCCAGGCCTACTGTTATTACCATTGTTAGTGACTGTGTTGTTGTTGTCTGATCTTCGACCAGGCGATCTACTAACTCGTCTCCCACTACCACCACCACCTCCAGCACTATTGCCTCTCTCCCTACTGCCAGACCTCTGCTCTCTTTCTCTACTGGGTGTTCTTCTTCTCCTCCCCTGAGAAGGAGAACAGGAATGCCTACTACTACTAGTACCAGTCTGGCGGTGTCGCTGTCTATGCTGCCGCTTCTCATCATCTTCATCACTCACTTTCCTCTTGGAATCGCTATCCTCCCCACCACCACTATCATTGTGATCAAAATCATAACTCCTCTTGGAACCAGAGTACTTCCTCCCAGCCGCCTTCCCAGAAGAATTGCTTCTACTAAGTCTTCCACACTGAATGAGAATGGCATCCACCTCCTCTTTTGTACAACTAGACGTCCTCACCAAACCATTCCCCACTTGTTGTTCCTCAACAACTTCATTCTGTGGAGGAGGACTGGCGGAGCGTCTGTCATGGCTTTTCCTGTGCTTTATAACGAATATCTCCTTCTTCACCAACCCTTCTTCTTCTTTTTCTTTTTCTTTTTCCTTTGCTTCTTCTCTGTTTCTGGGTTGTTGGTTTGGAGTCTCAACAACCACTGACTTGTTATGATCTACATCTACAGGAACCGTTTTAGAAGAACCAGAGACAGTATTTGTAGCAGAAGAAGAATGAGTAGAAGAAGAAGAAGAAGACTGTTTCTTCTTGCTAAAACAAATACCCATTTGGACGGCGAAAAGGGAATGGGATTTTTTGAGAGAAAGAAGATAAGGGAATTGAATGTCAAATCTCAACAACAGATAATAATGTAAAGAGAGAGAGAGAGAGAGAGAGGGTACGTTGTCCGAGAATAACATTTTCAAATGTACATTGTGAGAGAGAGAAAGAGTGAAGATTTCAAATTTTGAGCGGCCTGACATGTTTAATTGATCCGTTACTTAAAAGAGAGAAATAACCGTTGGATGAAATCTAATGTTTGTCCGTTTGTCGTCTCTCCTCACCAGCTCTATATATATATATATATATATATATATTTTTTTGTATTAGTACTTGATCAATTATTTAAATCCTTCATTCATTCAAATTTCTCTATAACGGCTCTCTTCCTTGGGATTCTCGTGACCATATTCCACTTTACGTCACTACCTTTTCTATATTTTGTTTTTACTTTTGTCACTATAATCAATTTGAGTCATTAATAACCATTAATTATTATTGTTTTATTCACAAAATTTATTTTTTTATAATTTACAAAATGTTTCAATTTAATTTTGTTCATTTACAGTCTCAAATTATATCAAGTATTCAACTTTCTCATTTTTTAACTTTTAGTTCAATATCAAATAAAGTACAATATTAATTTCATTTAATTAAAATTCAAATATAATACTAAGTAATCATTAAATTTTATCTAAGTATATTTTATGTTTACGAGTATAGATTTAAAGGTCACTTAATAGGCTCATGATGATGATTTTTGCTCTCATAATGATGGACTTCTTAGAATCTAAAATGAAATATGAGTAGATTAAGATAATTCAATAGTCAACAGCTTAATCTTTCGAAAAAAAAAAACAGTTACTAGCATAAGATTGGGTGATTTTGTAAACAATTTGAGCATTCTGACATTACTTCTTTTAGGAAATTAATACCATGAAACGACGTGTGATATATAATGATTGCAGGCAACTAGCATTTCAACTTTTCAATATTTGAAATGACCATAAACCCAACAGGCCAACACCAAATATACAAACTCAAACTCAGCTCTCAATATCATATGCAAGAGAACCAAACTCCAATAACAGTGGTAACCCCTTGCATCAACATATGTACCAAATTCCATGAACAAGCTGTTGTGCAATCAAACTCATCATTAGAGGTTGAACAGGGCAAATATCATGAACACTACTCACATGCTAGGTCAATTCATTATGTCGATCCAAGACAATAGTTCAGATCATCAAAAGGATACTAAAAGAACAAATGAACAGGCATTTCCTACTCAGCAGGAAGCAGAATGGGACCTATTTAGCATAATGATAATGATGATAATAATCATAGTGATAAGAACAATAAACTTCCACCATGGAAAATTTACGTCTAGTTGAAAAATGGTATCCAATTTTGTACATGTCAGTATATTGTTTCCAATTAATTTACTTTGATACCATTCGCTGCGAGTCCATTCAAATCTAAAAGTGCATTAAGTTGCTGGATTGTTCATGTGATCAGTTTGAAACTGTCTCAGTAGTTGCAAAGACTGATGATAGAGATTAAGGTCGAGGCCATCAACATTCCTACCCACTCGTGCCTGCAAGATTGCCTGAAACAGAAGAAACAGAAGGGGACATTTGCATGCATGAACTTAACAATTAATTCATGGCAATGGAGACTATGCAGCAAGCCATCCTACAACTAAATAGTGTTGACTACTTACCTCATTGTCAGGCTGAATAGTGAGTTCACCAATAAACTGGTACATGGACCCGACTCGAAAAATTAGATCCCTCAGGTGTTGGGTGTTGATCTTTAGGATAGCACTTCCATCAGCAATTATGGCTATCGCTGTCTCCACTGAATATTCCTGTAGCCTGTTTGGAATAAAAAATATATCAAGCTTCCATATCAATATAACCAATATAGTGCTATTAGTAGAAACTATTAATCTCACTTAACATTTAAATCATATATGATGAAAAGGATTGCCATAAGACAATTGGTTAACCATAATATGTTTTCACCAAATGAAGATAGTTCCCTGGTCAAAATGCAACTAGTTGGATAGTATTGATTTTGTTAACATCCACGTTATCAATGTCTATAACACCTTCAACTGCTTTTCAAGACATTTCATTTCAATGTAATCAAGCAACCTGATTACCAAGCACACAAGTCTTTAGGACAAAAACAAGTCTTGAGTAATTACTAGTACCTGGTTAACTAGGTTTGCAACAATTTAGAAGATATAGTCACTAGGAAACCATCATTAATAAATGAAACTGAGTATTATTACCATTATGTAGCTTGTGGTTAATTACATTGTGAATAAAAATTTGATGGTCCACAAGAAATTTCTCCTAGATTATAGTTCGCTGAGGGTAATTACTAGCAAGCGAATGACCAAAGAAATTATCGTTGTAACTTCGCTCAGCCGCAAAAAACCACCATATTGTAGAAGCCTAGGCAAGACAGCAAATTCTAGTTATAAGAATATCATAGAAATTTTTATCATGTAGTAAGAGCAAGCGTATCCTTTTACTTCATATTCTTTGCTGCATATTTACTTGATACAATTTTCTATATTTGACTTGATATTCTTAGCTGAATATATATTTGATACACACTTGTATATCTCAATATTGTTTGCTGCATATTAATCCGATGGATTTTTTTACAGTACATTCGTCAGTAAATATTGTTCTTTTGCTAGAAGCGGAAGCAAATATTATAAAATCTAGATTACTAATATACATCTTTGTTTATTGCCAAATTTATGAACTATCTACCTTGCCTCAAAAAGATATTGGAATTCTAAGAGTACATGTATATAGAAGACTCAAATTCCATCTCCCAACCAAATGAATTTGAAATTTGTGTGTCTAATACAACTTACAAACATCTCTACTAGAAACAGTTACCACAACCTTTATTGTGACCATACTATGCCATTGCTGGAACTGCAACCTCTGTAGACATGCTATTAACATCTGATCTCTACCTAGGCCCTTGCTACAATCTTGACCATGCCACCGATACCAACACATATGCAATTACAGGATCATCCATCTCATTTAACATCACTTTTCCACCAACCTGACTACAATTGTGCCATAATCACCCCATCCACAAACAGAATATTTGCCATGCCAGTAACAACACAGCCATCCACCTACACAATACTAACTTGTTCAACTTGTCACCAGCACCACCCTATCTCCACCGACAGAACCTCATAAGTCATAACCACCATATATAACCAACAATTCCCAACACCACTCGCTCCACATTCATCCTTATTTAATGCCAGTACCGACATGTCAACAAACCTGAAATTAACCTCACTGTCATCTCATCTTATCCCACCATCACAAGACTTTGCTCCCCTCAATTCATAATAATAAAATGAAAAACTTCCCCATTGTACTGTACACTGGCACTTTTCACCAATAGTATCATTAAACCCTTCATATAATACTCCTTTTTACTGCAACTGCATCATCACTTCCATCTTTGCTCCTCCATTCATATCAAATCATCAGGCTTCCTCTTGACATCAGTTTTTTTTTATTGAAGAAAAGGATAAGATTCATCTTTTGATGCTACAGCTCATTCCAATGACCAGAAAACAAGATTGACATTGTTGTTACAATGATTGAATATATAGTTTCTGAGAACTTGATGAAAGATTAGATGTAAATGTTGTTGGAAATATTTGTAGAGTACTTTGACACAGGAGCGTCTCAATGGTTGGACCTTGATTCTGAAATTAAGTAGGTTCCAACTGTTTACTCTGATCAGATAAACTTTAGAAGTGAAGTAGAACTAGGTTAAGGGCTGTTTCTAGAATATAGCTGATGTAAATATGAAACAAGTTAATAGCCATTGGACTTTGGACCCAAATTCAATGAATGTCTGATGCCAGACAGTAATAGATGTCTCTAGAGGAGGAAAGGGAATAGACTTTGGAGAGGGAGAGATCAGCATGACAAGAATAGAAACTAAGTTGGGAGAGCGAGAAACTGAACTAGGATAAAAAGAACAGAGAGGAAGTGAGAGGATAGGATTGGACAATTCCAATTTATATAATTCAATTCGTCTGAGCACATTGCATACCCTGTATGCAATGGCCAACTCAAACACTGCAAAAGTCCCAAATTATCAGAACATAACCAGATAGCCTCAAAGAAAAGGCAAACTAATAAAAACAAGAATGATTCAAAAGCACATCCAAATCACCAAAGATAACAGCTGCAAAATATTAGAACATTTAATTTGAATCTAATTTTGTTCTGCACTACCTACATCACAAATGTACCTGTGAATGACTTTTATGCATCCTGATGGGGTTAGGATTGCTAAAACATGCGCATTATGAATCTCTTGGCAACAATACTTTAGTCTAGATTATTTAAAGAGCAAACAACGATCTAATAACCCAACTTAGACCAGAATATATATAATCTTAGGGAATTCCCGAGCCCCACACCATGTCCAGGCATACAACATACAGGTAAAGGGCATAGAAGCACAAATATTTGATCACGTTTAAGGGCCCAGATTTAGTGGAAACAGTAAATAAGATTTTTTTTTTTTTTCCATTTTTTCTCCTCTTTCTTTAATTTATTGGAAACAACAACTCAAAATCCTAAAAGATGCTCGGAGATACTAGAACGTTATGAAAAACTCAAAGGAGGACCAGATTTAGTTACTAGTCTGCATTCACTTAAACATATATACAAGAGAAAGAAAATAGACTTGAAAACAAATCTAATTAAAATAGCGAGATGTCTTACTTGCCAGTGACCCTTAGTGAATTACCATCCTTAAAGTAGGGAGAGGATGAGTGTAACTCAGCTAAAGTAACCAATGCCCCTGATTTTATTGCAGAGGATGCCATCAACTCACCCTAAAAGCATCCAAATCCTTCCTACCAGCAAGCTGTGCTCTCTGTGGTTTCAAGATGTTCATTAATAAACTGAACAAGTATCATCAAAATCAACAGCTATGTAGAACAACAACTGTGTAGAGCAACTAGAAGACGTTGAACCTCATATATATACCAACTTTAACACATAAACAATACATTAAAGAATGAAACCTGAATTTTAGACCACAAGACAAACAAACATATCAAGACATAATCACCTTCGTAGCCAGACACTGACCTCTGCTGAGAGCGTGAACCGATCAAGTAACCAAGCCTCTGCTGTCAAAAAGTTGTAAAATTATATTACAGAATGCAGCAAGGACTCGACTGCATAAACTTGAAACCGCCAATCAGTTTTTAGAATAATAAAAAATTGAGGGACAAAGGATGAAATTAACCAAATCCTAAAAGACTAGAAAAATCATGACATGATGATGGAGGATAGATCGAAAAATGGCGAGAAGAGGAGGGAGAAACAGGGAGGAGTCGGGGTTGACGAAGGCTGTGAAGGCGGTGTTTGCGTTCGTGAAGTATGCAGAGTTCGAAATGCTCTTCCTTCTCTTCTTCATCATCGCTTTTCTACTCTTCAAAGATCTCGTCAGTCTTCTCTCTCCTAAAAATCAGATCAGTTTGTTAACTTTTTGAGAATCCTGTAATTAGCATTATCGATTCTTTCTTTTTGTGTCAGTATTTATTGGTATATAATAATTCTCTCTATATTATATATTATGTGACTTGAAATGTAGATTTAACACCAATTTGATTTTCTGAATTATCTGATTACTTGCTGTTATTTTTGTGTCTAAAATATGGCTGACAACTCTTGTGACTAATATTTACAATGTAGCAAGCTTGTACTTGCTATATCTATCTACATCCAGATTTCTGTCAGGTTTTATTATTTGGATGAATTGTTTTCAGATGTCAAGGCCTGAATATAATCAGATTCTTGTAAAGAAGCCTGGCGGAATTGATTTGTGGCCTTACTAGAAGGGAAGAGATTTTCATAGTTAGGTTGGTAGAAATCTTTCAACAGCCTGGTAAGTAGAGTGAAGTTTATGTTGTATTTTCAAAGTGTTGCCATGAAGAGACACTAATGTATCGAGGATATTTTTATCTATTTCACATAAACATGTTTGCCCTGCAAATCTGTATGTATCGTTATATGGATTTATTTAAGCAAGAGAATCATCCCTTTCTTATCTTAAAAAAGTTATATATTCACGGGTTAGGGGATTGAATTGGTTTGTAGTGTTGTTTGCTTTGGAAAATGGCTTTCCTAGTACAGATGATTGAAATGTTGTACTAGAATACACAAATTTGAAACTCATTGCGGAGAGATGGAGCTGGCCAGGTGAGATAATCTGGTTAAATAAATTGGAATTTGACATCCGCTGTCTCTTCTCATTTGTTCCAGCTTATCAAGTTGAACTTGTGTGGTTCTGTGAGTCTGTTCGACCCAGTAACATATCTTTATGATGATTGATTATATATAGAATATCATCTCCATTAGATGAAATGTTAAGATTCCGTAAAATGCACCTACTAGTCTGAATTGTTGACTCAAACGTTAAAGTGAACCAAAACAAGTATCATTCACACCCTGCTAAGGTTAACAATTACGTTGGCACTTTTCCCTATACCTTATTCACCCTTTTTTCTTTGGATTGGAAAGAACCTCCTTCCAATCTGTAGCTGCATTTATAAGTTTGGCTGCGCTTTCTGCTGCAGCTAAAGAAGAGTTTATCAGATGCTAGACGTTTATAATTTTCACATCTCATGTGTGACGCCAAGCATTGCATACGAAATATATATTTTGGATACAATTTTGTCTTTGAGAAAGAGAATGAAATAGTAAGAAGAGATTGATTTGGTCGAGTATTGGTCGGAGCAATGTGGCCATTGCAACCTGATAGAAAACCTGTGTGGTGTATAGGAAAACTGTCTAGTTTTGGAGAGGCAGATAGATATGTTTGATTGAATACTAATGTCATTGGTCCTGCTAACTGTTATTCAATGTCATTGGAGAGGCAGATAGATATATTTGTAAATGCACAGGTAGAACTTGCTGATAATCTCGAACAATTTTTCAGTGAGAGGCAATAGTTATGTCGCTTTCTGCTAATTGAATCATTAATGATTGTTGCAAATGAGGAAAAACCATAGTGACACCAAACTCGATGAATTAAATTGCTAAGTTTTACCCATTCTTCGCAGGGTTATTTTAGAAAGATTATGTTTGGTAATTGAGATTGGATATAATTGAAATAATTTTAGGTCCAACGGGCGCCATATGAGGTTTGATGGGATTGAGTTTGTCCAAGCCCAACAGTCCCATTTTATCTCCCAAGTCACAATTCATAATTCATAAAGCATGGTACAAAACCAATCCATTGTTCCATGCTTTTAGGCTATGTTATTATATACAGTATATTTTACTTATAAATAATTTTAAAATATATAATATAAATATGTTATTTTATTTAAAATGACATAAATGGAATATATCTATTTTTAAAAATATTTAAATTATTTATATTTCATTCAATTTTTAATGGTCTTTTTTATAATTTTAAAATATGTAAAACAATTTTAATTTATGTGAAAATTAATTTGATATAATATGATTTTATCCCGCCCTAAATTTTGCCAAATGCATGACATCACCATTTTAGTCGAAATTATGTATTAAACCAAATATACTAACAAACCATAATAGTAATTTAATCATCTTCTATTCAATCTAATTTAATTTTATGAAAATAATTTAATTCAATCTCACGTGTCAAATATGACTTAATTTAGATCAAGGGACTCATTGTGGATGTTTGAAGAAAGTATTATAATTATGAAAGTTATGTGAGAGACACATGAGTAAAATCCAAAATTGTAAATTGATGTGAGTCCACATGGATAGGAATTGAGATAAGGTCAACTTATACAGAGGAAGATTTCGCAAACTCATTTACATACATACATGGGGTGTTTCCTATAGTGAGAAGTAGTTCTGTAATTTTCTTCAATACTGATGAATTTTTGACAGCGTAAATCATTTTGCACAATTGTAGAACTTGTTCCGAATATACGAGAATAACCTGTCTTATAAAATTCACGCTACAAAAGTGGATTTGAAATTGTCGTTTTTAGTAAGTTAAAAATAATTTTTTTTATAATTACAAAAAAAAAAAAAAATGTATTAGATACGCATACAAATGAAAAAAAAAAATGGTATGAAGTGTAGTTTTCAGTCCGTTTGTATGTAAAGACACTCATACTTTTTTTAAGGAAAATATACTCATACTTGTAGCATGATTTATTATGATATATGGTTGACATAACGTTTCTAAAATCAATATACATCTTACAATAACAACTAATTCTTTTTTGAATTCAATGGTTCCATTGTAAGGATAAGATATTAGAGTAAATGAAAATGGTATAATTGTACTTTTAATCTTTTGATGGGTTGTAGCATGTCCTATCTGAAAAAAATAAATTGTAGATGTGGATGCATGCATCAAATACATTTCCTATAAGTTAGGATGCATGTGAAACTTTTGAAAGCTTGTATGACTAGCTGTGTAATACAAATACCCAAAAAAAGACTAGACTTTCTATTAATTTTGCCATGTATTGTCATGTAATTAGGAAATGGGAATGCTCAATGCTCAAAAAAGAATAGGCTTTCGTGTACGTTTTTTAGCGACTAACCCTTTTAATTCTTGTTACTCATATTATGATCAAATGCTTGCAAAATTTATACTTGCAAAATTTGTGCAAGCATCAAGTTGTTTTGTAATTTATTTTTGCTTATTATGTGATGCCAGATTCTAGAATCAATTTTCAATTTTGTTTTGATGTAATTTACTTTTCAGTGAGAATCAATTATAACTTTGTTTTCTTGGGTAGATATATTTTTCTAATGAATCAGAATCCTTCAATTTTTTTCATGACTTTTTACGCCCAGCAAGGCTCATTGATTTCTCATCCAGCTGATTTCTTATCCAGCATTAAGAACAACTAGTCAAATTAATGGGATATGCAACAGAAAACACGACCATTACCCATGCAATAACATTAAAATTTGGTAAATGAATAACATATTGACATGATTAAAAGTAGAATAGAGTAAAATTACATCCACCCAAGAACGATAAACACATTAATCTTTTGACACAATTGGAGATGCCTATCAAAGAAACACATGTTCTACAATTTACCCTTGCAAAAGGTGGGGTAAAAGCCTTGCATCCGACATGATTTAATTTTGGTGTGACAAATTATTCTTCTTTGGCGATATTATTTGCAACGCTTGAATCATCCAAGCTAGGATTGGCAACAAGCCTCTCAACCGGTACTTTAATCACGTCACGCCTTACTCCAATATCTGAAACCAACCTACTCACACAATACATACCATAGCTCACAGCTGCGAGGCCACTAACACTGGTTGTCAAGAAACGAAGTGGTGAAGAAACAATAGCACTTGCAGCAGCTACCAAGGATGCTGCCTGGCCACTTCGCCCAACACTGATGCTAGTGAACACAAGTAATCCTGTTTTACAGTAGATGGCGAAATCCTCACAGTTGTTCTTGAACACATGGTAGACACCAAAACCATTCTCAAGGAGAGAGTTGGCACGATGGAGGACATCTTCTGGTGGGTCAGACTTGGCAAGCGTGCAAGTCCCTCCTCTAGGTTTGGCAAGAAAGAGAGCATGTGAGACATCATACTCAAAGAGGTAGAGATTACCACCAGAAAGGAAACAGTCAACACAGGATAAAATGACACCGTCAAGCCTTCGGCCATCACCACACTGTGGACATGGATTATCTGAAGGATGAGCAGGAGACGAGCTAAAAATGATACGGTCTAAGAACGTCCCTGTGCCAATCTCCTGGCCTGCTCCCCGAGTGAAATGTATCACCTTTCCCTCACCAATATATATCCCTGATGTCATATTGGAAAGCAAGTTAGCAGACTATAATGTCATATTGGGATAGTTCAAATATTTTAATTACATTACAAAAGACAATGTCGTAAACTCATTACAGATTCATATAAAGCTTTTGTAGGTTATTAACGATCTCTGTTGATTATTCCAATTGAGTGTTATTTATAATTTCGATGGTTTTTTTCATTGATATAATAGTTAAATGGCTTCCTGATTAACATGAGATTGTGTGGCAAACCAAGTTTATTGCATAAACTACTCCGCAGTGGGCACAAAGTGGGTGATACTTAACATAAAGACTCTTGTAGCTTAGAGAGAAATCCTTAAGTCAAAGCAAAAACAACAATCTCACATAAATAAAAGCCATAACAACCAAGATGCCAAGCGAGTTGTAATATTAACAAAGTACATATTAATTTATATTACTTACATGATTAAAATTGCTATTCACGAACTCGAATAAAAAGAAGATGCTCAATTTCCCTTGTGGCCTAAAGGCGAATCTCTCATTTATATAAGGGGAAGCATAGGGTCTCCCTTTTATATAAATGGAAGCACATATAAGGGACACCTAGGGTTTCAACACGATGGTAATGATAGTAATGGAAAGGTTAAGAACTAAACCTGTCAAGAAATAAAACCTGACTCAAAGTGCACAAGCATCCATTGTAGTATAATAGAACTCAAAGGTTTTCAGCACACATTTCTGCTTAAATAATAAAAAGTCAAGATTCTTCGAACCAACTAATCATGCTTCTGCAGATAGCATCGAACAATGTTGTTAGCTAAATTCATCTACTTATTGATTACTGCTCCATTTCCCATTGCACTTCAAATAAAGAAAAAAAAAAACAACTTTTCCTAAATTTTTCAATGGAACAGTATAACAATCCAAAATGAACAGGATAACACATGAGATTTAAAGGTAGGACCATGCTAAGCCCCAATGTGTCTCTTGTTCTCATGAGTGAAATATCACAATTAAATGCAGCATCCCAAGCCCAACTTTTAAAACTAAAGGCATAAGAACTTGGAAAGTCGAGCAATCTATAATTTGTTACGTATATCAAACTATGTCTTTAATAAACAACAAACACCATGATCATAGACACTGCAATCTTACAAACATATCAAACCTCATCATAAGCACCCTTAAATCTCCAAAACAAAATACCATCTACAAACATCATACAATCAAATCCCTAATAAGCAGACACTCACCAAAACAAGATCCGAATAATTACAGAAGGAATTCTTAAAAAAAAAGAGAGAGAGAGAGAAGACCATGATGAGCATAGATGTAGGCTTGTCTCCATGAATAGATGTGGTCTCCAGGCTTAAGGTGTTCTTTGTCGATCTTATTAGACAGCACACCCATTTCCCTGTCTCTCTGTGTTGAGTTTGAGAAGAGAGATTTTGGAAATCGCTTCCTTTTACAACATTAATTACTTAGCTTCTAAGCCTCTCTCTCCCGTCCTTCGTTGCCGTTCCCACCTTCTTCAGCCTCCTTTTCGTCACTCCAAAATTTTCTAGCTATTGGGCCTCCTCTTAATCAATTAAAATCAGCCCAATAATATATAATAAAATAAGCCTCGGCCATCAAAGGCCAGATCTACGGCGTCTCCCCCTCCAGGTATTTAATCATTTTCTTTGTTTTTATTTTTTTAAACTTTTCTGTCATTTCTTTGACGTGTATCGTTTTAGTGAGAAACTGATAAATTCAAAATGGTGGGTTTTGGAATATGAAATAAAAATTAGAATTTAAATTTAAAATGAGATTTTTTTTTTCTTATAAAGAAAATTGGAATGAATCCATCAGGGTACTACTTTACCAAGAAGCAATCTTTTTGGCTTGCTCCGCAAACCATTGTTGCTAGTTAAGCGATATATTGCTTAGAGTTGAGCTGTGTTGATACATAATTTTGATCAACCCGGTTCTTTAAGTTCAATACCTACGAAACAACAACCAATAGACGAAATAAGTATGACCAAGATTAAAATAAATAGAACACAAAAATTTTTACGTGGTTTGATAAAGTAATGATCTACGTCCACGACTGTCATCCTTATTCTCTTAGAGTAACAGTATATATTTCTTCATTACCTTTACAATGAGTTTAATCTCCTATTTATAAAGGAAATGTTACAGTTTGAATAAGTTTAAGAATATTACAGATAAGATAAAAAATAATATGCATTAATTGAGATAATATCTCCCAAAATTATCTCCACCGTATCTGCAACAGTTGCCGAGAATGTTATGATTCAATTTGTATGGAAATAGGCAAGTTGACTTCTTTCCTGAATTAAACTTATTCGACTTACTAGAAGGTCAACTGGTCAAATTTAACGAGCACCTAGAGCAAACAGACTACTAAAGCGACCAAATATTGTACTCAGCGAGCAGTTGAGAAAACCTCCTAATCGTTTTGATGGCCTTTGAAGAATACTGTCAAACAATTCTTGACCACGATTAGATTGACTTAACGATCACAACTCGTAACCAGGCTGCCACGCGATCAATCATGTGTTCAAGTGATACTATTAGTCACTCAGTAATTAAAATGATCAGTCATACGATCAGATGTGCTCGGGTTCACAGGCTTAAAAACGACCACATATTCCCTCCTTTGACATTTGACTAATTAACCAGTCTCTTGAGCTTCTTCTCATAAAATAACATACTGGGCTCATCATTTGGCCTTTTTCAGCCCATTTTCTATGATCGCAAAAATACTCATAACAAACTGTAATAAGTGTAGTGACTGAGTCATTCAAGAGCCATGGAGCTCGAGCAAAAAAGATGCTTTCAAGTTAGAAACAGTCGTTCTGGTTTGCATGCCATTCATTTTTGGCTTATAGGGTACTGTTATGGGTGTTTTTCGGACTCCTCAAATGGACTAGCAAAGGCCCATCAAGACAGTGGCCCAAGCCACCAAGACCAAGTATGAAGTTCTGTACATCAGATCGTGAGGTCGCTAGATCCCTATAATGGTTGACGAGTTCGAGCCCGTTAGAAGAGTACGAAGTCAAGATCGCTAACTCATCATGGCGACGTGAAGATCACTAGGTCGGTGCGAAGACAAGATCGCTACGTCGAAGCTTCAGTTCGCTTTCTACCTCAGTTCGCCCAGTATCAGTGCAAGACAGTAAGATGGTGTATCTTACACGATAAGCAAGATTACTTCACCTAACGGCAGCTTAATACCAGGAAATCTCACCAAAACAGCATGGGCTAGCATTCGGCCCACGTGTTGCTAGAGTTGACCTGACAAGAGTCAGAGACATTAAATGCATTTCAACAGCATTAATGACGATGGATCAAGACCTTTTTGTCTGTTTGTTCTCTTTGTAGCCTCACCTCCTCTATAAATAGAGGAAGGCATTTATTGTAGAGGGATCCGGTTTTTGAGTGCTGTTATTCTGTTAAAATAGAGAGAGAGCGAAACACTTATAACAGAAACAGTGGACATAAGCACTTCAAAAAAGGTCGAACCACTTTAAACATTGTCTTATTCTTCTTCCTTTTTCTTGTCTCTTTTGTCATTATTGGGTTTGTTCATTGCAGGTCTTCTTATCGATTGCGGCATTGGGCTCAAGAATCTGGTTGGCTGGTTTCCCACGTCAACATTTTGGCGCTAGAAGGAGGGCCCAACTGCAAGTGGAGGTCTGTAATCGCCATGGCAAAGGGGAGGACAACAAAAAATTCTGTAGACGAGAGAGCTGAGGAAGCCGAGCTGCGACGTCAAGCTCAGATGACAGATACGGGTGCGGGACCTTCTCATGGAGGACGGGACGTCGTGCATGCCTTGGCCCGACGTCAGGAGATGTTAGAAACTACAATGGCGCAGATAGCTGATACGTTGAGGACGTTGACGCGAGGCCGTGATCAGAACGTTCCGAGGACGACTATAGTCCCGCCGATTGGGGCTGAGGCCGCGAGAGGCGTACCCATCCTGAAGGATCCATTCATTCGTCAAATAGACGACCTGAAGTCCGGAGTCAGCGAGCTCGGGAAAATGGAGACGCAGCTCGACCTTCAGAATTGAGAGTGAGAATCAGCCAGAACGGACAAAAACCAGTCGAGGTAAGTAACGGGCACCCCCGAGTTTCAGTTCGTAGAGGTGAAGACGAGCTGCGACGAGGCCAGGAGGACCTGCGTAGGGAAAATGAGAACCGTGAGATGGATCAAGGACGCAAAAGGTATGATCAGCGCTCCCTCACTAGGGTAAGCCAAAGGAGTGGGAGATCCCCTGTGAGGCAGCTCGGAGCTCGAGACCCAATAATTGAACAGCTCCTGGAGAGAATGCAGCAGCTCGAAGCGCGGCCTGAGGCTAAGGCGATGGGGGAGCGAAGTGAAGATAGAAGTCCTTTCGTAGCAGAGATAGATCGGGAGCCGCTCCCTGCCAGGTTCAAAATCCCTAACATCCCGAAGTATAACGGAGACTCGGATCCTTACGATCACCTGGATGCCTTCAACGTTCAAATGAACCTGCAGACCTCCAGCTCGCTGCTGAAGTGTCGTGTTTTCCATGCGACGTTCGGGGATATCCCCCGGACTTGGCTTAGAAACCTTCCACCTCGCAGCATCAGCAGCTGGGAAGAATGCCAGCAAAAGTTTCTTGATCAGTATAAAGCCCTGAAGAAGCAACTCGCTCCGGCCTGTCACCTCGCTACAATTTTTCAGCGATCAGGAGAATCGCTAAAAGAGTATATCGGTCGGTTCAGAAGCGAGATCAATAGTGTGGAAAGCCCGTTTGATGAAGGGATCCTGACTACGATATCAACGGGACTTCGGAAGGATGGTAAGCTCTACGAGAGCATCTACAAGTCGCCTGTGAAAAGCCTGGGTGAATTTTATGAGCGAGCTAATAGGGAGATCAGATGGGAAGAATCTTTCAGCTCGAGGAAGGCTGGTCACCCAAAAAATAAGGCAAATGGATCCCATCAGAATAAGAAAAGGGATCAGGGTGGCAATGAAGATAGAAGGAATTGATCTAATAATCAGGTGGCAAAACGAGCTAAAAATGAGCCCATAAGAAACCGTTCTCCACCTCGGAGCCGCTTCCACCATTACAGCACCTTATCAGACAGGCAGGACTGGATTTTTCAGACAGAGAAGCATAGGGTGAACTTCAGGAGACCAAGCCCTACTGGTGTCCCCGGTAAATTCAAAAATCCTCGCAAGTACTGTGCCTATCATCAGGAAGTAGGGCACAATACGTCTGACTGTTGGGACCTCAAAGACGCCATAGAAGATTTGATAAGAAATGGCCGTTTGAAGGAATATGTGGTGCAGCCCGCCCACGAGAAGTCCCAAAATCAGCGTCCTCGTCAAGATCATCAGCCCGCGCAGCAGAATCAGCAGAACCAAGAGCAGAAGGTCGATCTGACAGTAAAGACCATCTTCACCATTCATGGCGGTCCCCACATCGCTGGATCCTCCAATAAGTTTCATGAGCGATATGTGCGGGAAGCAAATCACGTCCTACTTTCAGGACGAGATGATCAGGAGGGGCCAGCAAAGAAGGCCAGAGTGACCTCAGAGGATATTGTCTTCACCAAGGAGGACGCGAGCGAAGTGCGATGGCCTCATAATGACGCCCTTGTCATCAGGGCGAGAATCAGCAATGCCGAAGTTCTAAGGATCATGGTTGATACGGGTAGCTTGGTAAACATCATGTACAAAGAATGCTATGATCAGCTCGGACTAGGAGCCAATCAGTTGAAGCCATCTCTAGAGCCTTAAAGAAGAAGTGGACAAGCTGCTCGCTAATAACTTCATCAGAGTCGTCCAGTATTCGCTTTGGCTCGCCAACCCCGTGCTTGTAAAAAAGAAAAACGGGAAGTGGAGGACGTGCATCGACTTTACAGATCTCAACAAGGCATGCCCGAAAGATAGTTTTCCCCTTCCAAGGATCGATCAGTTGGTGGATGCGACTGCTGGTCACCAGCTGCTGAGCTTCATGGATGCATATTCAGGTTACAACCAAATCCCAATGAGCCCGCAGGACGAAGAGCATACCTCGTTCATCACAGATAGAGGTCTTTATTGCTACAAGGTGATGCCTTTCGGGCTCAAGAATGCAGGTGCGACCTATCAGAGGCTTGTCAATAAATGTTTGAAGAGCAGATCGGCAGGACGATGGAGGTATATGTAGATGACATGCTGGTCAAATCGAAGCAAACAGAATCTCATGTCGACGATCTGGCAAAAACATTTCAAATCTTGAGGAACTATCGAATGAAGCTCAATCCGATGAAATGTGCTTTTAGGGTGGCATCTGGGAAGTTCCTGGGGTTTATGGTAAATGAAAGGGGGATCGAGGCCAATCCAGAGAAAATTCAAGCCTTGATCAATATGAAGTCGCCCAGGAAAGTCAAAGAGGTCCAAAGTCTCACAGGTCAGGTCGCAGCGCTGAGCAGGTTCATTTCGAAAGCGACCGACAAATGCATCCCTTTCTTCGACGTACTGAAAAAGGTGAAAGACTTCGAGTGGACTGAGCAGTGCGAACAGGCCTTCCAACAGCTGAAGGAGTATCTAGGCCGAGCTCCACTTCTGTCGAAGCCAGTAAATGGAGAAAAGCTGATCCTTTATTTGGGGGTATCCGAGAGCGCCCTCAGTGCGGCCCTGGTGCGAGAAGAGAAGAGGACGCAACTCCCGGTGTACTATATCAGTAAGAGGCTGTCCGATGCAGAGACGAGGTATTCCCAGATAGAGAAGCTCGCTGATTGTTTGGTGACCGCGTCCAGAAAACTCCGACCTTATTTCTAGGCTCACAGAATTGAAGTCCCAACTCGATATCCCCTGAGACAGATCTTCCAGACCTCGGACACCTCAGGTCGCTTATTGAAATGGGCAGTCGAGCTAGCGCAGTTTGACATCGAATACGTCCCCAGACCGTCTATCAAGGCTCAAGTCTTGGCGGATTTTATTGCAGAATTCACTAGAGCCCCAGAAAGAGGAGCTGGACCATCGGAGAAGCCGATGTGGGAGTTATATGTCGATGGCTCATCGAGCGAGCTGAAAGCGGGGGCAGGTATACTTCTCATCAGTCCGGAGGGGCATAAGATCTTCTACTCTTTGAAGTTCGGATTCAAGGCAACCAACAACGAAGCCGAGTATGAAGCACTCATAGCAGGGCTGAAGCTCGCTAGGGAGATGCGAACTGATCAGGTGAGAATATTTAGTGACTCACAGCTCGTCGTATGCCAGGTGAAAGGGGAGTATAGGACTCGGACATCGAATACGGCTGCATATCTCGAAAAGGTGCAGGGATTGCTCGAAGCGTTTCAGAGGTACGAAGTAAATCAAATTCCGCGAGCTCAGAATGCACACGTTGATGCCTTAGCTCGTTTAGCCACTACCCAAGCGGCAGAAGACCTGAAGCCTGTACCTGTTGAGCTCTTGCCAGTACCAAGCATCCAGAAAGGAGAAACGATGATGGCCCTAGTAGTGGCCGAAGACTCGTGGATGAGGCCGCTGGTTGACTATCTGCAAAACGGGATTCTCCCCGAAGACAAAAATGAAGCTCGCCAGTTGAAGGCGCGATCTGCGCGTTACTGCATTTATGATGATATGTTGTATAAAAGAGGGTTCTCAGCCCCGCTTTTGCGATGTATTAATGGGACGGACTGTGAGAAGGTGTTAAGCGATATGCATTCAGGACATTGTGGAAACCACTCCGGGGGACTCGCTCTGGCTCAGAGAGCATTGAGGCAGGGATTCTACTGGCCCACGATGAAAAAGGACACTATCGCCCTGGTAAGAAAATGTAACAAGTGTCAAAGGTTCGCTAAAGTGCCCCGAGCTCCTCCAGCACTCCTACAGCAGATGGTGAGTCCGTGGCCGTTCGCGATCTGGGGAATGGACCTGATTGGGCCCCTACCGACAGCCCGAGGGAATTGCAAGCACGTCGTGGTTGCAGTGGATTATTTCACGAAGTGGGTGGAAGCGAAAGAGCTAGCTGATATCTCCACTTCGAAGATTATCAAATTTATGTGGGGCAACATCATTAGCAGGTTCGGAGTTCCGCGGCAGATGATAACGGACAATGGGATTCAGTTCAGCAGCGAGCAGTTCGTCTATTTTTATGATGAGCTCGGGATCACCAAAAGCTTCTCAGCAGTAGATCATCCCCAAGCCAACGGGCAGGTTGAGGCCGTGAACAAGATTATAAAGCAGATCCTGAAGACGAAGCTGGAAGCAAGGAAAGGGGCATGGATAGACGAGCTTCCAAAAGTACTATAGGCTTACCGAACTACAGCTCGCAGCACGACCCAGGAGATGCCTTTCTCAATGGTTTATGGGTGCGAGGCAATGATTCCTGCAGAATTTGAGGTAACGACGCATCGGAGAGCCGCCTTCGACATCGAAGACAATCATCAATTGCTTGCCTGCAATCTCGACCTCGTGGAAGAATTGCGAGATGAAGCTCAGTTGAGGTTGGCCGTTTATCAGCAACGGGTTGCCAGATACTACAACAAGAAAGTCCGCGCTCGCCGCTACAACGTCGGGGACCTGGTACTGAGGCTTATTCTGCCCGCAGCACGGAACTCAAGCGAAGGTACCCTAGGACTGAGCTGGGAAGGGCTCTACATCTTTCAAAAAGATCTGGGGAATGGGGCCTACCACCTGAGCAACATGGATGGAACGGAAGTCCCACGAGCATGGAACGCCGAGAAACTTCGACCATATTTCGTGTAATTTATTCAGGTCAAAATTATCTGTCTTAAATGTAATCTTTTGACATTTTGCCTATATATGTGAATATATTCAAGCAGATTTGCTTCATTTCTCAAGAGTATTTTGTCTCCGTTTTCGTTTGTGTTGATCCTTGCCAAAAGGTCCTGGACGGAGCCGTCACGTCCTGTGAGCCCGCAACGCTCTGGACGGAGCGACGGTCTCCTGTGGACTCGCCAATCAACGAGTCCTGGACGGAACCGTCGCGTCCTGTGAGCCCGCAACGCTCTGGACGAAGCGACGATCTCCTGTGGACTCGCCAATCAACAAGTCTTGGACCGAGCCGTCGAGTCCTGTGAGCCCGCAACGCTCTGGACGGAGCGACGGTCTCCTGTGGACTCGCCAATCAACGAGTCCTAGACGGAGCCGTCGCGTCCTGTGAGCTCGCAACGCTCTGGACGGAGCGACGGTCTCCTGTGGACTCGCCAATCAACAAGTCCTGAACGGAGCCGTCGCGTCCTGTGAGCTCGCAACGCTCTGGACGGAGCGACGGTCTCCTGTGGATTCGCCAATAAAAAGTCCTGGATGGAGCCATCGCGTCCTATGAGCCCGCAACGCTCTGGACGGAGCGATGTTCTCTTGTGGACTCGGGCAAAAAGCGCTACTTAACGACCTTACTATCACATTTACAATCATGTTTAACATCATTCAAAGGCATCCAGATCGCACAAATAACAAGCGAGATAAAAGGAAAGTATGCATTGGATTAAAAGCCAATCATCCGACAGAGTTAAAATATTACAAGCCAAAAACCTCAAAAGAGGTAAGTTTAACAAAAATAAAAAGTTTGTACAAACGGGCTAGGCTTCCTTGCTTGGGGGGTTTTGAGCGTCCTGGGGGGTTGAGCTTGTGGCCGCTTGATCGCTGACGACCTCTTGAGGAACGTTCTCAGCCAACATTGGCGAAGCTTCTTGAGGATGGCCTTGCTCCGGTTCCGCTGAGGCCCGAGCTTCCTCGGCGTAGAACTCGACGTCCTTCACGGTCTCCTCTCCAAAGATAGAATAATCTATCTTAGGATAATGAAGCCAAAGAGTATACATGATGTTCTACTCCGTGTCCGCCTTTATCTCTTCAGCCCGAGCTTCAGCAGCGGCCAACGCCTCCCTGAGTTTGCCGATCTCCTCAGCATGCTGCTCCGCCGTAGTCTTCAGCTCCCTGTTCCGGTCGTCCACGAGGGTTTGGGCCGTTGCGAGCTAAGAATGGAGACTTTCGTTGACCTTTTCATATCTGCTCGTCACCTCGGCCCTAAGGGTCTCGGCCTGGAATCGGACGGCCTCAGCTACATCCAACTTCCTCTGAAAGACCTCGCGGTCGCTCCTCGCTACTGCAAGCTCGACATCGCGCTCCGCCAGTGTCTCCTCAAGCTTTTCCTTGGCGATCTTAAGCTCGTCCTCCTTTTCCTCCTTCATCAGCTCTATGTCCAGCGCCTTCGACATTGCCATCGCGCCCTGCACAACGAAAACGATGAGGAAAAAGAGACCGGAAAAAATAAGAAATAAAAATGGAGGGAAAATTCCACCTTAACCGTTTCACGAATTGCCCAGGAAAGCAGATTCACCCCGTGGCTGTTCTGACCGTCCAAAAATTTGGCAGAGTGGCCCAAAAAGCCAGGAACTTGATCGACCATGAGATCGAAGTAGGCTAGCCCGTGGATGTCCCCAGCAGGCTCTTCTGGAGCACCCTCGCGTGGAGGTCCCTGCGACGAGGAAATGACTTGTTTCCCCTTTTCCTTTGAGGTCTTCTTGGCGGGGGGATGTTTTTCGGGGACGTCGTGGTCTTTTCTCTTGGTCCCCTGTTGAGCTGGGCCCTGCTTGCCTTTGCCCGCAGTGGCAGCCTCTTTGCCCGAAGGAGCCTTCTGAGATACTGGCTGCCCGACCTGAGGCGCCGGAGATTCAGCTGTGCTCACGGCCTGATGCCCCTCTTTGGCAGCCGCCCGAGATGAGTCTGGAGCAACCGACGACGTCGCGGCCTGACCCCCGGTTTGACGAGTTCTTTTCTTTGGAGGAGGAACTACCTTCAAAGGCGCCATCTCGAATCCTCCCTGCTCGGCCTCAACCTCAACACCTTCCGAACTTGAGCTCGTCTCGACGTCAACTTCGTCAAAAGCAGATTTAACAGGTTGAGTGCGCCGAGATCCGATATGCTTGGAGCGTATCAATCTCTCCGTAAGTTCGGAGGCAAGTAAAAATTGATGAAACAGTTCGTTCGTCGGCTTGACGTCATCCTCGTCAGATTTCTGAGCTGAAAGGACCTCGAGGTCTGCTGTCTCGCCTTGGGATAGACTGAGGAACGGTGCACTGAGATCTGCAAAGGAGAAAAGTTAGTGCGTTTAGAACAAGATCACCTGTCACCTATAAGCTGGAAAGCAGCTTGAAGAATCTCCTATCTGGCTCAGCCCGGAAGCTAAAATTCAGAAGATTCAACAAGGAAGGGCAGGACGCATAGAACCAATTGGTTTTGTAATGTCCTACGTTGGACTTGCCCTTGACCTCGCCCTTTGGCAGGACTTCCCTATAGATGGACGACGTTCGAGGAGAGGTATAATAGAAACCATCCCGAGGTCGCCCTTTGCTAGTAGATTTAAAGGCATACAAATGCCTTATGATTCCAGGAGAAGGGAGAGAGAGACCGTACTTCCTAAAGAAGATCGCTAAAGAAGACAGCTGGGTGTATGAGTTCGGAGTCAACTGGAATGGAGCGAGCTTCAGGTCGTTAAGAAGCTCGATCAGATAAGATGGAACCGAAAAACGAAGTCCGGCCTCCAAATGTTGAACGCTGATGGCCACGAAACCTTTGGGAGGAGTAGCCGCGTGGTCCATGGGAGAAGGCTCCATAAGACGACAACCCCGGGGAAAGTGGTATTGCAACCCCAGGCCAACGAGGTCCTCGTGTGACAACCGCGAAGGATAGTGTTTAAACATCTCGTGACCTCGCCTAATCTCTGAGGGGTCGAGATCCCCGGCCTTTGAAGGCTGGTCTCCTCCGGAGCTCGTCCGAGCTGAGAATCCCTCAGCGGTCTCCCCACTATGCAAGGAAGCTTGAGGAACCTCCCTCACTTGACCCTCCGAGCTGGAGGAATCATCTTCTCCTATGAGGTGCTGTGGACGTGTGCGACCTGAAGACATCTACAAACAAAGAGGAGCAATTAGGTCGCTATTTGCAGACCGTTCCTATCAAACTAAAGCTCCAAGTTTGCTACCCAGCTATTTCCTAGAAGAACAGGTCGCAGACGCCACACAAGGTCGCTAGCGACCTCAAGATCGTGTTTTCTACTTCCTATGCGCGACCTTAAGATCGCTCAGACTCTCAAACAACAAATCTGGTGGACTACAACGGCCTAACGGATCAAACCAAGGAAATATGAAAAGACGCGGACATTCAAACACAAGTAAAAGAAAGAAACCAGAAAATCAAGCAACATGCAAACAAATCATAACCAGAAAAAGGGCGACAAAATGCTGAAAAAGAAGAATCGGCAAAGATAATGAACTCACCGGTGATCGAAGAAGGAAAGAATGCCTGAGTGATGTGAACTAAAAAATCAGGAACTGGAACTTGGTGGCAGACGGAAGAAAAAAAAGAAAGTGAAAAAGACGATTGAAGCGTGAAAATGACAGGCAGGAAGTGAAAGGGCAAAAGTTTGTCTTATATCCGGTCCCGAGGTCGGCTCCCTAACCATTGGATTTGGTGGCATCCCAACTGCCTTAGATCTAACGATGCAGCGCTATCCTAGGGACGTGACCCAAAAGACGCCATCAGACGAAGAGATGTGCATTAAATGCCCGTTGCAGACGCCGAACGGCCACCAGAGGTGCTGCCACGTGTCCAAGAAAAAGGAGGGAAAATTATTCTCATTAAAATTCAAGTTCTCAGGCCGCTGGAAACGACCTAAGAACTGGGGGGTTGATGTTATGGGTGTTTTTCGGACTCCTCAAATGGACTAGCAAAGGCCCATCAAGACAGTGGCCCAAGCCACCAAGACCAAGTATGAAGTTCTGTACATCAGATCGTGAGGTCGCTGGATCCCTATAATGGTTGACGAGTTCGAACCCGTTAGAAGAGTACGAAGTCAAGGTCGCTGACTCATCATGGCGACGTAAAGATCGCTAGGTCGGTGCGAAGACAAGATCGCTACGTCGAAGCTTCAGTTCGCTTTCTATCTCAGTTCGCCCAGTATCAGTGCAAGACAGTAAGATGGCGTATCTTACACGATAAGCAAGATTACTTCACCTAACGACAGCTTAATACCAGGAAATCTCACCAAAACAACATAGGCTAGCATTCGGCCCACGTGTTGCTAGAGTTGACCTGGCAAGAGTCAGAGACATTAAATGCATTTCAGCAGCATTAATGACGATGGATCAAGACCTTTTTGTCTGTTTGTTCTCTTTGTAATCTTACCTCCTCTATAAATAGAGGAAGACATTTATTGTAGAGGGATCCGGTTTTTGAGTGCTGTTATTCTGTTAAAATAGAGAGAGAGCGAAATACTTATAACAGAAACAGTGGACGTAGGCACTTCAAAAAAGGCCGAACCACTTTAAACATTGTCTTGTTCTTCTTCCTTCTTCTCGTCTCTTTTGCCATTATTGGGTTTGTTCGTTGCAGGACTTCTTATCAATTGCGGCATTGGGCTCAAGAATCTGGTTGGCTGATTTCCCACGTCAATAGGTACCAATTCCTGTTCTAATGGGTCTAACCCGTTTAAAGGTCATTATATATTTAATATAAATTTATTTGAAATTTAAAATATTTTAAAAGTTTGAATATACATAATTCAAATTTGAATAGATTTAACGTGTATTCAATTCAGATTTATGTAAAATATAATAAAATCTAAGTGTATTCAATTTAAATTTGTAAAGAATTTAATGATGCGTTAAAAAAGTGATTGGTTTTATAAATTTTATTTAAATAATAAATTAGTAATTATCCTAAACTGAAGGCATATATTTAATTGTGTGACTAAGGATTAATCCTAATTTAATAATATTATCTTTTAAGGGTTGGTTAATTCAGTTTTTATATTTAAAGAGTCTATTCAATCTAGAATCCAATGAAATTTAAAACATTTTAAAAGTTTGAATGAATGGATTTCATTAAAATTTTAGTGTATTCAGTCTAAATTTGTATGAAATCCAATAAAATCTAAGTATATTTAATTCATAGTTATATGGAATCTAATAAAATTTAGATATATTAAAAAATCATTGACTCTATATATTTCATTTAAGTGATGGATTTAGATAGATTTTAAAGCGATTTTTACTAAAAAAAAAATTATATAACAAATATTACCATTTTTTTCAAAATTCCATTGAATTTATTAATTAATTTTAATAAAATCAATATGAAATTTATAGAGTTTACGAATTTTACCAAAATTTATCATTAAAAATAAATTATTTTAAATTTCAATAAAATTTAGATTGAATATACCTATTAATTTAATTTTAATTAGTCTAGATTTAATATATCTGTCTAATTTGAATGAGCAGTCTGAGTAAAAGATTGGGTCAACATCACAATGGTATGCCGAACGCTTGTAAATTGAGATGTGGAAAGTTCAATATCTTAAAGGATTATCTTCTTTTATTTGTAAATGTGCCTCACATATTTATTAAAATACAACCAACTCTATTCGATTGTGACAATTATCAGTCTAGCCCTTCCATCGTGCCAAACATTTCTAGTTTGGACCACTTTTAATAAATAGAACTAAGACTTGTCAAAAAAAAAAAATACATAGAACTAAGAATGCAAATTAAATTCAATGTAATACAGAAGACTTCATCCAATAAACAATAGATAAATAAAAATTGCTAGTCAAACGATGCACTACCATAAGCAAAAATGTGTTATAATATTATATGGATTTTCATCATTTGAAAACTTAAAATTTGTTAACAAAATTTTATATGCTTGAAGTCACCAATCGGCTTTACTATAAATGTATATATTTGTAAATCAAAATAAATAATTAGATAGTAATAGTTTTATTCTCTCTTTATATTCTCTCATGATTTTCATTTTTCAATACAAATTTATCTTTATTATGTTTTTATTTCTCAACATCTTAATATCTCGTGTTTCTTATAGTTGAATCAATTATTATGCTTTTCTTTATTTTTAATAATTCATTTATTGCTCTTTGTTTTCATCTCTTTTACACTTTTATGCATTTTTTTTTATTTCTTTATTTTATAGTATGTGAACTTTCTTAGAAATTTACATATGTGATGTATCCAATCTTGAATTAATTTAAATATTTTGATTCGTTTGATTGGGGTTATATTCGATTCTAATCAACTTACTCTTCAACGAAAACTAACTAAAACCTAGCTAATTATTTAAGAACACAAAATCATCAATAATTTGATTATTTAGAATTCAACGATTTAAAGTTTATAAATAAGTTGAAATAAGAATTATAATAGAAAAGCTTAAATATAATAAATGCAACCATTCAACTATTCATAATCACTTTATATATATATTAAAAAAAAAAAAAAAAAAAGAATCATAAGTGATTACATAAAATAAATAAAAATTTACTCTGACGAAACATAAGAATTAAAGTTCTATCAAGATACACTCTATATATAAATATTATAATAATGAACATAATTTGAAGATCAATTTTTATAAATAAAAAATAATTAATTTTATATTTAAGGAAATCATTCTCACACTATCAAGTAAAGTGAAACTTAGAACCATGATCTGATATTAAAATAGTATAAAACCAACCTAATTAGAAGTTAATATATCTTAAGTGATAAACATTTATAGATATGGGTAATCAAATTTATGTCTAATAATTGAATTCAAAATTGTAATTATGGATAAATAAATGGGTCTACCCTATAATAAAAATAAAAATAATTGATGCTTTGACAAAGATCCAAAATACCAAACTCGTTTAAATAATAATTTTATTAGAACAAAGAAAGGTGTCATCCCATCTCGTCCAACGTGTGAATAGGTACAGATCAGAGAGAGCAATAGTCTTCTGCTCCAAAGCCTCGTCTCTCGAACTCGGAGAAATCAATGGCCTCATCAACTCAGCGATTACTCTTCGGGTTCACAATCTTCGTCGCCATTCTCTCAATATCCAGCGCCGCCCGTCCTTGCAAGACCTTCCTGATCTCCTCCTACTCCTTCTCCTTCTCCAACCCTTCAAACCCTAACCCTAACTCCAACAACCCCACGGGTTACGTCACCATCTTCACCGAAATCCGCCAATTCCACCCGCGCCGTCCTCAGTTCCTCTTCCCTATCGATCTCGAAGAGGAGCCACGGCCACAGCCGCAGCAACGGTCCGTCGTCGGCTATGACTTCTCCTCCCTCCGCGATCGCACCAAGGACATACTCAGCGTCGTTGTCGCCTTGCTTTTCGGCGTCGGCTGCGGTGCTCTCACTGCCGTGACTATGTACCTGGTCTGGACCCTCTTCGCCGGCCGCTACGAATACCACCGTAACTCGTCGTATGAGGAATTCAGCGACGGCGATGACGACGATCACAATGAAGATGATGTCTTTAGCCCCAAGAAGATGGGATACGAGAAGATTCCGGCCAAGGAGGCAGCAGCAGCGTAAGGCGATTTCGTGTTAATGTGATTTTAGATATATATGTGTCTTGATTTCCTTTTCTTTTACTTTTTGAAAGATAAATGATATTGCTGTCTCTGTGGGTCTGTTAATGTGGATTATTATGATTTGTGGACTGTAATTTATCAAGCTATCATGTCTTGACCGACTTTTAATGTCATCTTTGTCTAATACCTAACGTTGTTCCGCGCATATTATGGTTGATTGGATTTTGTAATGGGTGTTTGCGTTTGAGATTGCATGCTTGTTTTATGGTATTTTCTGGTAGGCTTTCGGTTGGTGAGGTTATTGAAGTTTTTTTATTGTTCATTGATGATCATCTAGTAGGAGTTCACTGAACGTTTGTGCAGTGTATGTCACCGTTCATCGATTTGTATTTTCTCTTCACTTGTCTGATTGATTGTATGCATTGCATTTTTTGTTTGGTGAATAGAAAGGTTTGTTGATAGGAGTTTGTATTTCTGCCAAACGGAAATATGCATCTTAATCTCGATTGGATTTATTCATGACATGGGGATTATTTCTTGCCATTCAGGTTTTGTGGTAGATAGGATAGGTATATATGGTTAGATGACCAGAATGTCACATGTTTATTTTGTGTGCCCATTTAAGAAATAGATCTCATAATCAAGGAGTAAAATTGTTTGTGAGGCTAGTTATAAATTAAGCGCAATGATACTTGACTGAATTGCTTGTTTTAAATGCTTCTGTGGACACTTCTAATGTTTTCGGATCTGTTTGCCTTTCTGATTATTATTAGGAAAAATTGTAAAATGAATCAGAAATGTTTTTGGGATATCAGTAATTGTGCAGTTAGACTTTATTTGTTCTCTTCTGACGTGTAGAATAAAATATTCATTAATAATGTTAGATTTGAAAATCAGGCAGTTGTGCTGCCATGAGATGGATATTACTCTACAGGATTGTGGATCTTGCGTACTATCTTGGTAATGATTTTGCGCTGGTCATGCCATATTTTGCGCTGATCATGCCATTGTTGAGACATTTTGCAAAATGGTTTTTCTTACTTTGAAATCTGCAACTAACTAAACTCGAAGAATTTTTACACTATAATTGTTGTACAGGTTACAAATTACTCATTTGAGTCATCTAAACAAAAAATGAAGGCTGAGGTTGCCAATTGAATAGCCTAGTTAGATAGATATATTCTTTTTTGATATTTTCCTTTCCGTTTTTTAATCCTATGGACAGTTCTTTGGAGATGTCTTTTTGTTTTTTTTTTTTTTTTTTAAATGATGGATCTGTGTGTTTAGTTAAGATTGTGATGCGGTTGAAGGTACTGTCATCGGGGAAGGAAGGGTTTGAAGTTTTGGAATGTAGAATATGTGTTTCCGGCATAACCAGGATTCTCTTTGTAAAGATTATAAGGTTGATGAGTAAAAGAGGGCTTCTATTTATCTTGGTCTTGAACAGGACTGCTATAGGTTTCACTGATCAATCAATGAAGGGCTTTGGATCCTCGATTTCTATGTATATTGTCACTATTATGTCATTAAGTGATGACGTATCAGCATATATCAAATGCAGGCAATTTAACTGAGTACAAGATGGTTTTTGTTGCACTACATGTTGGCGATAAATTTATATTGGATGTATTTGCTGCCTAATGACACGGATTTAGGTTTTGCTATTTCCCAATTGTTAGATTTATGGGGAAATTTTGTTAAGAATTAAAGCTGTATCATCATCGTGAGTTCTGAGAGGCAGTTACGCTCTAGTTGGCTTGTGCTTGGATGTTCTTACTGTCACATACCACTTCCGTTCATTCAGCAATGCAATGCTCGAAGAAAATGCAGGTCCTACTAAGGAAAGGTATCATGAGCTCAAATGTTCTTGAGATGATATGCCTAGAATTATATAACGGATTCTGCTTACAATTAAATAACTGATACATAAAAATGACATCTACCAACAAGGTTCAAATGTTATAAAATATGACATTCAATTTAACGAATTTATGGTGCTCTTTACTACCTTCCTACCACACCGGGCTGATAACAAATGGGCATGCATTTGAAATTTGTTAGCAAGCTAACCCGAACACCAACCTATTTCAGAAGCGACCATGAAAACTGCCTGCCAAGGCAAGAGGCCAGGGACTTACATGCTTAGTTGCTTATGTTTTTCTTATAAAAATGAAAAATAAATGTTGAAAAACCGTGTGTCGCAGCAACTCTCTGGCTTATACTTTGCGTTTTTTCAGAATGTAGTTACAATCTATCGCAAAATTCACGAAGACAAGATAGCCAAAAATATCATGAACAATGCAAAACCTCAATGACAGCTTAGTAGACTTCCTCTCTTGATGGACTTATTATCAATGTCGTCATCATTGAGACACACAGACTTCAAGTGCTTGTCAATACCAAATAACAATGACTCTGCCTCCTTCATAAGCACACAAGGTTGAGACCTGTCTCCACAAATAAACTCACAAACCATACCATCCACTTCAATCAAACTACATCCCGGTGTCTTTCTCACATTCTTATCTCCCATGCCTTGCCTCACTTTTACCACCCCATCCCACTGGTTGGCAGATGCATACATGTTTGATAAAAGCACATGAACCCCTCCATGGTCGAGACTCCTCTCAACCAGGCTCTCAACTGTTTCCTTCCCCAACTCAACATCACCGTGTACTCTACAAGCATTAAGCAATGCACCCAATACATACGAGTCTGGCTCCATAGGCATCTCTCTCACCACCTTTTTCGCCTCTTCTAGCATCCCAGCTCTCCCCAAAAGTTCCACCAAACAACCATAGTGTTGCACTCCAGGATTAATCCCATGTAACTCAGTCATACTATCGAAAATTCTCGACCCTTGATCCACCAGCCCCATTCGACTACATGCACTCAAGACACATATAAAAGTCACTTCATTCGGAGCAACCCCTTCATTCTGCATTCTCACGAACAACTCAATCGCCCTAGCACTCTGACCATGATTAGCCAAGCCCGAAATCAAAGAAGTAAAAGCAAATACATCCCTATTAGACGTGTTATCAAATACACTTGTAGCAGTCTCAATGCATCCACATTTGGCATACATGTCAATAAGCGCAGTTCCCAACACTCCATCTAACTCCATTTTATTCCTATCAACATAAGCATGTATCCACCTTCCCTGATCCGAAGCACCAAGAAAAGAGCAAGCAGTAAGCGCGCCAACAATCCCCGCCCGATTAGGCCTAAACCCACAAACCTGCATACCAGTAAAAAGCTCCAAAGCCTCCTCAAACATCCCAGCTTGAACATACCCAGTAATCATGGCGCTCCACGAAACCACATTCTTCTCAGGCATTTCATCAAACAGTTGTCGTGCAATCACAACTTGGCCAGACTTCGCATACCCATTAATCAAAGCAGTCCAAGTGATCACATCCCAGTGGTCAACTCTCAAGTCAAACAATCTCCTAGCAGAATCCACACAATCACAAGTCGCGTACAAATGCACCAACCCATTCAACACAAAATCATAAGACTCCCAACCGTGCTTGATAACCTGACCATGACATTGCAGTCCAGTGAACAAATCAGAGAGGTCAGCACCGGCTCTGAGAACAAAGGAGAAGGTGTAATTATTGGGCGCGAAATGGGTGTGAAGCATGCTCTTGTAGAGCGTAATAGCTTTAAAGGGTTGATTTTTTTCAGCGAAGCCTCTGATCATGGTGTTCCAAATGAAGGTGGTCCGGTTTCGGAGACGAAGGAAGAGAGTGTAGCCATGTGAGAGAGCGTTGTGGGAAGTTGCGCAGAAGGAAATGATCTTGCCGGAGGCGTAAGGGTCTAAGAGGGTGCCTGAGACGGTGAGATGGGACTGAATCTGCTTTATTTGTTTGATGTGACCACATTTGTCCAAGAGAGACACTGTTCTCTTACTGGCTTTCAAATATCTGGACCCAACATACATCAATTCAGCTTCCACTCCACTCACCAAACCAATCCAGCTGGATATTATATATATATATATATATATTTGCTCAGATCTCAAATACTGAAAAATGTGTCATCATGTTATGATTTTATATAAACGATTCCAAAATATTTTCATTCCAATGATGTGTTAATCGTTCTGATTGATGATATCCAATCTTTTCCCTTCCAAGTCATGTATTCTTTATGTCATTACCTTCACCAACCTCAGAAAAACAAAAACAATAATAACAAGACATATATAGATTACTTTTATTCTAAAATTCCGCAGCTTATTTCACTGGGTACACAATACAACTAGTTATAAAATTAATAGACAGAGTCAGACAATCTGGGTTTGGGAGTTGCAAGCAGACTCCTATCTTTCTGAATAGTAAGTCCAACTCTTTCATTCATGTCATTCAATGTCTCAGCGGGACAATCCCACTCAAATGCATGAAGCAATGCTCCCAAGTAGAAGTGCACCATGCGATGAGCTAGAGGCCACCCCACACAGGATCTTCTTCCTGTCCCAAATGGCAACAGGCTGGGGTCCTGTCCCTTCACATCTACACTTGACCCTATAAACCTTTCCGGTTTGAATGTGTATGGATCTTCCCAAACCTTGGGATCCCTTGCTATTCCCCACACGTTCACATACACAATGCAGTGCTTTGGCAAGTGGTAGCCTGCTACTTCACACTTCTCATTCGTTCGTCTAGGTATTATCAATGGAACACTGGGGTGGAGTCGAAAAACTTCCTTCACTACTGCTTGAAGGTAAGGTAGATTATCAATGTCACTCTCTTCAAAGAACCTGTTCTGTCCAATCACTTGATCAAGCTCTGTTACCAGTCTCTTATGGACTTCAGGTTTTCTTATGATTTCTGCCATACCCCACTCCACCGTGCTTGATGTTGTTTCTGTTCCAGCAATAAACATTTCCTGCAAAATAATTAAAACATGAATATACTGGATTGTGTTAACGTATGGCAAAATAACATTATACAAATAAAGTAGGACTAACTTACGGAGAGCATTCCTTTAATGATATTAATATGAAGTTTGTCCAAGTGATTTTCTTTATCATCACTTTGATAATCCAAGAGAACATCCAACATGTCCTTCTTCCCACTAATATTCCCAGGCTTGTAGGACTTGTTTTCCTTCTCTTTCAATCTTTCTGCAATAAGTTTCTCATAGAACGCATCCAATCTCTTGAAGACGTTTACAATTCTTTTCTTCAGTCTTTGAGGATCAAACGGTTTCAATATTGGGATGAGATCAGCAAAATTTGGAGTGCCGATAATTTTGATTAGTTCCCAAAAAGCCTCTTTTAACTCTCCTCCTTCCCTTTTTGTGGTGTCAAACAGGCTCTTGGAAACTACTACGTTGCTCACAAGGTTGGCTAGTGCCGTAAAAGCTGACTCTGCTATGTTCACTTGTGTGTTCGATTTTGCTTGTGTGTATAATTGCCTTAACAATTTGTGTACCTACCAACAAATCAACACACATGGTGGGTTTTACAAGTGCTTTCCATAGTCAGAATCGCAAATTTTGTTTTCTTTAAGAGTATATATATTTATATTTATTCTTTTATATTCTTTGAAAGTTGACTTACTTCTAAAGAGCTATTTGAGATAGCATTTGCTTTTAATTTTTTACCCCATAAGAAGAGTAGGCAAAGCTTGGACTTTTTTAATATTGGTTGGATAATGTGATCTGGAAGAGTTTTAGGGCTGTTTGGATTTAATATATTGAAATTTATTATAATTGTGGAATGACCATTATACCTTAATCCAAATCAATTATATAGTTTTAATTTCATATTATTTTATAATTAAAAATAAATAAATTGAAAGCATTAAAAACATAAAATATAAAAATTGCTTAAAAACTAAAAGTATAATAATAAACTATTATCCTTAGAATCGATAACAAAAAACAAACCACCTCAATATATATATATATTTATATAGAGCAAATTACAATTTGGCTACCCAATTAAAACATATTTACAGACAGAATAACTGTTTTACTTTTATTACAATTGACGCACCTACCGTTAATGGATCTCCGTTAGTTTTAACTGGCTTAGGGGTAAAAGTGTCATTTGATGTTATATTTTATTTTTTAAAAAATTAAATTTTAAAAAATTTAAAATAAATCAGGTTCTCTCTCTCTCTTTCATCTCTCTGGCTTCTCTCTTTCTTTGCTTTCGCCGTCGCCGTCCCTGTCTCTCCTTTTTTCTTCTTCTTCTCAGTTCATTGCCTCTCTCCACCGCTCTCATCTCCTTGCCCCTCCTCCGTCCGCCGTGCTCATCTGCTCTCCTCTCCCCTCTCTACTATCGCTCGTCGCCGTTCTCTTCTCCTTCATCATCTAGGTTCATTGTCGAACCCAGATAAACCTCCATCTGGGTTCATCGATTCGAACCCAGATGAAGGTTCATCTGGGTTCTCAGGAACCCACCAGATTTCTGGGTTCCTCAGAACCCAGAGATCTGGTAGATCTCTGGGTTCTCAAGAACCCAGAATCTGGGTTCGGTCACGAATCCAAAATTGATTATGTTGGTTTTTTCTAGTTCGTTGACAATTTTGTGGGAGATTTGGGTTTGATGGTTTTATGGGAGATTGAATGATGGTTGATGATATTTGAGGTTATTTTTTGGGTTTTCAGAAGTGGATTGATGATGTTGGGTGGTTGGTTGATGATGTCTGCTGGAAATTGATGATGACACCATTTTTTAGGTTTCCAGTTGTCTGCTGGAAACCCAAATTCTGGAAACGTTTCCAGACTTGGTTTTCAGATTGGTTTCCAGTCCGGAAACTTGAACGAATGTTTAATTTTTGTTTATTTTATTATTTTTTAATATATATCTTTAAAATTTTGTTCAAATTAATTTTTATTTAATTAATTAATTTAAGGATATTTTGGTCTTTTCGTTATTTTTTACTGTTTGATGTTAGATTTAACTAAAAATTATTAACGGCAGGGGGGTCAATTGTAATAAAAGTGAAACAGTTATTCCGTCTGTAAATATGTTTTAATTGGGTAGCCAAATTGCAATTTGCTCATTTATATATATATAAAAAAAAAAAAGTTATAATAATTATTGAAAGTATTAAATGCTAAACCTTAAAGAGTTTGTTATTTGTCAACAACCTTCACCCCTCTTGCTCGCCCGCCTCTTCTCAGTTCTCAGAACACCGAATCAATTTGTTCCCCCTATAATTTCTTTTTATGATGAAGCTCTTCCTCCTTTGATTTGTTGTGAAATCTTTGTTGTCAGGCAGCATTTTTTCTCTCTACTATTTTTTACCAGGGAAATTTCAGTATAATCTTCTACATTAAACGAATTATTATCATTTTATTCACTTATGTATTTTGAGTATCCGATGTTTTTAACGTTTAATAAATTCTTCAGTTTAATTTTTTTTACTTGACCGTTAGTTAAACTTAACAATTAAAAGGATAATTGATCTTTTTATTCTATTATCTATTTTAAATTGATAGAAAAATCCGAAAATCTCTTACATCCATCAAAGTTGCGATGGATGATAGAGATTTAATATTAAATAAAATTAAAAGTAAATTAAATAAAAAATTGAAAATGCATCCGCACAGTGGAGATTAAAATTATATAAACAAAAATGGGAAAAAATCAAAAATCAAAATGAAACTAAACAAAAAACACAAAACTCAAAACTCACACCTAGGGGTGGGCATCTCCAACCCAACCCGACAAACCCAACCCAACCCGACTATTTTTTATTGGGTTGGGTTGGGTTAATTCTTAAAAAAAATAAGATGGATTGGGTTGGGTTGGGTTGAAAATTAAATTGGGTTGGGTTGGGTTGGGTTGAAAAATTTTCAACCCAACCTAACCCGAACCCGACAAACGTCTATCCCTAATTCTAAATCTAAGATTTTCTCCTCTTTCTAAAAGAACACTTGTTAGGGATGATGATTAAGGATAACTTTTATGATGAAATAAATATTTTATTTATAATTATTAAATATTTATTTATACTTATTTTATTTGTAATCAAATTGTTAAGACCATAAGAGTTATAAATTAGACCTTTTGTACTTTTATGACAAATTAAATTCAATTCGATCAACCCAACCCAACCTGACTAGTACTGGGTTGGATTAGGTTAGATTGAAGAATTTATTGATTTGTTTATTATGATAATGTTAAATGTGTAATGTTATATATTATTAATATTTTATTCTTCTATTTATATAGAGATTGGAGTGAACATACCATTGGATCGATAAAAAATAATGTGAATTGATTATTTTTCATGCTATTAAGATAATTATTTTAAATAAAAACTTTATATTTTACTTACATATGTTTGTTCTTTTATGATTCGCAAAAGTTGAAAACATGTTAGTTAGTTACACTTTAGGTTGATTTACATGTTTTATTTGATGTTAGATGTGGCATGTAGTTGATACTTTGGAAGCTACCAATTTAACGTAATTTTTTATGGTTTTTTACGCTTGTGAGGACTTTAATGAGCAAACAAGTTGTGTTGACGGACTCTATTAGGATTATTGTCTTAATTTTTATTTTGTTATTTTTGTACCTTTTTGTGGTGAATTAAATTTTTTTTTTCTTTTTTAATTATGTAGTGGCTTAAATTTTTATTTGTATTAAATCTATTATGTAATTAACGAGAATGTTTTATATTTGAACGAGTTGATTAATATGAATGTTTTGTATTTCAACAAGATACTAACCCGATCAACTTAACCTAACCCAACCCGATAATTATTGGGTTGGGTTAAAGAATTAATTGGGTTGGGTTGGGTTGAAAAATTTTCAACCCAACCCACGTTGGGTTGAAGGATTTTCAACCCAACCCAACCCGAACCCGAAAACGCCCACCCCTACTCACACCCCACCAAACTTGTCGTCCTCTTGTTCCCCACCAAACACGCTCCCTCGCCGTCACTATATCTAGACCGACTCCACCACTAAAATTCGCGGACCATCCAACTACGAAGAGCCAAGAGCGACATCACGCCATCGCCTATTTTGTCCTCACCAGAGATCATTAACCATAGGTATTAGTAGTGACGGAGACAAATAACTTGGCTAGCCTAGACCACCACCACAACTATCTCCCAAATTGGCCACTATCCCGGCCTCTCTATTCTTTCTTCTCTCTATCGCAAATAGGTGTATGGTATGGTGGGGATGCTGGGTGTGTGGTGTGGTGGGGGTGCTGGGTGTCGTGTGTGGTGTGGTGTGGTCACTTGCTTTATTTTGTTTCCTAGTTTTAGTGATAAGATCTGAGTTCAAAAACCTAGATCTTCAACAATTAACTTGTTGAATGTCTGGGTTTTCAAAACTAGATTTGTTATTGAATATTTGGGTTCGATTTTTTTTTTTGTTTTATTTATTTATTTTGGTTTTAGTGATAAAACCCAAATCTTCAACCTTTGAAGATCTGGATTTATAGAAACTCAGATCTTCAAAGGTTGAAGATCTCTTTTTTTCTTCAATTTTTTTCAAATATTTTAAATTTTGATTTTTAAAAATAAAATTTAAAAAATCAATTATTAAAATCAGAAAAAAAAATGGTAAACGGACTAATGATGAATGGCATTTTAGTCTTTATGCACTTTGGATCACATTTGACCGTTACTTCAACTGTTAGAAAGATTAATTTAATGAATTTATCAAACATAAAAAATGAAAAGTATTAAAAGTAAATAAGTGAGTAAAAAACAGAGCCTAAATTGGTATTGTTCCTTTTTTATTTTGAAAACCTCACCATAACCTGGACTTAACCTTTTCTCCATCTTAGTGAATTCATGAGCTCTCAAAACAAGTTCATCAACTTTTTGTTCGTTTGAATTTTTTTTTTTTTTTTTTTTTCTTTGAAGGTTGTCAATTGGACGTTGATCAGAGTTTGAATAAAAATGGTGAAATGTGGAGGTAAGATTCAATAGAGAGAGCGATGGAGAAATAGGATATAAGAGGAACTTTTGTTTTGTGATTAAATGATATGAAGATAAAATCAAAACTTATTTCATTAATTTCGAGAAATCACTCCGTTTCTTTTAAGAGCTTTCTAAAGAAGCCATTCCTTTGTGGCTTTCACTTGGAAGCTCTTCCCAAAAGGTACTTTTGGGAGGACACCCAAATGCTCCAAATAATGGCTTCCGACTTTAAGAAACCAAATAAAAGCTCTCCTGGGTGAATTCTAAACAGGCACTAGAGATTTGTGGGAATCTCAAACAGAATTTACTTCCCATTAAAAAATAATGAGCCATACAAACAAACTGATGCAAAAAATTAAGAACATCTCAGGATATAACAAGTTAATAACAATTAGAGAAGATTCTACATGAACATTTTTTACGACAACAAATCTATACTATTGCAATATTTGTAGATAAAGAGACATACCTGTTGCCTGCGAAGAGGTTCAAAGGACTCAAAGGCCTTGGGAGAGAATAACTCAGTGATTAAGATTCTTCTAAGCACCTTCCAACGAGCACCATAAGGAGAAAAAATGATAGCCATGGCATTATATGAAATTACCCGAATGGTCTCAGTGATAGTTCTGCTAGAAATTGAACCTTCCTTAATCTTCAACACTTGATTAGCCATTTCAGGAGATGTTACAACTATAGCTGGCTTCAGACCCAAGTTTAGGCTAAAAAGTGGACCATAAACTTTGGCCAGCTCAAAAAAGTCCTCATGCAAACGAGCGGATAGCTGAGGAAGGTTTCCAAGAATTGGCCACCCCATAGGGCCTGGAGGTGCATTCTTCCAATTCTTGCAACCACCTCCTAGAATCACTGGGATCAGAACATAGGCAGTAATGGAAATTAACACAACTATGATCATAGATGGTGGGATAGAGGATGAGTAATCGATTATGTTGGATATGATTTCCATGGTTGTTGCTGTGAATTTGATTTTGAGGAGTCATATATGTTTTATAGTTGAGTATGTATGCAAGTTTTCATTTAGAATAATATTAGAGTAGTAATAGGTTTTCAAAAATTTTATCTAAATTCATACTCAAATAATATGGTATGTGAATTATCAAAATTCTATTAATTATCATATTATGTCATGATTTATAAGATTTTGACAACTCACATGTTACTTCATTTGGACATGAATTTAAATAAAATTTTTTGGAAAACCTAGCACTATTCATAATATTATGGTAAATAATTTGTATCTCCTGGATATGCATGCCTTTAATTCTATTTCCATATATGGATGAATTTCCTTTTTTTCATAATAAGCATTTATACATTTGATGAGTTCCCATTTTCATAATAAGCATTTAATATGTTTGATGAGTTCATTTTTCATAATAAGCATTTAATGTTTTTCCATGTATAGACATCAAGGTAGTAATTCATTTCCATATTTTAAGTTTTAAAAGATAGAATTTCCAAGTTTATCTTAACTTATCTTTGGACATGTAATACAGCTCATGTAGGTATATCTCATATTCAATCAATTGCAAAATTCAAGCGCATTATTTAAAAGATGTATTCCTGCTTGAGTCATATGTTATAATTAACTTTCCAAACACAGCCTAATGGATTAAAACTCTCTTAGGATTTAATGAAATAAATCACTCAAATATATTTTTATATTGTGAGACAACTATATAAAAACTGGGACTTAAACCTCCACTGTTAAAGTGAATGAAGGGGTGTATAACAATATGTGACATGCATAATAAAATTTATAATTAAATAAACCTTAAGGGAAGTTGGTAAATTTCATTCACAAACCTACAAATGGAAACAACTCTAACACCACGAAATTTATGTCCGTGTAATTTGTTTTTGTTAATTGAATATTTAAATTCAATAAACGGGATTAATATGGAAATTGAGCGGATTCATTCGAAATTTTTATATTTCGATCGTTAATGGGCGGAATTTCAGATTTTCGGAGGCGTTTTTCTGCGAAATGAGTTAAATTCGAATTTAAGTGAAATAAGTTGGAGAACGGAAGATTAGGAGTGGAAAAAAAGTGAGTATAATTTGATCATATCGCGTGAAATAATTTTTGGGCAAATAAGGAATTTTTAATTTTTTTTTTTTATGGAAATTTTTTTTAAATTATTTTTGATAAAAATAAAGTTTTGGATAAGTTTGAATGAGTTAGTGGAATGATGTGTTGACAAGAGTGTCCAATGACATGGTGACAAGTGTCATTTGAGGCTAAAATATAAATAAAAAAAAGTTTGGGACAATTGTATAATTTTAAGAAGTTGGTGACTTATAATGATTTTTTTTCTTGATTTTTTTTCATTTTTTTCTCCCTTGCTGTCGTCTTCTTCTTCCTCCTCCATTGTTGTTTCTTCTCCTTCATTTCTTCTTAATTTTTCTTCACTTTTTGATATTTAAATCATTCCTAAATCTTATTCTTTCCATTTCTTACCATCTAAACCTTTGATTTCAAGCAAAACCTATCCATTTTTCAAGTTGATTTTCTGGTAAAAAGGGGGTTCAAAGAGGTAAGTTGGTTTGGTTTGGTTTGGTTATTTTGTATTGGATTTTAGTTAGGGATGTTCTAATGTATCATTAAGCATGATTTTGAAGTTATTTTAGCTTTTGATTTCGTTGTTTCGATTTTTATGTTGATTTTTGTTTATTTTCGAAACCCTAGGTTAGGGTTTGATGCATGAGGCCTTTGGGAAGGCTTAAGAGGCATGATAAGCTCTCCTTGAAGGTGTGGGAAGCTTTAAAACAAGCCCTTAAAGTTGGTATACACATATCTTGAAACTTTGCTTTTATTAGTTTGTTTAAATGTGAATTTTCTTTTCGAAACTTGATCAATTTGTTTCATTAATGTGATAAATAAATATTGATGTTAATTGGGGGTCAATTGCTTGCCATTGGATGATTTTATTTGAGAAAAAACGATTTTGAAAAAATTTACCCCCTATGGTCGAATACTATTCACAGGCCAAACCAGGTGTATTTCTGTCTTTTCGCTTCCATTTTTGTGTTCGTTGGGTGTTGTATTAATAGTACGTGTGATGGATTTGAAAACTGAATTGTAAAATTTGATAAACCTCTCTTTCCGGGTTGATTTTTAAACTAAATAAAAGTGAAAAAAATTTGTTATGATGTGATATTGAAACTAGGGTCAAAATGGTCATTTGACATGGCTATGAATGGTGCTCTGAAGAAATTTGATCAATAGTTTTTAATATGTATTAAAAAGTTTACGCGAATAAAATTTTATTAAAATTTGGTATATTTTGTAATTTCGAAAAATTAAAGGGTCTGCGTAAATCTATTCATTGGTAGGTAGTGAGGGTTAATAGTTGGCTAGCCAATAGGGTGATTATTAGCAGTATTGCGTCGTTATATCTGTTATGGGTATTTTCGGATTCCTCAAATGGGCTGGTCAAGGCCCATCAAGATAGTGGCCCAAGCCACCAAGACCAGGTATGAAACGCTATTCACCAGATCGCGAGATCGCTCCAGTAGTCAACGAGATCGAGCCCGTAAAAGGACTAGCGAAGACAAGGTCGGACGCCAGTTGCCTTCTTAGCGACGTTGAGGTCGCATGCCGGTCACTGCGACGTCGAGATCGTTATGTCGGGTCGAAGTCAAGATCGTCACGACGAATATTCAGTTCGCTTTCTACCCAGTTCGCCCAGTTTCAGTGCAAGACAGTAAAATGGCGTGTCTTGCACGATAAGTAAGGGTTTCTCACCTAATGACAGCTTAATTTCGGGAAATCTCACCAAATCAGCATGGGTTAGCAGTCGGCCCACGTAAAGCCAGAGTTGACCTGGCACAAGTCAGAAGCATTAAATGCATTTCAACAGCATTAATTACGACAAGATCAGTCATTTTTTGTCTGTTTATTCCATCTGTAGCCTCATCTCCTCTATAAATAGAGGAGGGCATTTATTGTTAAGCATCGAAAAAATTTGAGAGTGCTGTTATTCTGTCGAAACTTAGAGAGAGCAAACACTTTAGAGAGAGTCTGCCATTAATAACAGAATCAGTGGACGTAGGCACTTCTAAAAAGGCCGAACCACTTCAAACTTTGTGTGTTCTTCTTGCTTCCCTCTCCTCTTTTTTGCCATTATTGGGTCTGTTTGTTGCAGGTCTCCTTATCTGTGCGGCATTGGGCTCAAGAATCTGGTTGGCTGGTTTACCACGTCAACATCAACTAAACGTGTTTTTGTTTATTAATAAATGAGTTTTCGTTTTCCCTTTTTTAATAAGAAAATAATAACTTTTATAACGATTTAAATAAATTTGAATAAAGAAATGTGACACCCTCGGTCTGGATTTCCGCTCTGTACGGGAGTCGGGTGGAGGGGTGTTACAACAACAATCTTACTTATATTTTTCTAAGTATTGTATGTATTTCTTTTTCTTGTTAACTTCATTAGTGACTTGCAGGTTGAATAGTGGCAACTTTATAATAAATAAAACAATGAATGAATATGTTCTTAATATCGGTTTATTCTTTTACTTCCAAAAAAAAAAATCATGTATTCATCAATAATTTGCTCTTAATTTATGTTTTTTTTTTTTTTTTCTTTTCTGGTTTCAATCATTGGATTGAAAGCAAATAGCTTTATAGATATATGAGTCACAAATTTTAAAGTGACATATATAATTACTTCACATTGAAACATTTCACCATCAAGCATTGCTAAAGTTTGTGCACGGTTATTCAATGCCTATATAAAAGCAAATGTGCCAGTCATTTAGGTGTCTCAATCTCAATTAAATTGAGAGCTTTATTGTCTCCCTTTTGTAATTTGTTCTTAAAATTTTAGAGAGAGGTTCTAATTTTATTGGTTCAATAAAATTTTTCTAATTTGAGTCTATGGATGTTTTCCTCCAATTGAGAGTTTTGTAAAGTAAATTTTGTGTCCAATATTTTTATCTTTTATTACTTTCATTTTCTTTAAATATTATTTCCAATTTCAGATCTATGCTGAAATTATAATAATATCATTTGTTATAATATATATTTTTTACATAATGGCTTTAACTTATCCGTTAATGTTTAAAATTAGTGTGATTTTCTTACAAGTTAGTTTTACAAATTTGATTGCTGTTTTCTCATATTGAACTTTTATAATTACTTATTAATTAAAAATATTTGACTTTAAAAGTTTATAGATTGATTAATCCAAATAAGCTGGAATTGGTTGGGTTCATAGAAGGTTTTCATGTTGGATACGATCAACTCTAGATATATATATATATATTCCTTCTTACGATGTTGTTTGAACCCTAATAAGCTATCTTTAGGACTATCATTTTTTTTTTGTTTTTCGAGAGATTTTGTTCTTTAAAACCCTTATATGTATATGCACTAAACTACATTTTATTTTAACGTGGAAATGAATATCTTGGATCGACGAATATTTGAGTGATTTATTTTAACATGGAAATAAATATCTTAGACCGACGAAATGAATTGTTATCTTGATATCCATACATGAATATAAAAACAAAGCTAGCGGCACCATTGCGGATGCCATACACGGATCTTGGACCGATGAAAAAGAAAAAGAAAGTGCCCCAACAGCAAGTCAAAGAGGTGGTGGAGTTTGTAGATTCCGTAGAGATTGTCTACAATGAATATAAAACTTCCATGTTTTTGGACCTTAAGTATTGATAAAACATCATGATCATTTCATTTTAGTTTCTAATGTAATAAAATTTACAATCAATAATTTGTTTTTTATTTTATTTTAGGTGTGCGGTTTATCATTGTGCGTGGTACGTGATACCAAACACATTGGTAACCATCGAGGACCAAAACCAATGGTTGACTTTAGAGCACATCGATACTTATTTGATGTGTCTACGAAAGAAGTAGTGGAATGAGACTAAGAATAGTAGATACGTAGTCCATGAGAGTTCCTTGTTTATGAGTGTTTACATTTTAATTAGTTATGCATTTACAATTTTAAGCTCATATTTCCCTGAAGCTATCTTTAGGACTATCATGTGTGTTTTTTTTTTTTTTTGAGAGATTTTGTTCTTTAAAACCCTTATATGTATATACACTAAACAACATTTTATTTTAACATGGAAATGAATATCTTGGACCGACGAATATTTGAGTGATTTATTTTAACAGGGAAATGAATATCTTAGACCGACGAAATGAATTGTTATCCTGATATCCATACATGAATATAAAAACAAAGCTAGCGGCACCTTTGCAGATGTCATACACGGATCTTGGACCGATGAAAAAAAAAAAAAGAAAATGCCCTAATAGCAAGTCGAAGAGAGGGTGGAGTCTGTAGATCCCGTAGAGGTTGTCTAAAATGAATACAAAACTTCCATGTCTTTGGATCTTAGATATTGATAAAAACATCATGATCATTTCATTTTAGTTTCTAATGTAATAAAATTTACAATCAATAATTTGATTTTATTTTATTTTAGGTGTACGGTTTATCATTGTGCATGGTACGTGATACCAAACACATTGGTAACCATCGAGGACCAGAATCAATGGTTGACTTCAGAGCATATCGATACTTATTTGATGTCTCTACGAAAAAAGTAATGGAATGAGACTAAGAATAGTAGATACGTAGTCTATGAGAGTTTCTTGTTTGTGAATGTTTACGTTTCAATTAGTTATGCATTTACAATTATAAGCTCATATTTCCCTGAAGTTAAATAACATGTTTAAATTTTTATCTTGTAGGCATATATGACAATATACTATAAAAGAGCAGTAGTCAACAAAGGAATAAAATTTGATCTGGTTACAGCTATTGTGCCCTCAGATTGGCCTGCATTCGGTTTTGGTCAAATAGACGCATTCGTCCTCTGGTGACGTATTGAAAATGTAAATATTGTTTGAAGAATAAGATTTATTATTTTATCATTTGAATTAGTCTTATAGCATTGACGTTTTCAATTTGCAGGTGTTACTATCATGTAGTCTGAATCAATATCACTAAGTCTTATGTTAGGTGTGCCTCAGAGAGTAGGAAATATTAGTATATGATTTGGATGTAAATAATGACGTAGACGAACAAAGTAAGCTACTTGAGCTGTTGGTGTCTTTCATGTCTTGTTACGGTTTATAAGATTTTATGAGAAGACTCAGACACATATGCCACCCGTGGAAAATCGGTGGAAACTTGAGCATTAAGATAGATCATTTGTATCCTAGCAATCTGATGGGTAAGTAAATTTATAACTTAATATATATGTATATTCTAAATGTTATGATATCATTTATTACTGATACAGGACGAGTTGTGGAGTATATGTGACAATGTAGATACGCAACCTTTTATAGGGAAAAAAACATGGAAATCAAGACGATCAAATCAGGTTGCAGACACCATTGCATTGAGGGCACGAATTGCTAGGAATTTATATATGTTTTCAATCTCATTGTATAAAGTAAATAAATTTGGGAAATGGATACTAGACTCTAATGGAGAAGTAAAAAAAAGTATTAATTTATATATTAATTATTTAATTCATTTTGTTAATTACGAGTTTATGCATATAATATACTGAAGGTTAATAATATTGATAAAGTGAAAATTCATGAAATCGATTATTTATAGGGGCTGAAAAACCGAAATTGATTTTCATCATGCTTTATGACCAATCAATTATTACAGTATGTGAAAAATCGAAATCGATTTTTTACAGTATCTGAAAAACCGAAATCAATTTCTTAGGCCCATTGAAAGACTGGTGCTTTATTTTCTTCCATTTTTATCCCACTTTCCATCATATTTGAAGGTTTGTAGTAACTAAAAAGACACAAAAATCATAAACTAATGATATATCCCATAACGGATCAATATTACCAATGAACATAGTTCGATAAATCAATATCAATAATTTTTAAGTGAAACATTGTCATCTAAATGTCATGTGTTACTTTGATGTTATCATGTGTAGTTATTATGTTGGTTACTAGGGGTGGCAATATGGGTTCCGACATGATGGGCTGACACGATTCGTGAAAAATAAATGGGTATGGATTGAAGTTAAATGAATTCATGTCGTGATCGTGTCAACCTGTTTAACCCGTTTATTAAACGAATCGAATCGGGTTTGATTAAACAAATCGCGAGTTGACACGATCAAAATGGGGATAAATTATAATTTAATATATTAGAGGGGTTAGTGTGTAATTATGCATTTATATATATACACATATTCATCCAAAACCTAAACAACCTAACCCATTCAAGCTAATTTCGGTAACACACTCACACCCCACAACCTATTTCGTCGACTCACCCCCTTCCCCCTCACGGTCAACATCTTCTCCCTCAAGGTTACCGTCCGGTCGCCATCTTCTCTGCACTGTCGTAGCTCGTTCTCCCTTCGTCCTTCACGCTCGTCGTCCGATCTTCCTTCCTCCCTCACGATCGGTGGCCGTTCTTCCCTCCCTCACGGTACCTGGCAATTCTTTACTCCTTCCTCACGGTCGGCGTCCGTTTTCCCCTCCTTCCTCATGGGCGGTGCCTCTTCTCCATTTCTCCTTAAGATCGCCACCTCTTCTCCATGGTCCACCATAAGATCCACGGCTTCACTACGGCACCATCAGATCCGCAGATGGCTCCACCATGACACCACCAGATCCATAGCTCCACCAGCATAATGTTATGACACTATAATGTTATGAAATTTTAATTGCCATGGATTTGCATTAAGTTTGAACATGATTTGATTTCATTTTGTTGTTGATTTAATTTATTGGGTTTTATTTTTTTCTGAAAATTAATGTGTTGGTTTTTATGTGTTGATTCTGTTAAATTTGGTGTTTAGTTTTTGTGTTGAATCCATTGAATTTGGTTTTTGATTTTTATCTATTGAATTTGTTGTTTAATTTGGTGTTTGGTTTTTGCGTTGATTCAGTTGATTTGGTTTTGGATTTTTATTTGTTGAATTTGTTATTTAAATATTTAATTGTGAATGATTTATTATATATATGTTTAAAATATTATTAAGATTAAACAAGTTAAACGGATTAAACGAATTAACGGGTTAAACGAATTAGAATTCTTTATGATCCAAGCACTAAACAAATTAATCGTGTCGTGTCGTGTCATGTCATTCATTTATAAACGAATTAGTATCAAATCCAAAAATGTCAACCCGTTTCTTAAACGAATTCGTGTCGAATTCATAAACGAATTGGTCGAATTCATAAACGAATCGAATCGGTCGAATTCATAAACGAATCGAATCAAATTCAGTTAAACCCGACATGTCAACCCGTTTTGCCACCCCTATTGGTTACTAACTCAATTTGATGTTAATTGGTTAAATGAAAGCAATTTTCGACTCATTTGATGGTCATCAAAGGTCACCTGAAGGAAAGAAAAATCAAGAAAAACAAAACCGATCTTTTGTTTTTCCTAGTTTTACCCACTTTTCCACCATACTTGAAGGTTCTCAGTAGCAAAAAAGACACAAAAACTATAGAAATAATTTTTTTTCCCACAATGTATCATCATTTCAAACGAACATAGTTAGAAGAATCAACATGAAGATTTGCACAAGATAAAACCTTATCACCTTAATATCATATGTTATTTCAATGTCATCATGTAGAGTAATTATGCAAGTAATTTAACCAATTTATAATAATTGATTAAATTGATGAAGTTATTTATTGGTGATTGAAACCTATCTAAAATGAAGAACATTAAGAAAAAAGACAATATATTTTTTAAATAGGTTGAAAAATTGATATCGGTTTTTCAATCATGCTTGAAACCGGTCAGTATTGAAAATTGAATAAATGTCGTGATCGAGTTTTTATGATGTCTGAAAAATCGAATTCGTTTTCTTACCCCCCATGAAAAATCGATTTTTTGTTTCTTCCTCATTTTACACCCTTTTTTCATCATGTTTGATGGTTCCCAGAATCCGATCGATTGTTGAGACTGTTGATCGTTTAAGTGGTTAACTTTATTCATTAAATTTGATGTCAATTACTGTAGTTAATTCATTAAATTTGATATCAATTATTTTATTTCATTCATTAAATTTGCATTTAAAAAATTAAAATTGATGAAAGGAAAATTAGAATTGATTTTAAAATTAGTAACTTAAGAACTGATCGGTTTATAGTAGTACCGCGATACTATATAAATAGTGTAATATATATATTTTAAAAAATAAAATAATATACATGAAATGGAAGTTGAAATTAATGTCGATGTCTAATAATTGTTTTCATCATTATCCACATTTAGATTAGGAGTAGGATATCGTTGAGGACATCGACATTGGTTGTGTCTAGTCTCATGACACAGACGACATTTTCGAGATGACGGGGTATTTTCACAAGCATTTGTGCTTATACCAGCTTCTATATGCATGACTACGCTCGTCTCTTCCCTGGCAAAAGTAGGGGGATTAGGGCAACGAAGATGGTTGTGTCCCCTCTGACCACATTTTCTATACTTTTTGTACGACGATATTTTCCAATGGAAGGAATCTAAACCTCATTTGGTCTATCTACTTATCTTTTTCCTATGAGTGGTAGTACAACCATACTTTAAACTTCCGTAAAAACATTCCAACTAACCAATTTAGGGGCGAAATTGATCGAATGTGCATGCGCAGCTTTTAGCCACTTCGCACTATAATATTGACTAAAAAGTGTATTACAACCGATGCCTTTAAATCTGACATGTATAAGAAATTTAAGTGTTATGATATAACATAAAATATCGAAAGCAACAACGTATAATTACCATACTCAACTATTTTAGTTTTTAAAAGGGCTAAAAAACTGTTTTAAGGACTAAAAAACCGATAACTTTTAAAATCAGTTTTTCATAATATGAAAAATCGATTTCGTTTCAGATTTTGCAGATCTGATTCGATACTTATATATTAGAACCAAATCTTGATTCTTACATCCTTTAGCTTGCAATATGAACAAAATAATTCAAAAACCAACAAATAAAAACATATACATTACCTTCAAAGTTCAAATTACTTCAAATGGAAGAAAAAACTTCAAAACCTTATATAAATAAAATTTGAATGGATCAAAAACTTTTAATGGATGAGGAAACTTCAATGAAAAATTCTTTGCTTGATTGTTTTTTTAGCTATAATGGTGAATCTAACATAAAAAAACATAATGGAAAAGACGAAATGGAAAGGATAGTGTTAGGATGAAGAATAATATTTTGATAATTTCGGATTAGGATAATTAGGTGATTTTAATTTAAAAATATTTTAATAGTTTTAGGTATACAATGAAAATAATTTATATGAAAATTAAAAACAAATTTTTTTAAAAATATATTAAAAACAAGATTTTTTTTTATTTAGATAAAAATTATAAATTTTTATCCAACAAAACTCTACTTGTTGCGAACCCCTATTTTCATGCTTCGAAATATTGATAACGTCGATGAATGACAGCCCAACTTTTGACAACTCATAAATTATTAGGCCTTAATGGGCCTCTGAAAATGAAAAAAAAAATCCGTACTCTCTGACAAGAACCACTGAAGTATGGTCGCACATGCCTGCTGTCAAATCAATAAAAAAGAACGGACGGTCAGCGTAGTCTCGTACGGATACGTCAACGGTCCAGATCCCACTTTCCCTAAACTCATATTCTCTCTCTCCTCTGCAACTCTGCTTCAGCTTGGTCGGCTCTCTAATAAGAGACAACACTAACTACTGACGTCACCTTTTTCTTTCAGTTCCATTACCCAAAACCAAACAGCCCCGCAACACTCCCTTTTTCCTCTCTCTCTCTATCAACTTAAAGCTTTGATTTTTATTATTATTGCTTCTCTCTAAAAATGAAACCAAAAGCTTTGCTTTTTCCGTGCCGATCTTCACGAGGGTCTTGTTTTTTCATCTGGGTCTGAGCTAATGTTGTTGAATTTCATCTACCTTGCTTTGTAGAGCTTCAAAACTTTGAAAAAGTTATGGATTTGGGTTTGGTTTGAGTCTTCATTCTTCAATGATGGACTTGAATTTGAGGGATTCACATTTTGTTTAGTCTTTTTTTATTTTTTTAATATTTATGTTTTAAGTGCTTTTTTATTAATATTTATATAGTATTAAGTGTGAATGAAGCTTTCAACATCAGGGTTGGGTCAACAGGGTCATGAAGGTATCTTCTTTTCTATTCTTCTTCTTTGTTTTATGTTATTTTATCTGACTTGTTTATTGTGTTGTTCTTCCCTTCAGTTTTATTTTATTATTTCTGTTGTGTTTATATATAAAGAATGGTACAGTAGTTGTGGGATACATATGTATATATATATATATTTTAGAGATATTTTGAGTTAAATTTGTAGCAGTGATGGATTATCTATTGGTAGTATAATTCAATTATGTGAAAATGATGGTCATGAGGATATTGATGATGGTGGTGGTAGGGGATAAGAAATGCTTGAATTCGGAGCTATGGCACGCCTGCGCTGGGCCGTTGGTGTCCCTACCTACTGTGGGCACCCGTGTAGTCTACTTCCCTCAGGGGCATAGTGAGCAGGTTCTTTTGTGCTTTGTTTTGTTAGTTTAATTTATGGGCTTTTTTTTTTTTTGTCGAATGAAGAGGATTTTTGTACATATGGTTTGAATTTAAGAGGGAAATGAACTTGTAGGTAGCTGCCACTACTAATAAAGAAGTTGATTGCCAGATTCCTAATTACCCCAGCTTGCCGCCCCAGTTGATATGCCAACTCCACAATGTCACTATGCATGTAGGTTTTTTTCTTTTTTTTAGTCACTTTTGTTTAGTTGTTTTCTTCTGCTCTAGTTTGGTTTATTTTCTTGATATTATAGATGGCAAAGTGAAATTTTACATGATATTGACTATGTGGGATTCCAGGCAGATGTTGAAACAGATGAAGTGTATGCTCAAATGACATTGCAGCCCTTAACGCCGGTAATTCTTAATTCATTTTTCTTGCAGTGTGTTTTCAGAGTGATTGTTTTTAATGTTCGTAATTGCTTTCAGGGTGGTAATTCTTTTTTTTTTTGTTTTGTTTTGTTTTTGTTTTCACTTGACATACAGCAAGAACAGAAGGATACAATTGTTCCCATGGAATTGGGTATTCCCAGCAAGCAGCCTACTAATTATTTCTGCAAGACACTGACAGCAAGTGATACTAGTACACATGGAGGGTTTTCTGTTCCCCGTCGTGCTGCTGAGAAAGTCTTCCCTTCATTGGTAAGTCTCTTTCTTGCGTTATGCTGCTTTAAGCTAATTGGTTAGTGTTGTGCAAATAAAAATGCAATAACAAAGTAAGAAGAAAAGAGAAAACACAGAGAATTTAGTGGTTCGACAATGTGTTTATATTCACTCACGTACGGTTAAAAACTTCACTATACTTTTAATAGGGTTATAACAATATTTTTATCAAAACCTTAATTCTGAAAATACCCTTACAAATACCGTACCATATCAACTAGCCCCATAGGTTACATATATATATAAATGAGCTATGTAATTAACAATTTCCACCTTCACGAATATAGCCCCTTAGGAGAAAAATAACTCTACCTGATATAAGATAAGTTAGGGTGTGTCTCTTCTCTATTAACTAGAGACGGTGATCAACTCCAATCAGTGCTTGAACTCGTTTGTAGTAATGGCCTTTGTCAACATGTCCGCCGCATTCTCTGAAGTGTACACCTTCTGAAGGTCTAAGTCATTTGAACCAATCAACTCATCACATTTATATGTTGGTCCTTGCATGATACACCTGATTCTTTGCCAAGTAAATGATATTTTGACTATCATAATGCATTTGAACTCCATCTTGCTAAACACCCAGCTCTATGACTAGCGTTGCAACCCACAATGCTTCCTTAACAGCCTCAACAACTACCATGTACTCTGCTTTAGTCGTGGATAAAGCTACTAAAGACTATAACCTAGACCTTCCATAGTTATCAAAGGCGTGCCTAGGCGAGTGCATAGGCGCTAGGCGGCTCAGGGCGCTGTTCCGGCGCCTGGCCTCCCCTGAGGTGCGCCTGTGTTCATGAGGCGCGCGCCTCTTCCACCTAGGCGAGAAGGCGGTAGGCGCGCCTTGCAGCCTCACAGACACTTTATAATGGTCAGAGTCGGTCAAAGCCCATCAAAATTCAGATCTCATCTCATCTGTCACCTTGTCTCATTCTCTCATCTCGCCGGCCACCTTAAGTCACTTTCCCAGCGCCGGACAAGCTTTTCGGCGCAAAAAATAGCCACTGGCTGGCGAAAATAGCCCGCCGACAGCCGACAGCCACAAAAATAAGACTTTTCAAGCTTTCCAGCTGCCGACTTCTCTTCTTTTCTTTTCTGCTCATGTCGGTAGTCCAGCACTCCAGCCGCCAAGCTTCTTCTCTTTCACTCACACCGACGGCCGACAGTTTCGCCGTCGATCTACTTCGCCTCTATTCTCTTTTGCTCACGTCGAAAATCCAACTCGGTGGCTCTATTGTCTTCTGCTCACGCCGATAATCCAACCCGACAACCACCAATCTACTTTTGCTCTGCTCATGCCAGCTGTCGGCAGTCTAGTCGCCTACTGCTGTTGCTGTTCCCCATTCCAGTAACAAGTTACACCTCTCTAATGTCATTTGAGATTAGTGTTTTTAAATTTTAAATTTTGGTTGTTGGGTAGCTATCTAACAACTAACACCTATTTGGTAGTTACTAATTTGCTTGTTAGTTACTACTTACAAGTGGTTTTACTACTTTGCATTTGCCTTAAGTGTTTGTTGTTTGATGAAAATCTATTTATTTTATGAATAAAATCTCATTATTGTTTATTGTTTATGATTTTACAATATTTTGAAGTTTTTTACAAAATGTGTGCCTTTCATTCGAAAGGCACGCCTCGCCTCGTGCGCCTTGCGCCTCAGGCTCCAAGGCCCTTTGCGCCTTGGTGTGCTTTTCGCCTTTCAGAACTATGAGACCTCCAACAAATAGGTTCCTCTGCAAGAGTAAAAACATAGCCTATAGTAGACATTCTATTGATGAGATCCCCTACATAATGTGAATCTACACATCCCACAACTGAAAACTCATTTTTCTGTCTACGAAACATAGTACCATAATCCATGATACCTTTAAAGTATCTAAAAATCCACTTGATTGCTTCCCAATGATGTTTCTTAGGATTAGCCATATACTTGCTAACCACACTAACAGTATGTGCTATATCATGACATACATCAAACATCCTACCGCACTAGCATATGATACTTTTGATATGTCTTCAATGTTTTAATCTGTACTTGGGCACTGGCTAGTAAACAATCTAAAATGATTTGCCAACGGTGTACTCACTGTTTTAGCATTAATTATGCTAAAATTCTCCAACACCTTTTGCACATAGTTCTTTTGAAACAACCCTAACCTCTCAGACTTCTTATTCTTGCGAATCTCCATCCCAAAAATCTTCTTGGCAGCACCCAAATCTTTCATATCAAATTTTTTACTTAACAAATTCTTCAACTTGTTTACATCAACCATATTCTTAGCAACAGTCAACATATCATCCATGTATAGGAGCAAGAAAATAAAAGAACCATCATCAAGACTATTTAACATAAACATAAACATAACAATCGTACTCACATCTCATCTAGCCATTTTAAAGCATGCAAAAGTTGAACTGTTTATACCATTGCCTCAGAGATTACTTCAGCCCATAAAGAGACTTCTTTAGTTTGCAAACTAAGAGGTCGTTTGTATTTTTTACTTAAATTTTAATAGTGTTGAATTGTGCTTATTAAGTTGTTTTCGTTTGTTTTGTTAAGTGGTTAAATCACATAAATTACTAAAAAACAACTGAAAAAATTGAATAAAAACATTTAACTTTTCACTTAATTATAAATCACTTAATGACATTTAAAAGTTTTTATTCTAAATCTATTATTCCCAAAATAACATAGTTTTAAATTTATTCTAATTATATATTACTTGATTTTTTCCCTTGATACTTACAAAAAATATATTTGAAAAGTAAAACCTAAATATATCTTATTCCAAATTATTTTGAAATTAAATTAATGTATTTTAATTTACAATTTAATATATTTTAATTTATAATTTAAATATTCATCTTTTTAGTTGTTTTTTTAAATATATTAATATATATAAATATATAAATATGATTAATATTATTATATTTTTTAATCATATTTTAATTATGAATAAAAAATTATTAATATGTACATAAAAAAAATTTGAGAATTTATTAAATTATATATTTTTAAACGTTTATATTAAATTAATTAAAATTACGAAACAACAAATAGTAAAAGAGATATAAATATCAACTTACTAATTTTTAGATAATTTTAAATTTAAAAAGCAAATAAATTTACAACATATTCAGATGTAAGAAAAAAAACAAACATGTTATTCAGATTTTAGGTTTTAGTCATTATTTAATCTTCAATTTTCAATCTTCAGCGGTGCTGTTTAGTTTTCGGATAAAAAACAAACGACCCCTAAGTGCTATTTTCTTGGTTGAGTAAACCTCTCTAGCTATTCCATGTAAATATCATCCTCCAAATTTCCATAAAAAAATGTTGTCTTCACATCCATCTGCTCCAACTATATGCACAAGTGTGTTATAAGACCGACCTAAAACAAATCTTATAAAAGTGTCTAATCACTGGAGAAAAGATTTCATCATAATCTACTCCCTTATGTGTGTGAGTACCTTTTTGCTACTAGGTGAGGCTTAAACTTTCTATCATCCTTTTTCTTGTATATCCATATATGTCTATAGTTCGTAAATACGGCTCGATACAACCGTATATACAGCTGTACGGCTGTATCGGGCTCCAGATATATTCATACGGCTGTATTTTGGCTATATGCCTTTTTGGCTATCTAATGTGTACAGAACAGCCATATATGGCTGTATATACAGTGGGGTTTTGATTCACTGTGTGCAAAGAAAAAGCAGAAGAAGAAGAAGAAAAGGAGAAGGAGGAGGAGGAGGAGGAAGAGGACAACGACGACCTATGAAATGGGTTTTGATTTATTGCAAAAGAAGAAGAAGAAGACCAAAATGGTGTAACCTGCTGTTGTTGCGAAGAAGAAGAAACGGCTGCTTAAAGACATGATGTATGCCATCAGAAAAAAGAAATGAGGAAAGAGATAGAATGGCTTGTCAATGAACACCATAAAGAAGAAGAAATAGAATGGCTTGTAGATGAACACCATAAAGAAGAAGATGAAAGAGTGAGATGAAAGGAGAAGAAAAAAAAAGAGAGGAGAGAGAGAGGATTAGCTGGTTAGATAGGAAATAGGTTAGGTGGGCATTGAATGGAATTTAATGCATTATCTGCGTTAAATGAAAAAAATAAAAGAACAAACACACGCTCATAGACACATGCATACACACACACACATATATATATACATATATATAATAATAAAACATTAATCAAAACTTTAACTAAAATAAAACATAAATATTTATTTAATATATAATAAATATGAAAAAATTTAAAAAATGTAAATATATAATGTTTCCAAAAAATAATTATTTTTTTTAAAAAAAAAAATCATGTACCGTATAGAATGCCCGTATAATGCATATTGGGCGCATTGTATCGTATCACGATTGGATACCTGTACCGTACTGTACCACGTATTTACGAACCTTGTCTGTGTCCAATTACCTGTTTCTCCTTCGGAAGCTCCACCAAATCCTAAGTTTGATTGTTATGCAAACTCTCAATCTTTTCAACTATAGCTCCTATCCATCTATCTCTCCCCTGACTCTCCATAGCCTTTAGGAAGATAGTAAGATCTCCACTACTAGCAACAAGTGCATAAGAAACCAATTCTTCAAAACCATATCTTATTGGTGGTTTAATAATGCATCTGAATCTCCTTGTAATTGTATTGTGGTGCTATTTTTGCTCATTTGAAGTAGAGGTTTTTGAATTCTGATTATTCATCTGTTCAGTTATACTCTCTAAAAAAACTTGCACGACTTGCTTACAATTGTTGCAATCTATTGACATTTGCTTCTTTTGTTCCCGAGTACTCTCCAACATAGATTTCTCATCAAACACATCTCTGCTAATCACCATTTTCTTTGCATGAGGATTCCAAAACTTATACCTTTTTACCCCCTTCTCAAACCCGAGAAAGATACACTACTTAGACTTCAGGTCTAACTTTGCTATTTTATTAATAGAAATGTGCATATAGGTAGGACACCCAAATACTCTCAAATTAGAAGAATCGACGTTGTTACCTGTCCATACCTCTTCAGCAACCTTTCTATCTAGTGCTGCATATGGTGATGTATTTATTAAGAAACACTCCATACTCATTACGTCTGCCTAGAAGTTCTTTGGAAGCCCACCATTTAGCCTGAGTTATCCTGCCCTCTCTGCAAGCGACCTATTCATCCTTTCTACCACACCATTTTGTTGTGGTGTCCTGCGTACTATGCAGTGTCACTTATTCCCATATTGTTCACAAAATTTTAAGAACTCAAAATCTTTGTTTCCATTATCTGTTCTGGACACTTTATCTATTTTTTTTTTTAACCCTGTTTGGTTTTCCACCTTAGTTTTTTGCAACTTAAACTTCTCAAAAGTCTCTGACTTATGCCACATTAAGTATACCCAAACCTTTCTGAAAAAATAATGAAGGAAAATAACAAAATATACATGCCATCCCCATGACAACTCTTTTACTAGTCCCTAAACATCCGAATGAATGTAATCAAGCAAACCCTATGTCTTATGTTCACTTGTCTTGAATTGCACCTTATGTTGCTTTCTTTGAACACAAATCTTGCAAAAATCAAGTCTGCATGATTTCAGACCCTTCAACAAATTCCTTTTATGAAGCATTATCATGCCTCACCCATATGACCCAACCTCATATGCCGAAGACTGTACTATTCAAATCTGACTCTACACTAGCTGCTCCGCCTACAACTATAGTGCCCAACAATCTAAGGTGTCCAATGAAATCAAATTCTTCCTTAACTCTGGTATACGTCTAACATTTTTGATAAGACGATATTTATCTAACATCACTCAATGTTCTAACTATGTCATCAAATATTTTAACTCTAACAGTTCCTATTTTAACTACGTTGCAAGACGGATCATTATCAATAAGAACTGAGCCAAAATTAACCAACCTGAAAGTGTCGAAATAATCCTTGTGAGGAGTTATGTGATATGAACACCCAGCATCAAGCATCCATAAATTTGTCAAGTGATCTGTAGTAGATGAAACAGACAACATATCACCATCTCCATAATCTGAGTCATCCTCCACCACATTCATTGTTTTAGAACTTGAACCAATATTCTTGTCACCATCCTTTCCTTTATTCCATTCATGACATTTCTTCTTAATGTGACCTCTTTTGCTGCACTTATAACACCGCATAGATTTTTTCTTCCTTGACTTCAATCGAGAATCCTTGTTATGTCTTTTATTTCTCGACTGACTTCTTTCACGCTTCTGACTACCGTTGACCATAAACCCTTCTCTTCGAGAACTCTTTTTGCTGGTCTTCTTCCTTAGATTGAAAGCCAACAAAGCCGCAGTGATCTCTTCCAACTTTAGAGACTCTTTCCCTTATGTTGGAGTTGTAGATAGATTTTCGTACGAAGTTGGTAAGGAATGTAATAGCATTAACGACTTATTCTCATCTTCAAATTTCACATCTATGCGCTCTAAATCACTAATAGTTTGATTGAACGTGTTTGTGTGTTGTTTAAAATTTGAATCCTTTTGTCATCTTAAGCGAGTATAATTTCTGTTTAAAGATCAGTTTGCTGGTAAGTGACTTTGACATATAACGGTTGTCCAGTTTCTACCAAACTGTTGTCGGTAGGGGTGGGCACGGGCCGGGCCGGGCCGGGTTGGATCGGTTTTGGGGTAAGTGACTTTGACATATAACGGTTGTCCAGTTTCTACCAAACTATCGTCGGTAGGGGTGGGCACAGGTCGGGTTGGTTTTCCCCAAAACCGACCCGAAACCGACATAGATCGGTTTTAGGTCTGAAGACCGAACCAACTCAAACTGATGATACAACCCAGCATAATCCGACTTGTTCGGGTCGGTTTGCTTCGGGTTAGTTTATATCGGTTTGGGCCTGTCAATGGGCCTTCAAGGAACAAAAGGCCCAATGCAAAACTCAAACAAAAACCCAAGTCCGTCACTAACTACCCCTACCAACTCTTTTGTCATTACCCCTTACTACCCCCCACCAGCTCACCAAAGCCCGTTACTAATTACCCCCACCAAGTCTTCTGTCATTACCCACCACTACCCCCCACCAGCTCACCAGTCAACTCACCCCCACCACCGACCAGTTCCCTTTTTCTCTTCGTCTCTTTCCATCCCCAACCTCCATCTTCTTCTCCCTCTAAATCACCAACCCGTAACCATTAGCATCATCATTGATTCACCATCCATCATCAATCATCACCAACGAGTAGCATCCCTCTACTTCTTCTTCTTCTATCTCTACATCATCGCCAGTGGAAGAAATCGATGTCAATCTCCTCTCTGATCGGCGTCGATCTCCTCTGATCCGAGCAAAACAACAAAAACAAAACTTAACACACAGATTCAAGACAGCGGCAACACAAGAAACTAAGGGTCTTACACGACCGTTTACAATGACCGCAAGAAAGGAAGGAGATGGAAGAAGGTGGTGAGAAGAGAGAGAGAAAATAAGTGGCTGAGGCCTGAGAGAGTAAAGGAAAGAGAGAGGAGAAAAAAAAACAAAGATGAGAATGATGAATGATGCGGTAGCTAGGGTAAGTTTGAGAGAGGATTGGCTTTTATATGTAAAAGTCAGTTTTTGGGTCGGGTCGGCTTATCCGATCTGAAAACCAAACCGAGACAGATTTAAATCGGTTTTTATCTTTTTAATTTGACCCGATCCGAATAACTAATATAACTCGATAGTTTCGGTTCGGGTCGGTCCGGGCCGGGTTGGTCCCGGTTTTTTTGCCCACCCCTAGTCGTCGGTGATTTCTTGTCTGCCAAACAAAGTCGAATAACAGATACCACTTTCGTTTGCAATTCTCTCCATTCTGTCTCGGGCATATATGAACGCCTTTGTCGTCCCCTAATGCGCCAACAGGTCTTTCACCCTCCTCCGTCATAAACCAAAATTCCTAGTCCCATCGAATCTCATGACTTCAACTTTACAGAAGATGTAACCTCGGCCATTTTGAAGAGAAATGTTGATTGACTTGACGAACTTGACTTTGATACTAATTGTTGTGTTATAGAAATACAATAACAAAGTAAGAAAAAGAGAGAAAACATGGAGAATTATAGTGGTTCGATAGTGTGCCTACGTCCACTCTTGTACGGATGAAAACTTCACTATACTTTCAATAGGGTTACAACAATATTTATATCAAAACCTTAATCCTGAAAATACTCTTACAAATACCGTACCATATCAACTAGCCCCATAGGTTACATATATAAATGAGCTACATAATTATCAACTAGCCTCACATGTTACATATATAAGTATGAGCCATATAATGAATACTTAGTGCTAATGAACTTTTCCCCTTTCTGTGGTTTTGCTTCTGCAGGATTTCACCCAACAGCCACCAGCTCAGGAACTCATTGCGAGGGATCTCCATGATGTGGAGTGGAAGTTTAGGCACATCTTTCGTGGTAAGAGTTGTAGTAGTTTACTATTTCAGTTCCTTATCTTCTGCAATCAGTTTTAAGAGAACTTAGTGGTAGAATATCAGCATTGAAGTACACCATTATGATTGCAAGCTGGTTCTTTTAGGAGTGTTAGTAAATATGCAATATACTAAGTTAGGGATTTAATTGCAGAATATTAAGCCTTTTGCTTTTGGTTGACTATAATGTTAGATTGTGCTATGGTTTTCTTTTTCTCTCTGCTGCTTTTCAACCTAGCAATGTTGGTATGATCACAAGTGAGCTGAACCTATAAATTATACCTTTAAGAGAGATCTTTACTAACTGCCATACATTGTCCATCTGTCCATGTTAGTCTCTTACAAGTTTGGGAAGAACAAACCCTTATTTATGTCTCTTCTTGTCGCTCAGTCTTTCACTTATTTATGTCTGTTCTTGTCACTCATCCTATGAAACATTGTGTTTGTGTGGGTGCTTTTATATAAGAACTTTGGGTGTTGTAGTGGGTTTAGTCTACTTATCATCTCTTATATTCTTTCTAAACTTCACGCTTAAGTGACAAACATGTATCTCATTAGAATGCCTAAATAGGTATCATATTGTGAGTGTTGAAAAATTAGGCCTGGAAGCTTGATAGAAATTGGCATCCAAATTTTCTTGAGGTTAGTCGAAGTTTTGGTATCAATTGACACGTTAGTTTATGTTGGAGGCCACCTAGATGGATTTTGTATGTACAGCCTTTAAAGAAGTGTAAGATACCAGCATGCATGTGTGGCTTAGGAAATCTTTTGAGTAGTATGGTAGGACAGAAATAAAAGAATATTTGAATATTTAAGAGAAGAAAAGGCTAATTTCTTATGAGATAGAATTCAATTCCTGACATCCTTTGGTTTCTTCTACGAAAGAAGTTGGAGAGTGTTCCCTTGCGTTGGGTAGGAGCTATAATATTATCTTTTATGCATTTGGGCTTTTGTTGATATCGCTAATTTGTAGAGAGATAGGGTTTTGTAATGAATAACTTTTATTTTCAGCTCTCTTTGTATAGGGTCAAAATCTTGTCAGGAATTTTCTGTTCCATGGACCCCTTGTTTGCTGATGCATTTTTCTTTAAGGAAAATTTCTTTTTGATTTCTCTCACTAAAATAAAAAAAGAACTTGAAATATGCGGTTATCCACTTCACTTTAGTGATGGGGCAAACCACCGTAGTCTATGTTACATTGGCTAGGATATTGGATTTCCTAATATGTATGCTGGATTTATTATTTTGGAAGGATTTATTTACAGATTTTTATTTTGAAAGAAAACCCCCAACCAACATTTGCCTACTTTCATATTGACTCTTGTTTCTCTAATTTGTTTGTTTAAGATCCTTCCTTAATCTAGTTCTCGAACTTGCTAGAACTTTTGGTTCCTCTTTGTCCTTGTTTGTTCTCCCTCTTGATTGCATGATATTCAAGATAATTTGCTTATTCCGGGGCTTTTGGAAGTTTTTTTGTATGCAATTCTCTCATTTTGCTGTCCTAACTCCTCTTTGCATAGTTTTATAGAAACTGGATATTTTTCCTCTCCAATATATTAACATTTTATGTAAGTTTGCCAGTTCGATGACTAATGTCCGGTTTGAGCTATGGCATAGTCAATTTGTGACCTTTGAAAAAGTTTATGCTCTGCTGTTTTCTTTTTTTCCAACCTATTAATCTGCACTTAAAAAATGTTGTTTTTAAGACTAGATTTTATGATAGTAGCCTGCTTGGAAAGATGATTGATTAGTCATCTCTCGCAATTCGTTGTGCAATTTTGCAGGACAGCCCAAAAGGCATCTTCTTACAACAGGTTGGAGTGTGTTTGTCAGTGCCAAAAGATTAGTTGCTGGAGATGCTGTTCTTTTTATTTGGTACAGATGCCTTCTCGTTTTCTTGAATCTATTTTCATTTAGCTCCTTAGTTCTTTCCCTTACAATACTTGTTGATGTTCAATTCTTTTAGGAATGAAAAGAATCAGCTTCTTTTGGGAATCCGCCGTGCTGTTCGACCACCAACTGTGATGCCATCTTCTGTTTTATCTAGTGATAGCATGCACATTGGACTTCTTGCTGCTGCGGCTCATGCTGCTGCAACTAATAGTTGTTTTACAGTTTTCTATAACCCAAGGTGAGAAAGATCTGCTGTATTTCTTTTATAATTTGTGCTGTTTCTACTAACTGGTTTCAACTTTCAGGGCTAGTCCATCTGAGTTTGTCATACCACTTTCAAAGTATGTGAAGTCAGTATTCCAAACCCGTGTTTCAGTGGGGATGCGGTTTCGGATGCTTTTTGAGACTGAAGAATCAAGTGTTCGTAGGTATTACTGTGGTCAATAGTTTACTGCAGTTTTGATTTTCAGGGTTGCTGATTGCTTTTGTATTTTGTTTATTTATTTTTGGGTTTATTGCATTATTGTGGTAGAATTATTCATATTCTGGTAAGGTATTTGATAAATCTTTTGGTGACAATTGCTTTGAATTTGGTGTTTTGCTGAGTTGTAAATCACTAGTTTCTTGATTGGTTATACATATACCTGAGCTAAAATTATAAGATAGCAGGCGAAGGTAACATTGGCATGTGATAGACCTACAGCAGTATCAGTTAGGATATGCATTTGTACCACCTTTGAGGCTAGGCTGTTAATAATTTGGATCAACCAGTCATCTTAGATTTTTCAACCATGAATTTTTGTAAGTGTGTGAATTATAGAACTGTGATCACTAGTCACTGGGTTGCTAGCTGTTGGGGTTTGTATTTTTTATAATGACCTAGATATTGTTAGAGGTAGATTCTGCAGAGGGTGCAATCCAGTGTATGGATCTTGTTATTTTAATCAAATATTGCTTTATGGTTGTGCATGTTATGGTAATAATGCCAAGAATTTTGTCTCTGTGTATTCATAAGTGGAAGGCTTGTTGTTCAGGTACATGGGTACAATAACGGGCATAAATGATCTAGATCCTGTAAGCTGGCCAAATTCTCACTGGCGTTCTGTCAAGGTATCTTAACCCAGCGTCCATGCTTGAGTTATAACTTTATTGTGTCTGTGCACCTCTACTATCTAAATCCAGTATGAAAATGTAGTGGTAAGTCATCATTTCAGAGGCTTTAGCTTCGGTTATACAGAGATTGTAATCCCCATCGGTTGCTTCTCTTAGGTTGTTTTTTACTGAAGCAAAGTGGTGCTTTTTATTATGTGTTGGGAAAAGTTGGTTAATCCTCCGATTTAAGTTTTGTTGATTGAATTACGAATTGAATGTGGCTGTGATAAGTGTCTGTTTATTACCACCCAAAGATTTTCATGTTTATTCCTATTGGTTCTAGTTTGCTGCAGACTCAAGTAAATTAGTGCTCCTTACAATTTTGTATTGCTAGAAAATATTGTTGGATATGAGTTTTTGTCTGCAGTGGTCTGGAAATTAAGGTCTGAAAGTAATATTGACACGGTACATCACATTGCTTTCATTTGATAAAATGTTTGTGTGTATTTGCATCATGGATAACACTGGACACCATAACCTGGTAGTATTTTTCTTTGTTACTGCAAGAAGAGTATTTTGTTGGTTTTAGATTCTTGATTCTGTTTCACTTACATGATAGTCAGGACAATATATTCTATCATTCTGGAGTTACCATGCTTGCATACAAAAGATACTTTGCCTTACTGTGTGATTGAGTAATGCATGTGATGTCTCTATTAATTTTTTGAGCATATATAATTTTTTCGCAACATCTTCCTCCCCTGTATGAGGATTAAGGCTTATTGTTGTAGGCAAATACTTAGAAAGTGATATAATTATGTTTTTTTTTTTTAATCTTTACATGTAGGTTGGTTGGGATGAGTCAACAGCAGGTGACAGGCAGCCAAGGGTATCTTTGTGGGAGATCGAGCCTCTAACAACTTTCCCAATGTATCCATCATTGTTTCCCCTTAGACTGAAAAGACCCTGGCATCCTGGGCCCTCAGCTTTGCATGGTATCAAATTCTCTCTAATGTTATTTGTAACATTACAATAAAAGCAAATCGGAATATTACTTTTCTTTTTCCTTGTTTTTTGACAGGTTTGCTTTATGGATGTGTAATTTAGAATCTGGAAAATTGGTTAGGAGTAAACCAATGGATGTTAGATAAATATTTAAAAAAACAATAATAAATTGTGATACATATACTAGGAAAGAAAAGTTTACACAAGATTCCACCTCAAATCTCATTTAGAAGTCACAAGAGGGCAACAAAACTGCAACCTTAATATATTCGAAACATCTTAATGGTGTATGCAGAACTTTTGATTCGTAGTCCCACATAAATTGTGTAATCAAGCATCCAGCAAATGATCTGAAGAACAAGGTCTCCGGAGTCTAAGAGTGTTATCACAACTATGCAAATAAGGCTTATGCTCAGTGTAATATATATACTAGTTGTTCTAGGCATTGTTTCCTCTTACGTATCCAGTTTTTAATAGTTATAGTGAGAATAAACAGATCATATAGTTGGCCTTCTACATATCGTGTGTGGAATAACTGGACACTCGCTCCACTGTCACTTTCACTTACATAGCTTGTTTTATTTTCAGTCTTCTATTTTTCTGATAGTATTTGAACCTGAACTCTATTGTTGAGAATAATGTAAAGTAGTAATTGATAGGATGAGACTTTAAATGTTATTATATACCTGGACCCGCTACTTTCAGTCTTCTATTTTTCTGTTAGTATTTGGTCCTGAACTCTATTGTTGAGAATAATGTAAAGTAGTAATTGATAGGATGAGACTTTAAACGTACCTGGACCCGGTGTTTTAAAAGTCAAACTGAGGTGGTGCCTCAAGGCGAGCGCCTCATGCGACGCCAGCTTGGCAACCGCCCCAAGGACTTGAGGTGACTTCCTCAAGGCGGTCGTGAGGTGGTCTGAAGAAATTGTTGCAGATTTCTTTAAAAGAGAGGGCCGACTGAAAGCCCTTCTGGTGAAGTAGCCTTATCTTCTTGCTTCATGATTTTGTAGAGGGGAAGACAAGGAGGAGCGTGATGACATCTCCATAGTGAAGAAGATTGTGGAGAGCCCACTAGAAAGCTGTTCTAACTGCCTCTACATCTTCCACAACTACCACTATTTTCCTCACATCCATTCCCTGTTCTCTCCAGTCTCTTTTTGATCTCTCTCTCTATACCATTTCTGTCTCTTTCTTATGTCTTTTATGTTGACTTTTCTGTTATGTCTTTTATCTCTCTCTATAGCATTATTTTTTTTAATTTTAAACAAATGGGGTGAATTTATCACATCAAATGGTTATATCAAAGCAAAGACTTCACAAAGCAAATGGGCAACTTAAAATTGGGCTCTGTTATTTTTCCTTCACTTGGGCTGTGATGTGTGCCTTCTGATGATGATTTTTTTTTTCGTCATTTCGAATTGAGGCGACCACTTTGCCTCACCGAGACTTGATCTCCTTGCCTCGCCTTTCACCTTTTAGAACATTGCCTGGACCTGTAACAATACCCGTCAAGTAGCGGGTACATGCCTTTAATAGGACTTATGCCCACTGTAATATGTACTATTTGTTCTAGGAATTGTTTTCTGTCACATATTTAGTTTTAAATCATTACAGTGAGAATGAGCAGATCATATAGTTGGCCTTCTATGTATCTTGTGTGGAATAACTGGACACTCCACTGTTCCTTTCACTTGTGTAGCTTGTTTTATTTTCAGTCTTCTATTTCTATGATAGTATTTGAATCGAAACTCTATTGTTGAGAATAATATAAAGTAGTAATTGATAGAATGAGACCTTAAACGTACCTGGACCTGTAACAATACCCTTCATGTAGTGGGTGTATGCCTCTGAATATCTATGGTCTAATGGTCTTCTTTTTAAAATCGTATTATGTGTTACAGATAACAGAGATCAAGCAGCTAATCTTTTAATGTGGTTAAGGGGTGGAACTGGAGAGCAGGGTCTGCCATCCATCAATTTCCAGTCTGTTGGTATGCATCCCTGGATGCAGCAGAGATTGGATTCGTCATTGCTAGGAAATGATGCCAATCAGCAGTACCAGGCAATGTTTGTGGCTGGCATGCAGAGTGGAGATCCTGTCAGACAGCAAGTTATGCAGTTGCAGCAGCCATTCCAACATCTGCAACAAACTGGAAGCCAGAATCCATTGTTGCAATTAAAGCAAGAACAGCATCAGGATGCAATTCATCAGTCTATCTCTAATAATCTACTGCAGCCACATTCTGAAATTTTAACACACAACATGCCACGACATCTACTACAGCAACTTAACAATCAACCAGTGGAACAGGCGCAACAACAACGCATTTATAATGATGCGCTTCAGATTCAAAGTGATCAGCTCCTGCAGAGGCAGCAGTCTAATGTGGCTTCACCGTCATTTCCTAAAACTGACTTCATGGACTCAAGCACAGAAATTCCAGCTTCTCTCACCCCTATGCAGAACATGCTGGGTTGCTTGCCTGAAGGGAATGGCGGTCTTTTGAACTTTCCAAGAACTGGTCAGTCTGTGCACAATGATCAGTTAACCCAACAACAGTTGTGGGGACAGAAGTATGCACGTTCTGAGGTTCATGCTTTTCTGAACTCAGTGTCACATCCACCATCATATAATGGGAAAGATGCTGTGGTGGAACCTGAAACTAGCTCAGATGCCCAGACCTCCACTATATTTGGTCTAAATATGGATTCGGCTGGGCTCCTACTTCCAACCACAGTTTCCAGTTTTAATACTTCAGTTGATCCTGATATGTCCTCGATGCCATTAGGTGATTCTGGGTTTCACAATTCTCTGTATGGTTGCATGCAAGACTCCTCTGAGTTGCTGCACAATGCGAGGAATGTTGACCGACCCACTCCACCCGAGACATTTGTCAAGGTGTGAATTGTTAATAAATAAATTCTCTCGTTTGTATCTCTTGTTATGGTTACTGGTATAGTGATGGCATTGGTCATATTTGGCAGGTTTATAAATCAGGGTCTGTTGGACGCTCGCTAGACATCTCCCGGTTCAGCAGCTATAATGAGCTGCGAGAAGAGCTGGCTCAGATGTTTGGAATTGAGGGGAAATTTGAAGACCCTCTTAGATCAGGCTGGCAGCTTGTATTTGTCGACAGGGAGAATGATGTGCTTCTCCTTGGAGACGACCCATGGGAGTAAGTAAACCTATAACATAGCCAGAGTTTTTAGTAGACTTTTTCTGTGTAAATTTTGGTTGGTTGAATGTCGTGATATAGTGTTCCTTTGGTCAATATTACATGGATTTCACTTGACTGAATTGCTTCGGCATTTGATGGTCTTTTTGCAAAGGCCATGTCTAGCTTGGTGAGAGGTCTCCTTGAATGATTTAGTGTTCATCATTTTAATTAGAACTTGTTCTTCCAATACTGATTTAAATCGCAATTTTTTTCTCCATCAAATTTGGTGACACTAACTCTGACCTGTATTGAAATATGCAGTGCTTTTGTGAACAATGTTTGGTACATCAAAATTCTTTCACCAGAAGATGTGCAGAAAATGGGGGAGCAAGGGGTTGAATCCTTCAATCCAAGCTCCGGCCACAGCAGTCGAAATGGTGCTCGAGACCCTGTCAGCTCACTTGAATATTGAGGGCTTGAGCTAGACATAACATAATCCCACGAAAATTCAAGATTCTTATGCCCAGTTCGGCATTTGAAATCCATGTGTGTAATCTTAGACTTTGCTAAAAATCATATGATGTGCCCAGAAGTATTCAGTGACTCGCTTCAGCCTATATACTCACATTATTCAATAGGCTGCTTGTAATATGTCGACTATTACTTTAAATTCCCCGTATCTGGAGATGTATCTAAGCACATTCTAGTTTGAGTTTGTTTTTATATTTATAAATCATGTAGTGCTACCACGTTTATTGAACCATTTAAAGATGATTGGCCGGGGGCAGTTGAACGAAATATTTTTATAGCGTTGATTTGATGGACAAATGTAGCAGGTCAGGATGTGCAAAAATTGTGGTTTTTAAAGTTTAAAGTGAGAGCTAAGTTTATATTTTGTATGTGAGATGGAATGGAAATAGATTACATTGCATTGAAGAATATGATGTTTGCTGTACCCTAATGTTGCAGAAAACAACCATGAATGTGTTTGGAATAGTCAGGGTGAAAAGGGGGATTGGATTTGGTTAAATCATTTATGTGAAGGATTGAATTGAATTAAGAAAAACATTTGGATTGAATTATCTTTTTTACGAATAAAATTTAGTTACTGTAACTTTTTTTATCTTTTTTAATTAAACGATGATATTATTTGTGCACCAACATATACTTATTTTTTAGGACAAAAATGTTAATGAAAGTACGTTTTAAGTAGAAATTTCATGTAACTTTTACGCCACTAATCTTAAATTGAATTATTCTATTAATGAACAAAAATTCGGGTCAACTCAAAATTTTTCAAAAATGACAATTTTTAAGGGATTTGTGATGGTAAAAATGTCAACAAAAAATAGGTTTAAATGTGAAATTTGAATAGATTTTTGTACCAATCAACCTAATTTAAGCGTTTCTATTTACGAATAAAGTTTTAATCCTAATTAAGAAATTTGAAAAAAGAATCATTTTCGGTATGTATCATAGAGAATCTGTGATGGTAAAAACGTGAAGAAAAAATGTGCTTAAAGAAAAATCGGGAATTGATTTTTGCGCAAATTGTCATAATTTGGACATTTCTATTTATGAATAAAGTTTTAGACCAAATTGAAGGATTTGAAAAAATGATTATTTTCAATTTATTAACCCTTAGGCTTACGAGATTTGTGATAGCGAATACATTAAAAAAAATTATGTTTTAAAACGAAATCTTAAACCGATTTTGCTCCTATCATCAAAATTTGGGTGTTTCTATCTACAAATAAATATTTTGACTTGATTGAGGTCTTTGAAAAAATATCTATTTTCGGTGTTTTAACCACAAAGAGATTTGTAATGGTAAAAACGTTAACAAAAAATGTAATAAAAAACGAAATCTTAAACTGATTTTTGTGTTAATCATCATAGTTTTTTTTGTCTATGAATAAAGTTTATTGCCTAATTGAGAAATTTGAAAAATTGACAATTTTCGATATACTAACCCATAAGAGATTCGTGATGACGTAAACGTTAACAAAAAATACATTTTAAAGCAAAATCTTGAAAAGATTTTTGAGCCAATCTTCTATGAATAAATATTTAGGCGTAATTGATAAATTTGAAAAAAGGATCACTTTCAGTGGTGGAAATTACAACAAATGCCCATCTAAAAAACCTCAATTTTGTTTTTACCCCATATTTTAAAACAAATTGTTTTTAATCCCTCAAACAAATTAATTTTATGTTATACCCAAAATACCCATAATACCCCTATATATTTTTACCCTTAAACCCTCAACTATCATCATTTTTATGAAAGACCCACACGTGAAATTACGAAACAGTCCCTACCTATATAAATGGCCAAATATTGATGGAAAGGTGAAACTCCATCACTGATCCGTCTGTGCAATCCGAATCCGTTCGCGACTCGATGACGTGCACCCACGTATTCCGACCAAAACCTCTACTTTTTCGACCCTCACAGAGGAGGCACAACGCCGGCGAACAAGTGTTCAAGTGGAGAGGTATGGTTTTTTGTTTTGGCATTTTATTTTTTGATTTTGATTCATGATTTTGACATGTTTGTATAATATGCATATTGGGTTATGAGTATGAGGTTTAGATTAGGTTGGTTTGACTGTTTTTGCATTGATTTTGTGTTGAAAATGGTCGATTCCAACCATAACAGCGTTGTCGAAATCGGATCGATTTTTCGAGTTCGGTTTTTCGTGATCGGTTTTTCACATTGGTTGTTTGAAAAACCGATATGAAAAACCGATGGTCAAAGAGAAAACCAGTTGAATAACCGAACTGAAAAATCGATGAGGGCTATCGGTTTTTCATACGCAGTAAAAAATCGATTCGGTTTTTCAAATGTAGTAAAAAATCGATTCGGGTTTTCAGATGTAATAAAAAACCAATTCGGTTTTTTAGGCACAGTAAAAAATCGATTCAATTGTTTACTATTTTGAAAACCCGAATCGATTTTGTAGCCACTGTTACTGATAAAGTTGCTGTTTTTCTTTCCTTAAGATGGATTTCAGATATAAATATAGTTTGCAAAAATTTTCGAAAGATGTTAATGTAAATACACACATTGGTCAGAGGTTGGTTAATAAAATATTGGCCATTCTGACTAGAAGAAAATTGTACGACGATTTCATAAAGGAGTGCCCATTCAGACATATTTTGAAGATTACCAACAATACCGCTGCTGGCTTCTTGATACTATGGGTTCTTACTAGAGAAGTAAAGGTGGGTGGACGCACTGATGAAATGTGGTTTGAGATCGGCAGCAGAACATATAGGTTTGGGAAGCAGGAGTTTTTATTGGTTACAGGACTTCATTTTGGGGCATCGACCGCGAAATCTTTAATACAGTGCAAAATGACCCGAACAGTATGCTTTGGCAATGGTTTAATGGAGTGTTGCAGGATATAACTGATTTTACCACATTTCTTGAAGCAAGAAGTTATATGGACCGTGAAAGCGACGAGGTAATAAATGATGAAGATCTTATGAAGTTAGCGAATTTAGGGATCGTTTTCCATCTTTTCATGGGGCAGGATGACAGAGCGAAGATTCCACAATTTATGTGAATTGTAATTGAGAACACATTGAGGTGGAACTCGTTCACTTGGGGCACATTATGTTATAGTGTCCTGTTGCGCTTCCTCTGCCTGGCAGTGAATGAAAAGCGGATCAGAAACCCACCATCTAACATTAATATTTATGGCTATGTATTGGCGTTTGAGGTATAAGATTAACCTTTAATATTTTATTGCTTTCTAATATAGTTATATATTAACTATGTGTTTATTTTTTGTATTACAGTGGTGGTTGGTAGAATTATTCCTGGTGTTGAGAGAGAAAATATCGAAAAGTAACTCGACTTTACAAAATGATTTGTCAAGATGTAAGAGACGGTCACTTAAAAGGACACTGACAAAAACGAAAAGTCTTGATGATTTTCCTCCTGTAAGTAACAAACATAAACCAAATAAATGTTTGTTTTAACTATCATTGTTTATATGAAGTATGCCACTATAATATAACTATATGTATATAATGCAGATAGTTAGCATTGCGTAAACTCTTGAGCCTACCGACGCAAAAAGAAACACGGATTATTGGAAATCCTTTAATTCGAATCATTTGGTTACGGCTGAAGTACATAAACATGGCGGCGGAGGGAGTGAGGGTGACAAGGTAAATGGTGATGGTGATGGTGATGGTGATGATGATGATGATGATCATGGTGTAGAGAGACATGATGATTATCAAGTGGAGGGTGGAAAGGATGATGTCATAGTGGAGGGTGATGATGACGTTGAGAGTGACTCTGTCGCAAATGAAGATGTCCCAAGCACGCAATCAAAATCAGAGGATACATTTTCAGAGTTTCGAACAAAAAAGACGCACGATATACCAAACGTCCATCTTGAGGTATAGTTTTATTTATTCAGTGAATATCCATTGTAGTAAATGCAAAAGAGTTGGACATTGTTGTGTGGTAGTATGGGGTCGGATAGAGAGACGAAGTCTCTAAACATTATAGACGAAGTGCAATTTCTTTTATACAGGTTTTATTTCCTTGGATACTTAAAAAACAAGGGAGACTTTGTCAAAATTTTTTATAATTGTGTTCTCTATGTAAAATTATGCATATGATTATTTTCTACGGGTAAAGCGGTTGTTTGAGTATATTGTAGATTTACAAAAGGTTACTCATAAGAAGTTAAGTAGGATGGAAAAGAGGCAGAAGACAACTTTGAAGCTCATTGGGGATATCGATAGGAGACTGAAACGGGTGGGAGAGCATTTACACCTTCCTACATTTTCGACTGGTGGCAGTGATCTAGATGACGATGATGGTGACGATGACGATCATGACAGTGGTAGCTTTGTCGTCCCAAAGGAGCACATCTATGACCCATTACCGATACCAAAAGCAGCACCAACACCACCAACACTACATCAGGACGAGGGGGTCCGTCAGACATCTCTCTATGAGGATGATGTGGTCCATTAGCCAGCTATTGATGCGGGCCCGTCAGTCATCCATTAGGAGATTCAGGAGGTCCTTCAGTCACAGGGTGTTCATCAATCATCCCATCAACCGAAGGAGCAGAAGATGCAGTCTGACATTTAGAAGGACTTAAGAGGTCTATTAGATGTAGAGGCTAAGCGTTCTCATGAGTAGGTAGACAAAGTATATATAGTGTGTTACAGTTTGACATATAATTATAAATGTACAAATCATGTGTTTAATTTGTTTAAAGTTGTAGGAAGAGGGCATCCACGAACTAAGCAAACGAAAGACGAAGCCAGCTACACCTCTACGGACGCCATACACGGATCTTAGACAGGCAAAAAAGAAAAAGAAAAGGCCCCAACAGCAAGTCGAGAAGGTGGCGGAGTCTGTAGACCCCCATGAGACGGTCTATAATGAATATAAATCTTCAATATCCTTGGACCTCAGGTATTAAAAAAAAACATAATTATCCTTTTATGCAAGTTATACACTACCTTCTGAATTACATGAATGTTTACATTTTTTTTTTTTTTGTTAGGCGCGTGGTTGATCGTTGTGGGTGGTGTGTGATACTAACCACACTGGTTACCCTCGAGAACGAAAACATGTGGTTGAGTAGTGAGCATATCGATACGTATTTGATGTGTTTACGAAAAAAATAGTGGAATGAGACTGAGGATACTAGTTACGTTGTCCACGACAGTTCTTTATTTGTAAGTAGATCCGTTAGTCATGCATTTACAATTTGATCCCTGAAGTTAACCAACATGTTTAATTACCATGCAAGCTTTTATGACAATACATTATAATTAGCAATACCTTAGCAAAGGTGAAAAATTTGATCCTGCTACAGCCGTGGTGCCTTCTGAATGGCATCCATTCGAATGCGAGCAGATAGACGCATTAGTCCCATGGTGGAATGTTGACAATGTAAGTGTTGTGTGTTCAGATTACTATTATTTGATCGTTATTTTTAGTATTATAGCACTAACGTCTTCAATATGCAGGTGCTACTACCGTGTAGTCTGAATCAAAATCATTGGGTCCTCTGTCAGGTGTGCCTCAGAGAGCAAAAAATTTTAGTTTATGATCCCCTGGCAAATGTTGACATAGCGGAACGGCTGAAGGCACTTGAGCCGCTGGTGTGTTTGTTGCCCATCCTATTACGATTCATAGGATTTTATGAGAAAATCCAGATAGATATGTCTGCCATGGAGGGCTGGTGGATAGTTGAGCGTCTTGATAGATCAGTGGTGCCTCAGCAACTCGATTGGTGAGTAAATTGATAACTAAATTAATTAATATATTTATTAATTTATGTTGTTTTATAATTCTTTTTTTTTTATGACACAGGACGAGTTATGGAGCATATGTTGCCATGTACGTACGCGAACTTTTACAGTCCAAAGAGAGTACATGCAAAATCCAGAAAACCCGACGTAGCTGTAGACACCATCACTCTGAGGGCAGAGATTGCCCGAGATATATATATGTATTCGATGCCCATGTATAAAGTAAATTAATTTGGAAAATGGACAGTAGACTCTGATAGGGATGTTGTATATAAGTAAATTTATATTTATATTATTCTTTTATTCTTTATATGTTCATTATTTTTTTTTTAAAAATAAATAATTTCGAAATCGGGTTTTTACAATGCTGAAAAACCGAATTCGGTTTTTCAGAGTCCTGAAAAACCAAATTCGGTTTTCCAAAGTCCTTAAAAACCGAAAATGGTATTTTCGGTTTTTGAGGCAATCTGAAAAACCGAAAAGACTGCCTCAAAAACAGAAAATACAATTTTCGGTTTTTCAGACATCATAAATACCGAAATCGGTATTACATACAATTACCCCTTTGATATGTTGACTACTGATGTATTTAAAACAAATATATATATTTTTTAATTTTTATGTAACTATTTAATTTGTTTGATTGCTTACTAATATCTTTTTTTTTTAAATAATACTTATTTAATAATAATACTTATTTATATAACTTAAAGTATTATATCTCTAAGTAAATTTTATAAGTAAAGTTTCGAATATCATATATAGTTATAGTCATTCCGATTCCAGATCAAATAGAGTCCTCATTGATATAGTATTTTTTGACACTCACCAAAAGAATAAATCACATTGTACAATATAAATACAATGATATGTTGTACAATGTCTTTTTGTAAATTTAATAGTAAAATAATATTATATGTTGTTCTTATTACTATTAGTATTAGTAAATTTAATTGATTGTTATTATAAATATATAAATAACATCTATTAGAGCAATTACCCTCCCTTTAGGGTCCATTTGATGCGTGAAATTGAATTCAACTAAATTACAATATAATTTAACAAAGTGTTTAATAAAATGTTGTGTTTAATAGAGCAAAACAACTATATAATAAAAAAATATTTATAAATCTACCGTTATTAATAATTAATTTGAAATAAATTAGTATTGGACTATATAATACGATAAAATTATAAGATCAATAAATAGAGACTGAATTGCTAGTATTGAAAAAAAAAATTATAAATTTAAATGGTAGTATTATTTAGTCCGACCTTTTTTGGTATGATTCATTAGTTTCTATACTATCACTAAACATGAAATGAGATTAGAATTAGTTCGATTGTTACAAAATATTATAGATTTGTATCTAAATACAATAAAAGATTTGTTTATTATTTATTTCAATAATTTAACAAAGTGTTTAATAAAATGTTATGTTTAATAGAACAAATATTTTATATATTTTTAATCAAATAAAATTATTTATAACACTTTAACTCAAACTAATATAAATTTTGCTTTTTTTTTTTTTTTTTCAATTAACTTCTATTCAAATAAAATATTTATAAATCTACAATTATTAATAATTAATTTGAAATAAATTAGTATTGGAATATATAATAAATTAAATAAAATTAACATAAAAAATAGAGACTGAATTGCTAATACTGAAAAAAATATATTAACAATAAATGGTAGCATTATTTAGTCTCACCATTTTTTGTAGGATTCATTAATTTCTATACTACCACGATGCATGAAATGATACTAGAATTAGTTCGATTCAACTTACATATTATAGATTCTAAATAAAATAAAAGATTTGTTCATTATTTATTTCAATAATTTCGTTACTTCGATTAATTTACATATAAACATTCCAATCCAATCAAATAATCAATGTTTCGATTGGTTCGTATAATAAAAATAAAAAAATCGATCATCAAATTCAAAAAATCAATAAACCAATCATTCGCTCAGTCTATACAATAAATTTGGATCAATAAAAATTTACGTATTAATCCCTAAAATCAATAAAAATTCAATCAATATGAAATCAATAAAAATTTGCATCGGTTTTCTACTACGCCTGAAAATCGATTTTTTAGACACTATGAAAAACCGAAATCGATTTTTCAGCCACTGTGAAAAACAGAAATCGGTTTTTGAAAGGTACTGAAAAACCGATTTCAGTGTCAATAGACAACCGATTTCAGCCACTGTGAAAAATCGGAGCCGGTTTTTCACTATCAATAGAAAATCAATCGGGTTTTTACAGTCTCTGGAAAATTGATATCGGTGTTTAACTGACACTGAAAAATCGATTAATTTTCACTTATAATCAAAAAAACAATTTTAACAAGTACTAAACTTCATTCATTAAGTTTCATGTCAACTTATCTGTATTTATTTCATGATATTAATGACAATGTATTACGAATAAAGGAACCTATCATTCATTCATTCATTAAAAACTAAAATAAATAACGAATCCGATTATAAAATATTAATTTAACAATATAAGTTAAAATATATATGAAACAGAAGTTCAATGCCAATGTCTACTCATTGTTTTCATCATTATCCACTTCTGGATTTGAAGTAGGAAATCGTAGGGGACATCGACGTTGGTTGTGTCCAGTCTCATGACACAAGTGACATCTTCAGGAACGTGGGGTATTCTCATTAACATTTGTGCTCGTGCCAGCTTTCGCATCCATGGCTGCGCTCGTCCCTCTGCTGGTAGAAGTAGGGGGGTTAGGGCAACGAAGATGGTTGTGCCCCCTCTGACCACATCTTTCACACTTTTTTCTACGACGATCTTCTCCAGTCGAAGGAATCCGAACCTCCTTTGGCCTACTTGGTTGTCTTTTCCCTATGGATGGTAGTACAACCATACTTCTAACTTTCGCAGAAACATTTCAACTGGCTAATTTAGAGATTGGATTGATCGAACTTACATATGCAGCTTTTAACCATTCTGTGCTATAATACTGACTGGAAAGCGTATCACAACTAACGCCCTTGAACCTGTAAAAATATGAAAAAACCCAAATTTAAGTGTCTCGACATAACATGAAAAGCCGAAAGTAACAACGTACAAATACCATACCTGGCCACAGCACATGCATGAACACATGGCAACTGATCTAGGTTTCATTGCTTATATGTACATGTGTGCTCTTGAATATTAACCACTGCATCTCTTTTACTAGGATACATGACACTGTACGTGAACGGTTCTGTAATGGGATGTACACTACCTTCTGTTGATAGATCTTTTGCCAACATGATGCGATCGTATGCAGCGGTGGTAACATAAGTTGTCAGCTTCTCAACAGCAGTACGTCTATTATTAAACCATCTCTGCAACACATTTCTTATATATTCATGTGCAGTTGTTACTGGCAAAATACATGCTTGCATCATGCATTTGTTGAGCGACTCTGCAATGTTGGTGGTCATCATTTCATATCTTCTTTTTGGACAATGTGATCGTGACCACCTGCTTTTCCCAACCTTAACCAAAGTTCCATGTGTGCTTGAATGTAACGCCCGCATTTCTTTCAATATTCGGTTGCATTCCTCAGGCACATAACAGCATGCTGCATTGTAAAATGCATTTTCCACATTCGAACGATATTTACAATGTTGCTTAAGGTTTTACCATAAATGAAAAAAATATAACACGTGTGGGACTTCAGGAAAAACTACTTTCATCCCATTCGATATGCTTTTATGACGATCGGATACAATAAGCAAATTGTCTGACATGCCAATCGCCAATCGTAATTTTTTTAAAAACCAAGTCCATGAATAGTCTGACTCTCCATCAGCAAATCCATAGGCGATGAGATAAATCATCTCCTTTCCATCTTTGTATGTAGCAAAAAAAATCACCCCTTTATATTTACCTTTCAAATGAGCTGCATCAACAGCAACAACCGGTCTCATATAAGATCGAAAACCTTAAATGGAAGCTCCAAGTGCAACGAATGAATACAAGAACCGGTCGTTTTTATCTCTCTCAATTACCATTATTGTGCCCGGGTTTGCTACCTTTAACATCTCAAAGTAGGACGAAAGCTGTTGATATGACTCATCCGCTTGTCCATATGCAAGTTTCTTTATATATTGTAAAACCTTCAAAACTTTGCTATATAAGATCTGAACTCCATACTGCTTTAATATTTCTCCAATCAAACGATTAGGTGTATACATATCTCTCCCCATCTTTCCTGCATACAACTTTTCGATGACAATGACCTTCACACTTTTCATGTGTGATTTCATGGTTGTTTGACGACACGTATGCTCTGCCTCATACTTCAACACAAACCACATCGAGCAACCCTTCCTGCATCTTGCACGAACTATAAAGCTACAAGTTTTGTCCTTGCAACTGGCCTCAAATCGCTCCATGTCTGAATGTCTAACCCGATATTCAAACTTCGCTTTCAGAGCATATTCTCCAATAGTTATACTCATTTCTTCTTTATTATTAAAGAATGCTCCCTTATATAATGAACCACGTTGGTACACAATTGACGTAGCATTTGAAGCAGCCTCAATGTTGCCCAATTCAACACCAGGAATAATCTAGTATGGTTGTAAAGGATTGTTCTAAAATTGTAAACCTGAAAATCTTATTTCTAGAAACCCTTCTTCTTCAGACACATCATTAAATCGAGTTTCCTTGTTATCACTATCTCCAGTTTCCTCAGACTCACTATCCCGAATCCCATCACCATTATCATTTATGTCCCGATCTTCATCATCAGTACCATAATTCATATTGTCATCGTTAACGTCGCAAATGAGACTTTCTGTAGATGTAAATTGGGTGACAGTAGCATCAACTTGATTGCTCCCAATACCTGATGTAAGATGAAAATGACTTTCAATCATATGAGGATTTACAGGTCTTGATGTATCTACCTCGTTATATCTTGTTTCTGGTATTGAGTTGGTGACAATCGGATGAACGATACGCATAATAACCTCAGCTCCAAAATATTTCTCAATCTTATCCATGTAAATCTCTTTAACATCAATATTTTTTATCGCCATCAAACCAACAACAACAAGATCGGACATGATGCGTATCTTTTTAACTTGACCACTTGTCGCATTTTGTAGTAAATAATATATACGGATATCTCATATTCTTTTATCAATACCAACCTCTCTGTACACAATATCCACTAATGATGAAAAATAATTATTATTGTGAATCCCACACATTATCAACTCTCCTCCTACGTAATTACATCCATTTCACTCTCCGTCAAAATTGATTACAATTATCTCTTGAGCCATTCCTGTAAAGTTCAAATAAAATAATAAATTAATCTTATTTCAATTGGACAACATTACAAAATACAATCTTATATAATTAAATTTAATACTATATCAGAAAAATGTTAACAATTCGTTCAATTAGATTTTTACTCCACTAAAGCGTTTTCATTGTGCACTCTTAATACTCTCCACTCATATATAATCGGTTTAATAAAATACAATCATATCTAATAACATATAAGACTAAAATTTAATTTGCAGCATTCCAAACACAAAATATACAGCAGTAGTCAGTGAAAAATTGCTAATTTTGGTTTTTCAGGGGTGAAAACTGATAACTGCTATGTTATCTGACTGAAAAATCGATATCAATTTTTCAGTGACTGGAAAACCGAAATCGGTTTTCCAGTCACCGAAAAATCGATATCGATTTTCCAGTAACTGGAAAATAGATTTTGTCACAAATTTTACAGTTTTCATCGCAGATGAAGAATTCCAAAACATCACAACCAATACAATCTTGCAGTCTTTTAGCACGCAAATATGAACTAAATAACTCAAAAACTAACCCAAAAAACATATATATTACCTTTGATACATAAATTCTTCAAGAATCAAATCCTTCAATGGATGAAACTAATGTTGAAAATCCTTCAATGGATATTGTGAGGAAGAAGAAGAAGAGGAAATATGGAGAATCAATGGTGAATCAAATCTCATAAACCATTAATGAAAAAGTAGGGAGAAGAGAAAATATGGAGGCTATTGAGAAGAAGATGAAGGTTAGTTTCGTAATTTCAATGTTGGGCATTTAGGTGATATAAACTGAAGGGTAATTTCGTAATCTTGGATATACAATGAAAATAATTTGTTTAAGAGGTTAAAACCAAATTTTAATAAAAATCTAGGTAAAAACAAAAATTTCTTTTTCATTTGGGTAAAACTATAAATTTTCCCTTTCAGTGTTCTAAACTTTGGGGGATTCATGAAGGCGAAAACGTCAACAAAAGCTATATTTTAAAGTGAAATCTTGAATCGATTTTTGTGTCAATCATTCTAATTTAGGCGTTTCATCTGCGAATAAAGTTTTAACTCTAACTGAGATCTTGAAGAAAAGTCCATTTTTGGTGTTTTAACCTCTAGGGGATTCATGAAGGTGAAAACGTCAACAAAAATGCACTTTAAAGCAAAATCTTGAATTAATTTTTCATTGATCATCATAAGTTAGATGTTTCTAACCACGAATAAAGTTTTAACCCTAATTGAGGTCCTTGAAAAAATGTCTATTTTTGGTTTATTAACCTCTAGGGTTTAGTACACCATAGAATTGAAATCTTGAACCGATTTTTATGCCAATAATCATAATTTGGATTTTTTTTTTTTTATCTACAAATAAGGTTTTAAGCGAAATTGAGGAATTTGAAAAAATAACTATTTTTAGTATACTAATACTTGGAGGATTCATGACAGTGAAAACGTCAACAAAAAATAAGTTTTAAGGTGAAATTTTTAACTGATTTCTGCACCAATCATTATAATTTTGATATTTCTATGTACGAATAATGTTTTAGACCATATTGAAGCATTTGAAAAATGAAAATTTGTAGTGTGCTAACGTTTAGGGAAATTCTTGATAGTAAAAACGTCAATATAAATGCGTTTTAAGGTGAAATCTTAAACCAATTTTTGTGCTTATCATTATAATTTTGATACATTTATCTATAAGTAAAATTTTAGGACTAATTGAGGACTTTGTAAAAATGACCATTTCCCTAGAGGATTCATGATAATGAAAACGTAAACAAAACATGTATTTTAAAGTGAAATCTTGAAAAAAAAAAATTGTACTCCAATCATTATAATTTGGGTGTTTCAATCTACAAACAATGTTTAGATGTAATTGAGGAATTTGAAAAAATAATAATTTTCGGTTTACTAATCCTGAAGAGATTCGAGACAACGAAAACGTCAAGAATGAATGCCTTTTCATGCAAAATCATGAATCGATTTTTGAGACAATCATCATAATTTGGGTTTGGGGATTTCTATGTACAAATAAAAAATTATCATCTTTAATATACTAACCTCCAATGGATTCGTGATGGCAAAGTTGTTAACTTTAGCCGATTTTGCATAAATCATCATAATTCGGACATTTATATCTACAAATAAAGTTTTAGGTCCACTCATTATATCTACAAAAAATGTCAACTTTAATGTTCTAACCTCTAAGGGATTCATGACGATCTTGAAGATAAAACATCAACAAAAAATTTATTTTAAAGCGAATTCTTGAACCGATTTTTATGTTAATCATCATAGTTGGGGCATTTTGATATATGAATAAACATTTTAGCATAATTGAGTAATTTCAAAAGATGATAATTTTAGGTGTACTAACTCTAAAAGATTTGTGATAGTAAAAAATAAGGTTTAAAGCGAAATCTTGAAAAGATATTTTTGACTATCATCATAATGGATGTTTCTATACACTAATAAGTATTGTCTAATTAAGGAATTTGGAAAATAGTCACTTTCAGTGCATTAGGCTCTAAGGAATTCATGACAACAAAAATGTCAACAAAAAATACCTTTTAATATGAAATCTTGAACAAATTTTTATGCCAATTATTGTAATTTAAGTGTTTCTATTTACAAATAAAGTATTAAGCCAAATTAAGGTCTTTTAAAAAAATGTCAAATTTCAGTGTTCTAATTGCTAGGGGATTCATGATAGCGAAAATGTCAACAAAAAATACGGTTTAAAATAAAATCTTTGGAAGATATTTGCTCTAATCATTATAATTTAGGTGCTTTTATCTATTAATAAGGTTTTTGGCCAAATTAAGGAATACGAAAAATTATTTTCGATGTACTTAAAGGGATTTGTGACAACGGCAACATTAATAAAAAAATACATTTTAAATGGAAGATCTCGAACTAAATTTTGCACCAATCATTATAATTTGGGTGTTTCTATCTACCTTTAAAGTTTAAGACATAATTGGGAAATTTGAAATAATTACTATTTTCGATGTACAAACCCCTAGAGGAGTCGTGATGGTGAAAACGTCAAGGAATAATGCATTTTAAAGTGAAATCTTGAACAGATTTTTACAATAATCATCAAAAATTGGGTGTTTCTATCTACCTTTATGTTTTAGACCTAATTAAGAAATATGAAAAAATGACAATTTTCGATTTATTAACACCTAAGGGAGTCATAACAGCGAAAACATCAACTGAAAATGTGTTTTAAAGTGAAATCTTAAATTGAATTTTACGCTAATCATCATAATCTGGGTGTTTCTATCTATATTTAAAATTTTAGGTCTAATTAAGAAATTCAAAAAAGAAAATGTTTTTTTGCGGTGTACCAACCCCTAAAGAAGTCATGACAGCTAAAACGTCAATTACTAACGTATTTTGAAGTGAAATCTTGAACGGATTTTTACACCAATCATCATAATTTGGGTGTTTCTATCTACATTTAATGTTTTAGGCATAATTGAGAAATATTAACAAATGATCATTTTCAGTATACTAACTGCTAGAGAAGTTATGACGACAAAAATATAAATTAATAATGCCTGTTAAAGTGAAATCTTCAGTAGATTTTTTCGCCAATTATCTGAATTTGGGTGTTTTCATCTATGTTTAAAGTTTAGGGTCTAATTGAGAAATTTGATAATATAACCATTTTCGGTACAATATCATTATATGAGAGTGAAAACGGTGAAATGTTAATTAAAAATACATTTTAAAACGAAATCTTCTGTTGATTTTTGTACAATCATAATAATATAAGTGTGTCTATTTACGTTTGAAATTTAAGGTCTCATTGAGAAATTTTTTTTAAAAAAAAAAAACCAATTCCGATGTATTAACCTCTTAGGGAGTTGTGAGGAAAAATATGAACTAAAAACAAGTTTTAAAGCTAAATCTTGAACGATTTTTGTGTCACTCATCATAATTTGGGTCTTTCTATCCACCTTTAAAGTTATAAGCCTAATTGAGAAATTTTAAAAAATGACTATTTCGATATATTAATATCCTTAGGGACTGATCTTGACGGAGAAAATATAAACTAAAAATATATTTTAAAGAAAAATTTTGAGCTAATTTTCACAATAATTATCATAATTTGGATGTTTTTATCTACTTTTAATGTTTCATATCAAATCGAGAAATCTTAGCAAATGACCATGTTCGATGTACTAACCTCCAGAGGAGTCACAATGGCGAAAAGATCAACTAAAATGTGTCTTAAAGTCAAATCCTTAGTCGATTTTTACGCAAATCATCATGATTTGGGTATTTCTATCGATCTTTACTGTTTTAGGCCTAATTGAGAAATTTGAAAAAAAATGATCATTTACAGTGTGCTAACCCCTAAGGGGATCGTGACGGTAAAAACATGAACTAAAAATACTTTGTAAAATGAAATCTTGAACCAATTTTTACACCAATCATCATAAATTGGGTGTTTTTATCTACCTTTAATGTTTTAGGTCTAATTGAAAAATATAAAAAAATAACAATTTTTTGTGTAGATTACCTTTAGTATAGTTATGACGGCAAAAATATTAACTAAAAATACATTTTAAATTGAAATTTTAAACCAATTTTTGTGTCAATCATCATAATTTAAGTATTTCTATTTACTTTTAATGTTATAGGCCTAATTGAGAAATTTGAAAAAATGACCATTTTGGTATATTAACCTTTAGAGACTGATCTTGATGACGAAAATATCAACTAACAATGCATTTTAAAGAAAAATCATTAGCCAATTTTTGCATCAATTATCATAATTTGGGTGTTTTTATTTACCTTTAATGTTTTATACCAAATCAGGAAATATAAAAAAAAAAAAGACTATTTTTAGTGTATTAACCGCTAATAGAGTTATAACGGAAAAAACATCAATTAAAAATATTTTTTAAATTAAAATCTTGATCTCATTTTTGTGTCAATTATCATAATTGTGTGTTTCTATATATCTTTAAAGTTATAGGCCTAATTGAAAAATTTTTAAAAATGATAATTTTCGATGTATTAGCATTAAGGATCGAGTATTGACAGTGAAAACATCAACTAAAAATGTGTTTTTAAAAGAAATCTTCAACCGATTTTATGTCAATCATCATAATTTGGGTATTTCTATCTATATTTAAAGTTTAAGGCCTAATTGAGAAATTTGATAAAATGACTATTTTCAGTGGAATAACACCTAGTGGATTCGTGACAGTGAAAACATAAATTAAAAGTGTATTTTAAAGCGAAATTTTTAACGAATTTTTGTATCAATCATCATAATTTGGGTATTTCTATCTATATTTAAAGTTTAAGGCCTAATTGAAAATTTTGATAAAATGACTATTTTCAATGGAATAACACTTAGTGAAGTCGTGACAGTGAAAACATAAATTAAAAGTGTATTTTAAAGCGAAATCTTTAACGAATTTTTGCACCAATCATCATAATTTGGATATTTCTATCTATTTTTAAAGTTTTAGTCATAATTGTGAAATTTGAAAAAATGACTATTTTCGATGTACTAACACTTAGGGAAATCGTGACGTAAAAATACTAACTAAAAATATATTTTAAAATAAAATCTTAAACTAATTTTTATGCGAATATCATAATTTGGATGTTTTTATCTACCTTTAAAGTTTGAGACATAATTCAAAAATTAAAAAAAAAAAAAAAATGACCACTTTCGGTGTACTAACCCTTACGAAGGTCGTGACAGCGAAAATGTCAACTAATAATACATTTTAAAACAAAATCTTAAACAAATTTTTGCATTAATCATTCTAATTTGAGTGTTTCTATCTATCTGTAATGTTTCAAGCCTAATTGAGAAATATAAAAAATGATTATTTTTGGTGTACTAACCTCTAAAGGAGTCATGACAGCGAAAATATCAACTAATAATGCATTTTAAAGCGAAATCGTTAGACGATTTTGCACCAATCATTAGAATTTGGGTCTTTCTATCAATATTTAAAGTTTAAGGTCAAATTGTGAAATTTGAACATATAACCATTTTCAGTGCATTATACCTTTACGGGTATCAAAACGGTGAAATGTCAACTAAAAATGCATTTTAAAACCAAATTTTTAACTGAATTTTATGTCAATTATCATAATATATGTGTGTCTATCGACGTTTAAAATTTAAGTCTTCGTTGAGAAATTTGAAAAAATAATCGTTTTCGATGTATTAAACCTTTGGAGAGTCATGAAGGCAAAAATGAGAACTAAAAATACATTTTAAAACGAAATCTTAAGCCAATATTTCTTCCAATCATCTTAATTTTGGTCTTTCTGTCTACTTTTAAAATTATAGGCCTAATTGAGAAATTTAAAAAAAATTACAATTTTTGGTGTATTAACCCTCAAGGACTAATCTTGATGGTGAAAACGTCAATTAAAAATGCGTTTTAAAGAAAAATCTTCAGCCAATTTTTGCGTCAATTATCAAAATTTGGGTATTTCTATCTAACTTTAATATTTTATACCAAATCAAGAAATATGAAACAATGATCAATTTCGGTGTACTAACCCCTAGAGGAGTCATAAGGGCAAAAACGTTGACTAAAACTTAGTCTTAAAGTGAAATTTTTAGTTAGTTTTTTTACCAATAATCATAATTTGTGTGTTTTAAGTTACCTTTAAAGTTTTAGGCCTAATTTGGATGTATTAATCTCTATAGGAGTCGTGACACCTAAAACGTCAACTAAAAGTGCATTTTAAAATGAAATCTTACACAGATTTTTGTGCCAATCATCATGAATTTGGTGATGTTACCTACTTTTAATGTTTTAGGTCTAATTGAGAAACATAAAAATATATATATATATATATATATCATTTTTAGTGTAAGTTAACCCTATTGGAGTCGCGACGGCAAAAATGTCAACTAAAAATGCTTTTTAAGTTGAAATCTTAAACCGCTTTTTGCATCAATCATCATAATTTGGATGTTTCTATATAATTTTAAAGTTATAGGCCTAATTAAGTAATGTAAAAAAACATATGTCCGTTTTCGGTGCATTAACCCTTAGGGATGGAGTCTGAATAGCGAAAACATCAACTAAAAATGTGTTTTAAAGATAAAGCTTCAACCGACTTTTACGTCAATCATCATTATTTAGGTCTTTTTAACTATGTTTAAAGTTTAAGACCTAATGAAGAAATTTGATAAAATAACTATTTTTAATGTACCAACCTCTAGTGGAGCTGTGAAGGTGAAAACGTAAACTAAAAATGCATTTTAAAGTTAAATGTTAAATCAACTTTTACACCAATCATCATAATTTAGGTGTTTCTATCCACTATTAATGTTTTATATCTAATAAAAAAATATGAAAAAATAAAAAACAACCATTTTTGGTGTATTAATTCCTAATAGAGTCGTGACGGCAAAAATATCAACTAAAAATACTTTTTAAAGCAAAACTTTTAGTTGATTTTTTCACCAATCATCATAATTTGAATGTTTTTAAAGTTGAAGAAAGGAAAAACTTTCAGTTGATTTAAAGCAAAACTTTAAAAATACTTTTTAAAGTTGAAAGCTTAATTGAGAAATTTGATAAAATAACAATTTTCGATGTACTAACCACTACTAGAGTCATGATAGCGAAAACATCAACTAATAATGCATTTTTAAAGTAAGATCTCCAATATATTTTTGAGCCAATCATCATAATATAAGTGCTTTTATCTTTGTCTAAAGTTTAAACTCTCATTCTGAAATTTGAAAAAAAATAATCATTTTCAGTATATTAGCCCTTTGAGAAGGCATGACAGTGAAAACATCAACCAGAAATGCGTTTTAAAGGGAAATTTTGAACGAATTTTTCGAAAAATCATAATAATTTGGGTGTTTCTATTTACCCTTAATATTTTAGACCTAATTGAGAAAATTGACTATTTTCAGTGTACAAACCCCTTAGAAAGTCGTGACAATATAAATATCAACTAATATGTTTTAAATGAAATCTGGGACCAATTTTTACACCAATCATTATAATTTGAGTATTTTTATCTATCTTTAAAATTGCATGCCTAATGAGAAATTTGAAAAATTGATAATTTTCGGTGTACTTAACCTCTAGAGGAGTTGTACGATGAAATTGTTGACTAAAAATACGTTGTAAAGCGAAATATTCATAATTTCAATGTTTCTATCTACCTTTAAAGTTTTAAATCTAATTGAGAAATTTGAAAAATTGACCATTTTTAGTATACTACCCTAAAGAGTCGTGACGGCCAAAACGTCAATTAAAATTGCGTTTTAAAGTGAAATCATTAGCCAATTTTTATTCCAATCATCATAAATTAATTGTTTCTATCTACCTTTAATATTTTATGTCTAATAGATAAATAAGAGAAAAAAAAAAAAAAACCATTTCTAGTGCACTAACTCTTAAGGGAGTTGTGACTGTAAAAACGTCGACTAAAAATGCGTTTTATTCGATAATCACCATAATTTTAGTGTTTCTATCTACCATAATTTGAAGCAAAATTTTTAGTCGATTTTCGTATCAATCATCATAATTTGGGTGTTTCTATTTACATTTAAAGCCTACGACTTAGCCGAGAAATTTGAAAAAATGATAATTTTCTGTGTACTCACCACTACGGGAGTTGTGACGTCGAAAACGTCAACTAAAAGCATGTTTTAAAATGAAATCTTTGACTTATTTTTACGCCAATCATCATAATGTAAGTGTGTCTATCTATGTTTACAATTTAAGGTCTGATTGGGAAAACTGAAAAAATGGTCATTTTCTGTGTATTAACCTCTTGAGGAGTCCTGACGATGAAAATGTCAACTAAAAATGTATTTTAAAATAAAATCTTGAACCAAATTTTGCACAATTGGCATAATTTAGGTGATTCAATCTTCTTTTAATGATTTAGGCCAAATTGAGAAATATAAAAAATAACCACTTTCGGTATATTAACTCTTAGGAAGTCGTGACAGCGAAAACGTCAACAATGATGCATTTTAAAGCTAAATCTTTAGCTGATTTTTACTCTAATCATCAAAATTTAAGTATTTCTATCTACATCTAATGTTTAAGACCTAATTGAGAAATTTGAAAATATAACTACTTTTGGCACACTACTCTCTTACAGGAGTCATGACAGTGAAATATCAACTAAAAATACGTTTTAAAATGAAATTTTCAACTAATTTTTGTGTTTAATCATCATAATATGGGTGTCTATCAACATTTAAAGTTTAAGACCTCATTGAGAAATTTGAAATAAATTACCATTGACGGAACCCTTCCCGAATCCCTCCTCTGGACCCGAGAAAGACCCCGTAGCACCCTGTCAGAACTCCAACGAACCCTAACTTTGGTCCGAAGAAATCCCGTCAGAGCACCGAAACTTTCTTTAAACTTCTTTTTAAACTCGTTTACTAGGTGACAGGGGTACAAATTTTTCGCTTTTCTATTAAAAATTCGGCAGCATACCGTCTGTTTTCTAAACTATGTCACCCTGCAAGTTTCAAATACAGTTTAGAAAAACACTTCTATGAAATTCATTTCTCAACTTCCAGAGCCTCCGACTCATTTTTCACAACACAACCACAACTAAATAATTAAAATCAGAAAACTGATTCATATAAAACTTTAATAAAACATTTTAAACTAATACATCCACAATTTCTTTAAAATACTTACAACTATCTATATAAATATATACATGATCAAAATAACACCATATATACATGTATTAGGTATCATCCTATACGTCCACATGCACGTCTGACTGAACCTCGTCGGCTGGATGACTAGCTCCTGCATCTGTGGGAGAATTTTTAAGAAAAACATTTAAAGAAAAACGTGAGTATTACTCAGTGAGTGGTAATAACTTTTAAATTAAAACTTATTTCTACACTTAAATTTCTCCCAAAAACAGTTTAATAAAACTAAAGTATTTTTCTAAAATACTTTCTAAAACTCATTTAAAACTGCTTTTGAATCTCGTTCTAAATTTCTTTTAAAACTTTATGAAATCTTTTCTTAAAAGTATTTTCTTAAAATCTTTTCTGGTACTCACCTGAATGGTAACTCAGAGAATATCTACTCCTGACGTGGTAGCATATAAACTCTAGCTAACCACTAGGAGTGAGAAAAACTGTTTTTGAATCTCGTTTTAAATTTCTTTCTAAAACTTTCTGAAATCTTTTCTTAAACTCTTTTCTTAAAAATATTTTCTGGTGCTCGCCTAAATGGTAACCCAGGGAATATCTACTCCTGGCGTGGTAGCATATAATATCTAGCTAACCATTAGGAGTGGGGATCTACCATGTGTAGTCGCCGAAAGCGGGCCCACGCTGCGGACCGACTACACTACCCTATACGTGAATACGGATCACTCATACCTCGCTCACACATGAGTCGACTAGACTCAAATCTCACTGACTGACTTCCTCTCATCTACCGTATCACGCATAGGGCATTCGATCGGATACTAAACTGGGGCTAGGGTAAACCATAGGCTATTAAAATTTTTTTTTCTTAATACATTAAAATATTCTAAATCTTAAGGTAATAAGCCTAAAATATTTAATTCTAGCACATTCTCATATACATAAATTCTCATATAAATAAATAAATAAATATTAAACTAAAATCTTTATGTTAGAATTAAAATATTAATTCAATTAATAAATAAATAACTATTTATACTAAATTCTTTTAACTTTAAAATAAACTTTAAGACAATATAAATTTTAAAAACGTGTAGTTCTACTCACAACACATCATCGGATAAAATCCGATTCTCCTCCGTATGCCTCCGGAAGTCTCCGCTTTTACCCTAAAACATCAAATATCCATTTAGGGTCACTTAACTCATTCAAATAATATTCAAAATCAATAAAAATCCAAATATCTCTATTTATATCCTTTAGAGCCTAAACTTTTGGATATAAATTTCTATTCAACCGGGATTTTCGAAATCTGTTTTCTCTACATGAATTCTACTTATTCTTTCTTAGGAATACCTTAGAATACTTAATCTCATCGTCGGAAACTCGGAACCAAATTCAACCGGATTCGCTTACTAACGAAAACTACTTTTCGCTCCGGACTCCCGACAACTTCAAAAATCAATCATCTAGTGTTCTAACACCCAACTATAATTAAATAAACTGTTTCGAACGTTAAACGAACGCATTTCGAAGGTTTTCAGAAACCACCCTTCAATTCGTCCGTTTAGCTCCGAAATAGATCCTAAACTTTTCGTTTTCGAAATCTAACTTCAAAAGATTATTCCTTAACCTCTAAAACATCAATATAATGCTTTAGACTCGAAAACGGGATCAAATTCCATAAAAACCCATTTTTTCTCTACGACTTCCCTCTCTCGTTTTATCTGTTTTTCTTCCACCAAATCACTCCAAAATCATACCAAAATCATCCTCACATATCCCTCTTATTATCCCTAATCTCTGATTCGAAAATAAACGAAAGAATAAAAATGGGTTTCATATAAACACCAAACTTTAAACTGAAATAACTCACCAACTAGGCAACCATTTTGCTTCAAATTTGTTGGGTTAGCTAGAGGAGATGACGAGGAACAACTTTCGTGAAGAAACCGCGTCGAAAATCGGATCGGATCACCTTCTCTTCTTCTCTCTCTCTCTCGCGCGCGCTCGCGGCTTCTCTCACGGCAACACTCGGCTTCTCTCTCTGTTTCTTTCTCATTTCACGATCAAAAATGTCTCAAATGAGACAAAACTAAGTTATATATATTTTAATGCTCATTTGCTAAAAACTCCTCAAGAAAATCGCATTTAATAGCCTTAAACTTTCACTAATTATACTAGTGCCCAAAAACAAATCATTTTATATTCTATTGGTCCACTTGTCTTATTTTCATCCACTTATTTTTCCAACCAATCCATAGATGACACGTGGCACAACCCTAGCCACTACTTTTCAAAAACACTTATCTATTTTCTTATTGGTTGAATTCTGTGAGCTCACCTCGCTTGATTAACACGTAAATCTCGCCTAATCACTTTGTAATTGTACCGGGGTCAGCCAAACGATATCCGACTTGCAATATGAAAATCTAATAAGCCTCAAATAACACTAATGGAGGCATATGATTCGACCGTAACTCAATTCGAATATTTCTAGTACCATAAAATAATAAATCTGGTGAGGGCTTACACTTGGTGAATTTTCATTTTAATAGCAATACCTAATCCTTCTGAAAAATATTCCACAAATATTCTACACACATCTTATGGACAATTCGACTTTATAAACTTCAATTTAGGTCTGATACCTCTCATATATACTTAATAAAGGAAATGTTCCTAACCAAAATCTGATCGAATCAACCGATATCTTTTTATACGTATCTATATCTTAAAAACTCGATTTTTACACTCATTCTCATTCACTTGGGTTACATTCCTTGAAACTTCCGCATATCATTCTCATGCGTGATCCATGTATACTTAACTTAAAATGTCTATTTTGCCCTTTTTATGATATAATTTCCCTTTGACCGAAAAATATTCTGAAAATATTCCATGGTCATCTAATCTTCAAATTGACCATGAAATACTCTAATTGGGTGTCTTATCTATCAGTCTCATGCTTCAAAAAAAATTCAATTGGATTTAAACTCATTAAAACCTATTAATCTCTCAAAAGGGCAATATCGTAATTTTCTTCGGATCGCTTAAAACTGATTCGAATGGTCTTCTTTTTGATCCGTTTCTGTTTCTTTATACTCTCATACTATTTTCAGACATTTTCGACCCTTAAGGTCAATTTCTGAAAATTTTACTATTCATTCAAAAATTTCCGTTCGAAAAATACTATTCACCGAAAACTTTTGTTTCCCATCGAATCTAAATTCATGACCCTGAACAATATAACCGGGTCCAAATTCGATCTTAAACACAAACTTTCAGATCTTTTTAAAAAAAATCACTATTTATCTAGATCCGAATACTATTCACTGAAAATTCTCATTTCTTCCTAACACGATACTCAGGGCCTTATAAATATAATCGAATTCTAACCGGACCTCTTGCATTATTTCTAGACTCTTTATTCTTTATTAGATAGTCGAAAATGAATTCTTTGAGAACACTAGGATCGGGGTCTATCAACCATTTTCGATGTATTAAACTTTTTGGGGTCCTGCCCTCAAAAACATGAACTAAAAATACGTTTTAATACGAAATCTTTAACTGATTTTTGTGACGATCATCATAATTTTGGTGTTTATATCCACCTTTAAAGTTTCATGGCAAATTGAGAAATTCAAAAAAATGGCTGTTGTCGATGTACTAACCTCTAAAGGAGTTATGATGAGAAAATGTCAACTAAAAATGTGTTTTAAAATAAAATCATGAACCAAATTTTGCTTCAATCATCAGAAATTGAGTGTTTCTATCTACCTTTAATGTCTTAGGTCCAATTAAGATATATTAAAAAATGATCATTTTCAGTATAGTAGTCGCTAGTGGAGTCGGGACGACGAATACTTCAACTAAAAATGCATTTTAAGTTAAAATCTTGAACCGATTTTTATGTCAATCAATATAATTTAGGTGTTTTTATCTACCTTTAAAGTTATATGCCTAATTAAAAATTTTGAAAAAATCACCATTTTCGGTGTGTTAACCCTTGGGAATTGAGTCTTGACGGCAAAACATAAACTAAAACCGTGTTTTAAAGAAAAATCTGCAATCGATTGTTATATCAATCATTATAATTGTGATGTTTGTATCTACATTTAAAGTTTAAAACTTAATTAAGAAATTTGATAAAATGACTATTTTTGGCGTACTAACCCGTAGTGGAGTCGTGACGGTAAAACGTCAACTAAAAATGTGTTTTAAAATGAAATCCTAAACCAATTTTTTTGCCAATCATAATAATTCAGGTGCATCTGTCTGCCACTAAAGTTTTTTCCTAATCGAGAAATATGAAAAAAAAAATGACTATTTTCGTTTTAAAGTGAAACCTTTAGCTAATTTTTGCTCTAATGATTATAATTTTAGTGTTTCTAACTACATTTAATGTAGGCCTAACTAAGAAATTCAAAAAAAATAATATTATTCTCGATGTACTAAACCATTATAGGAGTCATGACAGTGAAAACGTTTACTAATAATGCGTTTTAAATCTAAATCTTGAGTCAATTTTTGGGCAATCAACATAATTTGAGTGTTTCTATCTACCTTTAATAATTTATGCCTAATTGAGAAATATTGGAAAAATGACAATTTTCGGTGTACCAACGAGGCAAGGTGAAGAGATAAAAAATAAGAAAAAGATAGAATTGAACAATCGTATGAGCATTCTTTTTGCATTACATAAGGCTCAGCAATGGAATTCGTTTTTTTTTTTTAACCTTTTATTGAAGAAAGAGAAAAGGTGGGGTCTATTATACCCAGATGATCCAATTACCACCCTTTTTTTTTTTTGAAGGAGTTCAAAAATACTATGATGGTCCAGTTGTTTTATATATTTATTTCATCTGTGATTCAACAATTCCAAAGTTTTTTTTTTTTTTTCCAAATATCAAATAAAAGAATAAAGAAAAAATAACCTTTTTTTTCTTTACCCTTTGATAACATAAATAATGTTAATAACTTGTTGGTGTGAGAAAAGTTTACGGGAGTCATGATAGCGAAAATATCAACTAAAAATGCATTTTAAAACGAAATCTACAACTAATTTTTACAGCAATCATTATAACATGGGGGTGTCTATCTAACTTTAAAGTTTTAGGTTTAATTGAGAAATTTGAAAAGATAATTATTTTCGATGTACTAACCCTATAAGAGTCGTGGCGATAAAAATGCCAACTAAAATTACGTTTCAAAGCGAAATCTTCAGCCGATTTGCACCAATCGTCATAAATTGGATGCTTCTACTTACGTTTAAAGTTTAAAGTCTAATTAAGAAATCTGAAAAATGACAATTTTTTGTGTACTAACTCCCTATGGGAGTCATAACAGTGAAAACACTACTTAAAATTAATTTTAAAGTAAAATCTTGAACCGATTCTTTCGTCAATCATCATAATTTGATTGTTTCTATTTATCTTTAAAGTTTTAGTCCTAGTTGAGAAATTTGAAAATTTGACCATTTTCAATGTACTAACTTTTAGACGAGTCATGACTACGAAAATGTCAACTATAAATGTGTTTTAAAGGAAAATCTTGAACGGAGTTTGTGTTAATCATCATAATTTGAGTGTTTCTATCATCGTTAAGGTTATAGGTCTCATTGAAAATTTTGAAAAAATGATAATTTTTTATGTATTAACCAAAGAGATTGGGTCATGACAGTAAAAATGCCAATATTAAAGAGAAATCTTCGACCGATTTTTGCCCCAATTATCATAATTTTTACATTTCTATCTACGTTCAACATTTAAGGTCTAATTGAGACATTAAAAAAAAATGACTATAGGAATCATGATAGTGAAAATATCAACTAAAAATGTGTTTTAATGTGAAATTTTGAACAAATTTTTATGCTAATCATCATAATTTAGATGTTTCTATCTACCTTCAACATTTTAGGCCAAATTGAGAAATTTGAAAAAATGACCATTTATGGTGTACTGACTTAGCTATAAAGGAGTCGTAACAACAAAAACGTCGACTAAAAATGTATTTTAAAGTGAAATCTTCAGCTGATTTTTACACCAATCAATGTAACTTGGGTTTTTCTATTCACATTTAATGTTTAAAGCCTAATTGATAAAATTTGAAAAAAAAAAAAAAAAAAAAAAAAACTATTTTACTTGTACCCATCCTTATAGGAGTCATAACGGCGAAAACGTCAACTGAAAATACATTTTAAAGTAAAGTCTTAAATTTATTTTTCCACCAATCATCATAATATGAGTGTCTCTATCTACACGTAAAGTTTACGATCTTATCGAGAAATTTGAAAAAATAACTATTTCCTCCATATTTACCCCTCAGGGATTAAATCGTGACGGGGAAAACGTCAATTTAAAATGTGTTTAAAATGAAATCTCCAACTGGTTTTTGTCCAATCATCATAATATGGTGTTTCTATCTATGTTCATAGTTTAAAGCCTGATTGAGAAATTTGAAAAAAAAATAAATGTGAACAAAAATTGTGTTTTAAAGCAAAATCTTGAACCAATTGTTGGGTCCATTAGAATTTGGATGTTTCTATCAATTTTTAAAGTTTTAGGCCTAATACTGAAATCTAAAAAATTGATAATTTTCAATGTGCTAAACCTTAGGGGAGTTGTGATGACAAAAACATCAATTATAAATGTGTTTTAAAGCAAAATCTTGAATGGTTTTTGGCACTAATAATCATAATTTGGTTGTTTCTATCTATTTTTAAAGTTTTTTGCGATCATGATAAAATATATCGTGATTTTATATTTTTCAAACTTACATTTGTGACGAGAACTTGAGTAAATCCTTGTTATTTTGATGTGTTATCATTTATTTTGTGTAGGTGAGTCATGAAAGCGTTGATGAGCAAAATAATGAATTTTCGAGGCATTTATAAAATATTTTAAAATCAATTGAAGCATGATTTACAATCAAAAAAGCAATAGATTACATGGAGTTGTGGTTACATGAACCAATCAAGACCATCCCATAAAATACAAGAATTTAGCCCAAGTGCAAGCCATGAGAGCAACATGTCTAGCCCGTGAAGCAAATACAAGCAGAATATCCAGCCCATATGCATGTACATGCAGTCAACGTGAAAAAGTTGGAAAGCAAGTGCAATGTTGCCATGATTCAACAGCTATTTATTAGCTATCATGTAGAGATTTTTGGAGAAGAATTTGAACCTGATTTGGACTTGCACGTGAACCTTTTTCAGTCGTAATTTGCACAATATATATAGACCTTTTTAGGCTTCCAAGTGCAGCATATATGGAGGGATTCAGCAGCACACTACACAATCAAAGAAAAGAGAAATGAGAGGGTTTTGAACATGTTTTGAGCGCACCATTGCTGCAATATTTCTGTAGATCATCTATGATAGGACCCAAACCAGACATTCTCTAGGCTCTTGTCTAGAGGATTCTACCGAGCACTTCAACGAACTTCTTGAACCCGACTGGTCGGATTGAAGAAACACGAGAAGCGAACCCCTAACTTTCTTAGTCGGTTTACTCGTTTAACTTAAAATTTTGATTTTCTTTTACTTGAAATAGTCGGGTTGGTGTAAATTTTTCGCGTTTTCTTAAAACGAAAATTTTCAAAATTTTGACAGCATAACAGTTGTAAATTAAACATTTCCAAAATTTACTTGCAAAGAAAACACACTTCGACTATATCACATCACCTCCCAACTTCTTATAACCACAAATATACATTTTCTCATATCGTTCATATCTTTTTCGCGTGCAAATCACATTCATCAAAACATATATGAATATCATGTGCATCATGTGATATATGTATCTCAAGTGTGAATGTACAACTATATATACATATCTAAACATGTGTTTACAATCCGTTAAGTGTTCATATATAACACACGATTATCTTGTTAAACTATATACAATTGTGTTAACATATATTAAGCATTCCTACGGTTCGTTTATTCGTGCCCCATTTATAAGTAAGACGTCGTCCTCTCGACCACAAAATCACATATAATTACACCGGATAGAACAAGCAAACTACACAATAAAATAATTCGTTAATTCTTCACATGATAATACAACAATTATAAGTCCATAATAATGCATAACTTAAAAAGACATCAAATTGTTGATTTTGAAATCTCTTTTCTTTTAAAAAGGACCATGTGTGTACCTTAATATACTTAACCATCACGTGACGATTTTTCTACTAACGTCAACGTGAAGTTACTATGGTATCTCGACCACTATGTGCGAAATATACTACATCGCGATGTAGGGTAAAATGATCTCAATTATGGGCATCTACAATGCGAAAATTTTCTACATCGTAATTGTAGTGCTAATAAACAATACTCTATGTAACTACATGTGAAATTTTCTATATCGCATATTGTAGTGCAACTTCTCACTATCGCTTACAACTAGGTACGGAATTTTCTACATCGTACCTTATTGCAAGTAACTAAATCTCGACAACTACAAGCGAAATTTTCTACATCGCCACGTAATGTCAAAGCTTTAATACTCCGGTATACACATGGTTTTTAACTCAAACTTTCTTTTAAACTTTTTGAAAATAACTTTTGTCTTCGAATCTCATTTCTTGATTCGAGACAGCTCTTTTATCTCAATTTCAAACTTATGATTTGGAAAGTCATTTTGTAATACCTTTGAACAAACTACATTACAATATAAATGGAAGTCGAAATAAAGTAAGTGAAGTATACTTACCTCAATCCGAGTAATCCGAGTAATATCAACTTGATCTTCTCAATCAGCCTCTCGTACCTCGCTCGCCTGCTCGTCATCTACACATTAATTTCTCATTACTCAAATACATAACTTAAAACGTAACAGTAGAGTTTTCAATATAAATCAACCTATTGAAAACCCGTTACGTTATAATTTACCGGAATCGATTTTAACTTAACCGAAACTCTTTAATTCCAATTTATTTATAAAATTCTTACTTTTAAACCCCAAGGATCGTCCTCATATGGTTCGTTTGGTCTCCGGAGATTTAAAACAAAAAGTCAACTTTTTAATTAATCTGTTAACCAAAAAAAACAGATTTAGAATCGGCACTCATTTCACGTCCGTTCCTTTTTCTAACATCTCCTTATCCTATAACTAAGTCATCCGTACAGTTTCGTCGAAAAATTCTATCGTTTGCTATGTCAAATCTAAGAAAAACGCTTTGTTTTGGACACTTTTCGATGCACTTTTAGTACCGAACGAGCGACGATGATTTTTCTTTCATATCTAAGCTCCTTTTACATATTTATGATCAACTCAACTCATTCCATGCAATAAAAATTGTATTTGCATAGCTATTTCACCTATCGACTCTCTAACGGTACTATTTTGTGCATAACTTGCGTAATTTTTATCAGATTCGATCCGTTCCAAAACCTATGATTTTCTATGATCCCTAGGCATCATTTGAGGTGTAGAACATCCCCATATAGGTCAATTTTTTCAGGTTATCTCCAGCCCATGGTTTGAGCTCGGGATTGCAAAAATTGTCTAAACTAGTTCTTTTGAACTTCTACCACTTCTACATGCTTTTCTAATCTCAAATATGTCTAAATTTGAGTTCAAAACCCTCTAATCTCAGAGATTGTCCACTGTTTTTTATGTCCATAACACACCCACACACTACTTTTTCATTTTAACACTCACAACTCACTCACAATTTTTGTCAAGTATTTAGAGTGCATGATAACCACTTTTGTTTCCACTGTTATTAAGTTTATGGCAGCCCTTGTTATACAACCCTAACTTACCATTTTCACACCACAACATGTCATTTAAATCTCTACATCATCTAGTTAGGGTTCTACACTTGTTTTAAAACTACAACTTTCCTCTAAACACATCAAAAACTAACCACTTCAACATATCCATAAAATTCCCAACTAGCATACAATCTCTACTTACTTAAAACACAATCTCTACTAACTTAAAAATTAAGGAATTTCATGAGATCTTACCAATTTTTCACTTAGGATATGAGGTTCTAGCTTGAACCAAGAAGAAAAATGGATTTAAGGTTTGAAAGGAGATGAAAATAGCTTACTCTTCCTCTCCCAAAGCTGTCGTCCCTCACTCTCTACTCTCTCAATCTATTTGGCTTCAATTTTTCTTCTAAGTGTTAGTAACTATGACTAACACACTCTTATATATATGTATAACATTTGCAAAAATGACAATGATGTCCCCTTTTTCTTGTTTGCTGTGAACTTCTTTTGTTTCTTTGTTTGACCGATCAAATGAGGTGTTTTTTAAGTGGTCATCACTTATATCATGATTGCTAACTTAATAGTACTAAAATGCCCTTTTCTTGTATCTCATGTAACCTTTTCCATAAAGGGACAAGTTTAACAATTCATGAATTTAAAATACTAATTAGTAAGTAATGCATGACAACTAATATCTAATAATCCATATTTAACTTTTAATTTGTCATTCATTAATTTGTGCAACTTTAATGACATAGATTTGACTTTTCTTCAAGTCCATTCCATGTAACACTCACACCAAAATCATAAATTGATTTGGTTTGAATTTTCTATTCACTTTGTATACGTACTGAGGTCAGCCAAATAACATCCAACTTGTGATACGAAAATATAATCAACCTCAAATAATACTACTGGAGGTCTATGATTCGACCGTAACTCAATTCGAAGATTTCTAATACTGTAAAATAATAAATCTGGATAAGGGCTTACAATCTAGTAGCTCTTGAACTTGTTCTGTTCTAGTTTGAAGGTGACATTTGCAGGTCTTGGATGTGAAGTTTGAAGACTAGAACTAGGGTGCAAATTCAGTGCAAGACACTCCCTCAATTTGTAGTCTTTTTAGCATTCTTTTAAGCCAATTTGGAACCACATTAGATGCAGTTCGTGATCTATTTTTGCACGAATGTTGTAGGCTCCAAAGTGGAGTTAGAAGGCTAGATTTAGGTTACAAAATCAGAACATAACGACCCTTAACAATAAGTGAAGATATCCCTCGAAAATGCCTCAAAACAGTCCCGTGAAGAGGAGATTTTGGAGCCGAAAACCAGCTCATCATCAATCTATTTAGAGGTCAACAGCAGCTAGCCCATTATCACCTATATATTTGGTGCATAAACAGCATAGGAGAAGTGAAAATTTCGTTGTCGGAATGGTGATCGATTATTGGTGACAGGGGACTCACACTACGGCTATGAGATTTTCCCTCCTTTGATTTTAATTGTTTAATGATGACGTTGGTTGTTGGTTGGTTTGGTTTGATTTGTATGCTATTGATGATGAACCAAATTTATTATCTAGGATTACAATATAACTTTAACCGTACCAATGAAACTCACCATATTTTTATTGTTGGTTAATTGAATTTTTATTAATTAAGTTCTTACTATTTAAATCTTAATGCTCTTAGATTATTTGATGTTTAAGAGAATTGATAACCTTGAGTGAGTTTGAAAGAGAAACTCTTGTGTTTAGGCCTGAATAGAATGACAGATAGCATATAAATTGAGTGGACTAGTTGGGTGATATTGAGTGGACTAGATTATTATCTCCTTGATTGTGTGTGTAGTTTAATTAGTCGTATTTGTTATTTACTTAATTTAGTGCAGTTTATTAAATTCATTTTTCGATAGTTTGGAAAAGGATAGTTGAAATCAATTTTGATAAATAACATAGCTAAGACAGCCTCTATAGGAACGATACTCATCATATATTACTTATAGACCGTGTATATTTGTACGTGTTTCTTGTGTATATTCTATACACTAGAAGATTGCCGTCATTATAGCGAAAATGCTAATAATTGACCATTTTTGGTGTACCAACCTCTAAGGAAGTCATGGCAGTGAAAATGCCAACTAAAAATGTATTTTAAAGTGAAATATTCAACCGATTTTCTGGTCAATCATCATAATTTGGGTGTTTTTTTCTACCTTTAAAGTTTTAGGTCTAATTGAGAAATTTGAAAACATAACTATTTCCGGTGTACTCAATTGTAGAGAAATCGTGACAACGAAAACGTCAATAAAAAATACGTTTTAAAACAAAATCTTTAACCGATTTTTATGTTAATTATTATAATTTGAGTGTTTCTATCTATTTTTAATGTTTTACGCCCAATTTATTTGAAAAATTGACTATTTTCAGTGTAGTAACTTTTAGGAGAGTCATGACAACGAAAATATCAACTAAAAAATATGCCTTAAAAGCAAAATTTTGAACCAATTTTTATATCAATCGACATAATTTAGGTGTTTCTGTCTATCTTAGAAGTTATAGGTCTAATTGTGAAATTTGAATAAAAATGACTATTTTTGGTATTTTAACCCCTAAGGACTAAGTCATAATAGCAAAAATATCACCTAAAAATGCATTTTAAAATGAAATCTACAGTCAATTTTTGTGTGCATAATCATAATTTTGATGTTTTTATCTATATTTAAAATTTAAACCCTAATAGAAGAATTTGAAAAAATGACTATTTTCAGTATACTAACCTCATAGGAAAGTCGTGATAATGGAAATGTCAACTAAAAATGCGTTCTAAAGCAAAATCTTGAACCGATTTTTACACCAATAATCATAATTTGGATGTTTTCATCTAAATTTAATGTTTTATGCTAATTGAAAGATATTAAAAAAAAATGATCATTTTCGGTATATGAACCCCTAGAGAAGTTGTGACGGCAAAAACGTTAACTAGAAATGCATTTTAAAATCAAGAAATATGAAACCCAAAAAAAAAAAAAAAAGGGCCATTTGGGTGTTTATATTTATGTTTAAAGTTTAAGGATTGATTAAGAAATTTAAAAAAATAACCATTTACAATTATTAACCACATGAGGAGTCATGACGACGAAAAAGAGAACAAAAAATGCGTTTTAAAATGAAATCTTATATTGATTTTCATACCAGTCATCATAATTTTGGTATTTCTATTTACCTTTAGAGTTTTAAGTCTTATTAAGAAATTTGAAAAAATAACTATTTTTAATATACTAACCTCTATGAGAGTTGTGATGGTGAAAATGTCAGTTATAAATATGTTTTAAATGGAAATCAAGAACTATTTTTTGTGCCAATCATCATAATAGTGTTTCTATCTATCGATAAAGTTTGAGACCTAAGTAAGAGTGACAGGACCCGACCCGGATTCCTACTAATGAATCCAACGATTCTATCGAGCACTCCACGAAACCCGTCTGAAGCCTGACTAATAAGGTCCAAAGGGGTATAATGGAGCAAACCCGTAAGTACTCTCAAATTCAAAACATATAAAAATTTACTCATTTTAGAATTTCATTTCTTGCATGCAGCGGATAATCATATAATTTAAAATATTATCATAAAATGTAATTATCTAAAACATTGCATGCAATTAATAAAATGCGACAACATCTATTCACAAATCTGAAAACATATAGATTACATAATTAAATCTAGATCGTAAACTTAACAAAAAAAGACTTTGCAACGTCGTCGGTCGGGACCCACCTAGTTTGCACGTGGTTCTCTGGTACCTTGGTCACCTATAACTGCACTTGGGGATGGTTTTGAAATAAAAAACATTGTAAGCTATAAAGCCCAGTGAGTGAATACGTTAATTCTAAAAATTTCCTCCCAAACACGTTTTGAAAATATTTTTCTTTGAAATAATTTTTTATTTCTAAAAAGTTTGGGTTTCATAAAATTGGTATTTCATTTCAAAAGCTTGTTTAAAATGTTTAATTCTTCTAAAAATATTTTCTTTCTAAAATTTGCTTAAACGACATGCTAGCTGTTCTAACAGCACTAATGACAACCTAAAAAAGTTAAAACCATAAAGGTAGTCGGACCAGCTACGCTTAGTATGACGGGGAGGGGGGAGTCACGTGGCGCAAAGACTAGCATCGCTCACCGTGACAAAGCTACAAAGAAGTCCTGTATATACGTGTGGCGGAACTATCATCGCTCACCATACGTCGAGAAATACCCCACAAGTGTAGAAGGTGACTGACAAACTCGACAGACTCGATCCCCCCAATATTAGTAGGACTAGCTCTCCTAAACTATAGTTATATATTACGAGGTATACCGACCGAGTCTAAGCTAGAAAGTCGTACTATAAATACTCGAGCCATCCACTGGTTTGAAAACCTTGTCTTTTCTTTTCTATAATTCCAATAAATTTCTTTTTCAAGCTATAAAAAAAAATAGATATATATTGCATACTATCTAAAATAACTATTAAAACTCATATTAAGACATAAGACATTATAAGCTAAAACATAAAATAAAAGCTATAAAGTATTTGCGTAATAAATTGAAAAATCATTTAATAAAAATCTTTGCACATTCACTACTTCCCAATTTACTTCACTTCTGCCTTCAGTAATCTCCTGAATAGCTCGCTACGCTACCTACACTTGGTCACACAAGAAATCTTACTTAGCTCACGGGTTACTTTAAATTAGCTCTATCAACTCTACTTACTCGAGCTGCAACGAGCTGCACTACCCTTCTCAGCTTGAGCTACCCATACGAGCTTCAGATCCAGCTCTCACATTCAACCTACCCATGGGAGCTCCAGCTCCCATCCAGCTTAATTAATGTGAGCTTTTTCACTCAGCTCAACCTAAATGAGCTCTTTCACTCAGTTCAGCCCAAATGACCTCCTCCACTCAACTCAGCTCAAATGAGCTCCTTCACTCAGCTCAGCTTAAACAAGCTCCTCTACTCAGCTCTCCATCTCACCCGGGTCGCGACCTCAACAAGCCCTACTACATATCTCAATCATTCTAACTCACAAACCACTTCAATTAACTCATTTCTTTAGCTACAATACTTACCAAGGTTCCCTCAGTCTTCTGCCTTGCTCTCCAGCTCGCGAGCTACTTCAAATCTCTAGATCTACTACACACAGATATCTTGTCAGTTCCATTAAAACGCAGACCATTCTTAACAGCTTTTACACCATAAAAAGGTCATAAACCACCACCTTACCATTTGATTCTTACCAGATCTGGTTCTAAAATCTGTTCTTCACCTTTTAGCAGCTTCAACTTCTTCAAAATGGCGAAATTCTGCTTCAGGAACGGCGGCAGTGGTAGCTTCCTCTCTTTTACTGCCGAGAGCTCTCCTTCCCTCTCTTTCTCTCCTCTTTCTTTCTTCGGATTTCTCTTTTCTCTTTTTTTTTTTTTCACCGACTCACACAGCACGTCTATTTATAGACGTAGGGTTAAGCTCGCCTTTAGCCCTTAAAGTTACTTAAAATTACACTTCTTATAAGCCCCTTTTTCGTAACCTACTAAATTCCTAGTGTTAATAGATAAATGGTAGAATGAAAATACTAAATTCCATAAGTAACTTTCTTAAAGATGAGAGTACAATGTTAGTGAAAGTTTAGAAGTTAATTTAACTTAGGAAGTAATGCAAAAATCAAAAGAAGGGCAAAAATGGTCATTTTGCCAAATATAGAGTTATATATATATAAGTGGTTAGAATTAATGAGTTGTGGGGAAGTATGAGAATTCATAAAAGTTAAGAGAATGCCATGAGATTAGTACAAAGTTTAAGGACACTTTTGATTAATTTTCAAGTAGTGGCATGACATGTAATTAACTACCCAACTTCAAGGGCAATTTTATAAATTAAGGCCTATATATATGAGTTGTTAGTCATCCATACTTAGAAAAATTTTGAACAAAATTGAGAGAAAGAGAGAAAAGAGGGACGACCAAGGAAGGGGAAGAAGATTCAAGCAAGTTTCAAGTGAAATTAAAGTTTCAAAACAAGGATTTGAGTAAATTTAAGCAAGAATACCAAACCCCAAGCAAAATCAAGGTGAGTTTTTATGGTTTTCTTCAAATTTGATGCTAGTTAGTTGGTAGGTATGTGTTGATGATTGGGTGAGTTGTTGATAGAAATTTGACGGAAGTTTTGATATTAATCAAGAGTAGAACTATAGCAAACAAAAAAGAAAACTTAATTTAGTAGAAATCATGCAAGACATGGGAGTTGGGGTTTATGTAGATGAAACCCTAAGTATGGATTTAAGTATGTTTTAATTGAATTGAGTTGTAGATAATATATTTGATGAAATGCCTAAGAAAACTATCAAGTGAAAAGCTTGAAAAAGTAAAGGAAGTGAGTTGTAGTGTGTGTGAGTGTGATTCGGCCATGAAGAGGAAATATGTAATCCTATTTCATTTTGATGCAAATGAGCTTAAATCCAAGCCCATTAGATGTTAGCAAACCAATTAGAGAAGATAGAATTAAACAAAGGTAAGTGTAGAGAGAAATTGAGAATGAAGGGCATTTAGGAATTTCATACCAAATGCATTCTTTAATGCATGAATTTAGTATATTCGATCATAATTGAGTGAAAGAACATTAGATATAAAATAATTGAGTTCATTGCATGTTTATGGTGAAAATGTGCATAAAAAAGTGTCGAAAAATAGGTGTTTTTTTATAGGTTTCACTCCCCGATACTTAGAATTTTTTTAAACCGTTTTACGGGTGACCTAAATGGGAGATAGAGAGATGAATGGAGCAAAAATGGAAATGAAAAAGCCCATGGATTGGGTTGTGCATAGCATTCGGGTTTGGGGGGTCTAAAACGGGGAATTTTCATTCTAAGCTTCTAAAAATTATTTCTGGCATACCGAGGTGTCCCTAGGTGATAATAATTGAGGTTCATGAAAAGAAATCAGAATTTGAAAGTATCAGTTAAGTTAGAAATTAGATGAGAAGGTTGTAGTCTAAAGAGGTTTTAATAGAGTTCATTTCATTGAAAGTTTCAATTGTAGTTCAATAAAGTTCATTCTAGCAAAGTTTGAATGAGAATATGATATATAGGTGAGGAGCAAGCTAGTGGAGCGAGGGAGGCCCATTAGAACTCTTTGGCAAGCGTGGATTTGAGGTGAGTATACTAACTCACACTGTACAATGTTGTTTAATGTAATCTTAATTGTTATCAAAAAGTTTATGAAAAATATGAGTATGTATTCAAAATAATTTTGAAAGTAAAATAACCTTGTAAAAGTTGAGTTGAAAAGTTCCAGTTTAAAGGTTTCAAAAGATAGTGATTTAGTGCTTAAGACACTTAGAAGAAAATTTTAAAAGAAAGTTGTTTTGATGCATATTGCACTAAGTCGAGAAAAAGAGTTTTCAAAGGTCATTCGTATATCTCCTCAAAGTTATGTATGAGTTAGCGCTACGGTGAGTAATGTAGAAAATTCTGCTCGTAGTCACTCAGATGTTTAGTTTAGCATGGCACTACATATTGCAATGCAGAAAATTCCGCAATGTAGTTGCCCAGATTTTGATACAGTGCCTTGCAGTGCAGATTGCGATGTAGTAAATTCCATACATAGTTGCCAAACCTATATAGTAGCTCGCACCATGGTTGGCGATGTAGAAAATTTCGCTATATGATTGCTAAAAAGTATCAGAAGCATCTCGATTGGCATTAGATAAAAATCGCCATGTGATATAGAAGTTCGGGGGTACGAACGGTGCTTTTAGAAGCAAAAGAATTTTATAGAAATCTCTACAATTTTGATAAATTTATAATTGACAATAAGTTCATAATTGTTTAGTTGTGAATTATATAATCATTGAAATTGTTTCAAGTTCATATTATTGTTTTTGTTATGTTTTATAAAACCTCCACAGGTACTCGCACGGACGATCGTAACGCAAAAACAAAAATAAGAACTTTTGCAACAAATTAGGTGGGCACATCGACAGTTGCATCGCATGAGTTAGATTACATTTTGTTGTAATTACAAGTTAAATACTTGCATGTTTTAAATTTATACTTCTTGTGATAGTCAATTAGATACTTATGATGTCACATTTTGTAATGTAAATATTGTGAAGTTCATTTTGGCATGAAAAATATTTACTCATCATTTGAGGTTTTATGTGAATAAGTGAATGATTATGGAAATGCATGATTGTGGAATGTAAAGAAGTTGGGTTGTGATTGATACATTTTGGGAGTATATATTTCATTTGTAGGAATTTGGAATCCATATAAATGCAGCCGTTATGCTGCCGAGTTTTCTTCAAAATTATTTTAGATTTTGAAAAATAAATGGTTAATTTTACAACTTTAAACAAAAATGAAATTTTAAAATCAATTAAACCAACCCAACTAGTTTTGACATAACGACATTAATTCAGTTTCGAAGCAAGATTAAACAGGCAAGTTTTAGGGTTTGCTCCACGAATTCCATTTAGCCGATCAGTCGAGCTTAATAGGGGTTCGTTGGAGTGCCCGACGAGACTCTCCAAACAAGAACCTAGAGAAGGTCTGGATTGGATCTTGTCATTTCTACTCCATTCTAGATAGTTCTCTATTTCCATAATGTCCTTATCCTTTTCACTTATTTACGATTCTACCATTCATACAAAATATCTGACATTTTTCTTTTATGTCCCCTTAACATTTCAAAAATTTGATTTATTTCAAGTATTATCAAAAATTTACGAACATTAAATTTTCACTTCTAAATACTTAAAAAAATCATTTTTATTATTTTTCCAAATGTTACATTTGTACATTTCTTTATTTCGTAGACATATATAGTAATATCCTCGAGAGAGGGTATTACAGAGAGATTTTAAAAAATGATCATTTTCGATATACTAACCACTTACGAGAGTCATGACAATGAAAACTTCAATTAAAAATGTATTTTTAAATGAAATCTTAAACCAATTTTTATGTCAATAATTACAGTTTAGCTGCATTTAATGTTTAAGGTCTAATCGAAAAAATAAAATAAAATAAAATAAAAGATCATTTTCAGTGTACTGGCGATAAAAACATAAACTAAAAATGAGTTTTAAAGTGAAATCTTCAGCCGATTTTTGCTTCAATCATCATGATTTGGATGCTTTTATCTACTTTTAAAGTTTAAGACCTATTTGAGAAATTTGAAAAAATAACCATATTTGGTGTACTAACTCCTATGAAGGTCGTGATGGCAAAAACATGAATTAAAAATACGTTTTAAAACAAAATCTTTAGCTAATTTTTTCTCTATTTAGTATAATTTGGATATTTCTATCTACAATTACAATTATGGTCTAATTGGAAAAGTTGAAAAAAAAAATGACTATTTTCGGTGGTAAGGAAGTTGTGACAGTGAAAATGTATGCTAAAAATGCGTTTTAATTCAAAATCTCGAACTGATATTTGTGTCGATCATCATAATTTGGTATTTCTATTTATCCTTAAAATTTTAGGCCTAATTGAGAAATTTTAAAAACTAAAAATTTTCGGTATACTAACCTGTATAGGAGTCATAACAGCAAAATGTCAACAAAAAATACAATTTAATAGTGAAATCTTGAACTGATATTTGCTCCGATCATTATAATATGGGTGTTTCTATCTAATTTAAAAGTTTTAGGGATAATTGAGAAATTAAAAAAAAAAAAAAAAAACCATTTTCGATACATTAACCGCTTAGAGGAGTTGTGACGGCTAAAATGTCAGCTAAAAATATGTTTTGAAGCAAAGTCTTTTGCCGATTTTTGCATCCATCATTATAATTTCGATGTTTCTATTTACATTTAAAGTTTAAGATTTAATTGAAAATTTTGAAAAAATAATTATTTTCAATGTACTAACCCCGAAGGGAGTCTTAATGGTGAAAACGTCAACTAAAAATATGTTTGAAAATGAAATATTAAACCATTTTTTGTACCAATTATCATAATTTGTGTATTTCCTTCTACATCTAAAATTTTAGGTCTAATTGAGAAATTTGACATATTAACCATTTTCGATGTTAAAGGAGTCATGACGATGAAAATGTCAATTAAAATGTAAAATGTATTTTAAATCGAAATCTTGACTGATTTTTTTGCTAATTATCATAATTTGGATGTTTACCTATAAAGTTTACGGCTTATTTAAGAAATTTAAACAAATGACAATTTCGATGTAGTAACCCCCTAGGATAGTCGTGACGACAAAAATTTCAACAGAAAATACATTTGAAAACTAAATCTTTAACTGAGTTTAATGTGAATCACCGTAGTTTGGGTGTTCCTATCTATGTTTAAATGTGGGGTCTCTTCCCGGGTTGTCCCACCTATTCTAGGTATTGTCCCTACCACGGGATTTGTTGGCTAAGCCACGCCTCCCCCAACTGCCACTCGAACCACTAGTCTTATGGATAAGAATGTTTAACTTGCAAGTTGGGTACCAATTGAGCTATCTTAAAAGTTTTTGTATCAATCATTTTAATTTGAGTGTTTCTATCTACCTTAAAAATTTTAAACTAAATTAAAAAATTTGAAAAATTAACCATTTTTTATGTACTAACCCTTGAGGAGTTACGATGACAAAAACGTCAACTAAAAGTATTTTAGAAAGCGAAATATTGAACTGATGTTTACACTAATCATCATAATTTGAGTGTTTCCATCTACTTATAAAGTTTTAGGTCTAATTGAGAAATTTAAAAAAATTGACCATTTTCGGTATACTAACCCCTAGAGGAATCGTGACGGCAAAAACATCAGCAAAAATACATTTTAAAATAAAATGTTGAGTTGATTTTGCGCTAATTATCATAATTTATATGTTTCTATCCACTTTTAAAGTTTTAGATCTAATTAAGAAATTTGAAAAAATGACAATTTTTATTGCCTAGGAAAGTCGTGACAGCAAAAATATCAATTAAAAATATGTTTTAAAGCTAAATTTTCAACCAATTTTTGCATTAATCATCATAATTTGGATGTTTCTATCTACGTTTAAAATTTGAGGTCTAATTGAGAAATTTGAAAAAATTATATTTTTTAGTTTACCAACCCCTAGGGCAGTTGGGATGGTGAAAACGTCAATTAAAAATATATTTTAGAGTGAAATCTTGAACTGATTTTCATATTAATTATCATAATTTGAGTGTTTCTATCTATCTTTAAAGTTTTAGGTCTAATTGAAAATTTTGAAAAAATAATAATTTTTAGTATACTAATCTCTTAGAGAATTGTGACAGTAAAAATATCAACTAAAATTTGTTTTTAAGTGAAATCTTCAATAGATTTGTATGCCAATCATTATAATTTTGTTCTCTATTTACGTTTAAAGTTTAAGACCTTATTTAGAAATTTGAAAAAATGACAATTTTCGATGCATTGACCCTAAAAGGAGTCGCGACAGCAAAAACGTCAACTAAAAATGCATTTGAATGTGAAATATTGAATTGATTTTTGCCCCAATCTTCATAATTTGTGTGGTTTCATTTATCTTTAAAGTTTTAGACGTAATTGAGAAATTTTAAAAATTGATCATTGTTTGTTTACTAACTTATAGAGCAGTCGTGATAGCAAAAACGTCCACTAAAAATGAGTTTTAAAACGAAATCTTTAGTCGATTTTTGAGTCAGTCATTATAATTTGGCTATTTCTATCTACGTTTAATATTTAAGATCTAATTGAAAATTTTGAAAAAATGACCATTCTCCAATATTAAATGAGTCATGACGACCAAAACGTCAACTAAAAATATGTTTTAAATCGAAATTTTGAATCAATTTTTTCACCAATGATCATAATTTAGGCATTTTTATCTACCTTTAAAGTTTAGAGCGTAATTGAGAAATTTCAAAATATGACAATTTTCGATGCATTAACCCTTAGGGGAGTCGTGACGACTAAAATTTCAATAAAAAATATGTTTTAAAGTGAAATCTTGAACCGATTTTTGCCTAAATCATTATATTTTGGGTGTTTCGAACTACCTAAAGCGTCAGGTCTATTTGAGGAAATTGAAAAAATGATCATTGTCAGTGCACTAAATCATAGGGTAATAATGACAGCGAAACGTTATCTAAAAATATGTTTTAAAGTAAAATCTTTGACCAATTTGTGTCAATTATCGTAATTTGGGTATTTCTATCTATGTTTCTAGGTTAAGACCTAATTGAAAATTTTGAAAAAATAACCATTCGTGATGTATTAACCCTTATAGGAGTGATGACAGCGAAAACGTCAACTAAAAGTGCGTTTTAAAACAAAATCTTCGAATGATTTTTAGGCCAATCATTATAATATGGGTGTGTTTATCTACGTTTAAAGTTTACGGTCTCATTGAGAAATTTGAAAAAAAAAATTGATCATTTTTTTATGTATTAACACCTAGGGATTGAGTTATGACGATGAAAACGTCAACTAAATATACATTTTAAAGCAAAATCTTCAATCGATTTTTATGTCAATAATTATAATTGAGGTAATTCTATCTACATTTAAAATTTAAAGTCAAATTAAAAAATTTAAAAAATAACTACTTTTGAGGTATTAAAAGGAAGTCGTGACAGCGAAAACGTAAACTAAAAATGTATTTTAAAACAAAATTTTAAATCAATTTTTGCGTTGATCATTATAACTTGAGTGTTTCTCTCTCCTTTTAATCTTTTAGGCATAATTAAGAAGTATGAAAAAATTACCATTTTCGATGTACTAACCCATAGGGGAGTCGTAACAGTGAAAATGTCAGCTAAAAAAAAATTTTAAAGACAAATCATCAAAATTTGAATGTTTCTATCTACGTTTAAAGTTTAATGCCTAATTGAAAATTTTGAAAAAATGTCTATTTTCGATGTATTAAACCTTCAAGAGTGATGTTGGCAAAAAAGTTACTTAAAAATAAAATTTAAAGCAAAATCTCCAATCGATTTTTGCGCTCATCATCATAATATGAGTGTTTTTATCTACGTCTAAAGTTTTAGAAATTTGAAATTATTTCTATACATTAACTCCTTTGGGAGTCGTGATAGCAAAAATGTGAAATAAAAATTCACTTTAAAGAAAAATCTTACATCACTTTTAGCATCAATCATGATATTTTGAGTATTTCTATCTACCTTTAAAGTTTTTGGCGTAATCGAAAAATTTTAGAAACTGACCATTTTCGATGTACTAAACCGTAGGGGTGTCATTGTTGGGTTTTTGTATGCATCTCATACATCATAGCACAGCGGAAAAACAAAAATTTACAACAAAAAAAAAAAAATCAAAAACCCAAGTTGGATCACTCTAGATTAGTTTAAAACCAATACAATTAAACATACATATGGCGTTTTATTGAAACCATACCTTCGTTGGCGGCTCCTTCCCTATTTGTATGATCTAATCCACTAGCGATCCAAGTATAGAATCGCCTCTAAGGTATCCACACAGCAACACAATATTCAAAAACCCAATTAGAGATGGCAATAGCCAAGCACTATGTGCTAGTTAAGGTGGTTGACTATATGGTGATATTGAGAGCTTCTTGTTTTGCCCTAATTTTTTCTAAAAAGATTGTTGTTTGCTACCCCATCACATGGGTACTTATAGGCAATCTAGTCTTTCTTTTGGGCTAAGAAAAGAAACCATAATCTAAACCCATTAGGAATTTGACTAACTCATTAGTTTTAAGTCCAATTTTAATTTAATCTAATTAAATTAATTGATCCTAATAAAATAAATGGATCATTATTTTATTTTATCACCATTAATATTAACATTTTATGTTAATATATTAAATTCTATTGAATAGCCATGTTACACTGTACATCGAGTCGCTTAAGTGTGTGACCCATTAGATATCCGAACACGTTGGCAACCCGGAATGAATTATAATCCTAATTAAATTAGGATTAGATTAAATTAAACCTTTTGATTTAATCCTTGATTCACCAATCAACTAATTGATTCCAAGTAGATCAAAATTGGCATCTAGCAATGTATCATGACCACCCAAATGCCCAGAATTGTCCGTGGCTAGAATAATACATTTCCATAGATAGTTACTGTGCAATTCATCCTTTCGTCATAACATATCTTATTCGGTTATGAGTATGGACTATGTGTCAACTCTCACTAGAATAACTAAGTCATGTCTAGCCCGAATTTATTAGTTCTTGTTCCCGAAATCCGTTATTCCCAATTACGTATCTTGGGAGACTTTTCCACTGGTACGATCACTCTGGCCAGAGATTCCTAGAATAACGATTTCCTCAAGAGGCCGTGAGATATTTTTTCTACTATAAAAAGTGACGAATCCTTTATTGATCACTCAACTACGCTCGAGTAGCTCATGTCGAACCCAAGTACCACCCTATAAGTCAACTCTCCGAGTCAAGAAGGAATGGCATTAAAGGACGATAGTCGATACTTAGTGTACTTTAGAGATCTTAAGTCAAAGGATAATTGCACCTACTACTATGTTAAGATGAGATCACTAACATAAAAATATTCATGTGATCATCTTACAATCAGATCATCCAATGTACTCATTTTAAACAAGCATCCATATGTTTACTCTAGACATTTCATATGTCATCAACTTATGAGAACTACTGCTCGATCCAATCGAGGAGTATAACACATGCTAGTCTATCCGTACTAATGATGTCACGTCTCATTAATACTATGACTATGGATATTTAAGTATAAACACATTTGCATGTAATAGGACACTCTTTCATAATTTCCTTTACACTGTGTTATATGTACTAGGGACTTTATTACGCAGTTGAATATAAGAATATATATTGAATAATAATATTGTCGTTTTATTAAAATAAAATATGCATAAATACAACCTAAGGTTGATTGGTTCTAGGGCACATCACTAACAGTCGTGATAGCAAAACATCAACAAAAAATGTGTTTTAGAGTAAAATTTTTAGTCGATTTTTGTGCCTCATAATATGAGTGTTTCTATCTATATTTGATGTTTTACATCGAATTGAGAAATTTAAAAAATTCACCACTTTTGGTTTACTAACACCCAGGGGAGTTGCCATAACGAAAACGTCAACTAAAAATGTGTTTTAAAGTGAAATTTTGAACCAATTTTTACATCAATCATCATAATTTAGATGTTTCTATGTACCTTAAAAGTTATAGGCTTAATTGAGAAATTTTAGAAAATGACTATTTTCGATGTTGTAACCCTTACGAATTGAGTTACGACGGCAAAAATGTCAACTAAAAATACGTTATAAAACGAAATCTATAATTGATTTTTGCGGCAATCATTATAATTGGAGTGTTTTGATCAACTTTTAAAGTTTAAGGCTTAATGAAGAAATTTAAAAAATGACTATTTTCGGTGTACTAACCTCGGAGAGAATCATGATGACGAAAATGTCAGCTAAAAATATATTTTAAAACGAAATCTTAAACGGATTTTTACATTAATCATCATAATTTGAGTGTTTCTATCTGCCTTAACTGTTTTATGCCCAATTAAGAATCATATAAAAAAATGATTATTTTTAGTATACTAACTATGAGAGTTGTAATAGCAAAAACGTCAGCTAAAAAAACATTTTAAAGCAAAATCTTCAGTCAATTTTTGCACTAATCATCACAATCTGGGTATTTAAATCTACGTTTAAAGTTTAAGGCCCAATTGAGAAATTTAAAAATATATATATATTTTCGGTAGGGGAGTCATAACGACGAAAAAATCAACAAAAGTATGTTTTAAAACAAAATCTCTAATCGACTTTTGGGCTAATCATCGTAACATGATTGTTTTTATTTATATTTGAAGTTTAAGGGCTAATTAAGAAATATTAAAAAATAATCATTTTCAGTGTATTAACCCCTAAAGGAATCATGACGGTAAAAAAAATTTCGATGCTTTTATCTACATTTGAAGTTTAAGGGCTAATTAAGAAATATTAAAAAAATAATCATTTTCGGTGTATTAACCTCTAAATGAATCATAACGGTAAAAAAGTTTACTAAAATTATGTTTTAAAGCAAAATGTGGAAATTATTTTTGCACCAATAATCATATTTTGGGTATTTCGATCTACCTTTAGAGTTTTAGACCTAATTGAAAATTTTAAAAAAATTATCATTTCCAATATATCAAACCGTAGGGAAGTTGTAACAGCGAAAACATCAACAAAAAATATATTTTGAAGCTAAATCTTTGATCAATTTTTACGTCAATCATCAAAGTTTAGGTGTTTCTAACTATCTTTAATGTCTTAAGTCTAATTGAGAAATTTGAAAAATTAATCATTCTCAGTGTACTAACCCGTAAAGTAGCCGTCACAGTGAAAACGTCAACTAAAAATATATTTTAAAGTGAAACCTTGAACCGATTTTTGCTCCAATCATCATAATTTAGATGTTTCTATTTACCTTAAAAGTTATAGACTGAACTAAGAAATTTTAAAATATGACCATCTTCAGTGTTTTAACCTCTACAGATTGAATGATGACAGTAAAAGCACCAACTAAAAATATATTGTAAAGCGAGATCTATAATCAATTTTTGTATCAATCATCATAATTTAGGTGTTTCTATCAATGTTTAAAGTTTAAGGCCTAATTAAGAAATTAGAAAAAATTACTGTTTTTGGTGTACGAACCCCTAGAGGAGTAATTACGGCGAAAACATCAGCTAAAAATAGGTTTTAAAGCAAAATATTGAACCGAATTTTGCATCAATCATCATAATTTGGGTGTTTCTATATGCCTTAAATGTTTTATGCCTAACATTGACTGGAATCTTGAACCATTGTCAAAAAAAAATTCTTATTCCAAATGTTATTATTATTATTATTTTCCAACAGGATCATTGTAATTGCTATTAAAAAATAAAATTAAAAAAAAAAAAAAAGAGTAAAAGTGCATGCTTATAATTACTTTGGTTTTTAAATTTTGTCAAAAATAGTAAATGATGAGGCAGAAGCTATTCATTTGAAATGAATTTTACATAAAATTAAAGTTGTTTAGCAATACTACTCTATTTAATTCTATTATAAAAAAATTCTAAACTTCCAAAGTCTATTTGATTTTAAATTATTTATAATAATATTTCATTGAAGCAAAAAACAATTTTAAATGTATTTTTTTTTTTTTTTAGATTTGTGAATCTAAACATCACATAAATATTTTATATCATAATCTAGAAAAGATTAATTTCTAAATTTTTTAATGATAATTTATAATATATAAATTATGCGTTACTAAAATACAAAGTTATAGACAAAATTTTAGTGACATGTGCAGGTAAGATTTTTGTCTAAAGGGTCATTTACTTTTTTTATTAAAAAACGAAACAATGCTACTGAAGATAAAAAATTAAATAGTGACTGAAACTTAAAATCTGAATGATATGTTTTTTTTTTTTTTTCCTTACCTCTGAATGCATAGTAATTTTGTTTATTTTTTAAAATTAAAATTATCTGAAAATTAATAATTTAACATTTATATCATTCTACTATTAGCTGTTATATAACTTTATTTAATATAATATAAGCAATTATAATAAATTATTTAATAAATATTAAAACATTTTTATGTATATAATAATAATGTTTTTATTTATAATTAAAATATGATTAATTATTATAGTAAAGTATTTTTAAAAAAAAAATTATATATACATAAATAAAATATTATAGTAAAGTAAATTAAATTTATATATTTAAATAAAAATAAACAAAATGTTTTTAAGTTGAATTACTATTGCAACAAAAATTGAAATTGTAAAGTAATATATAATTTAGTCATTACAATATTTCATTGATTACATTTAAAAAAAATCTATATAATGTAAAATTATGATAAATTTAAAAATATATCATTTTGGAAAGAATAAATTTGGAATAATATATTTAGAAAACCATTAAGTGATTTGACATATTTTTAAGTTGTTTTAAATGATTTAACTATTTAACAAATAAACAAAAATCATTTACCAGTTATAATTCAGATCAATTAAGTAAAAAGTGATAAAAACAAACGATCCCTAACAGTGATTGATTATTTTAAAGAGCCTGATTAAAAGTCCCTTAAAATTATATAGACTTGCATTGCACACGAGTGAATAGTTTTGAAAAATCTTGTGATGGTTTCATATTTCGCTATTACATTTGACTTCCTTTTTCTTTCATTTTATTCTTCATTCTTTGGACATAAACAATCATCATATCATATAATTAACATTACATAAATATTCATTTTAATTAGTTTCTTATAAAATTAAAAAAAAAAATGATGAATGGTATAGGTCATGCAAGTTGATATTAGAATAATTAATCCAAGTGGGTTTATTATTAATAAACTAATAATAACAGTATAATAGGGAAAATATAATTGACTTTTTTTTTTTTTTTAGACATTATTGATATATTTATAACTATCAAAACCCTTGATAAGGATTGTAAGGTAGTGCTTAGAACTCAACATTTTATTTGACTTTTCTTCCTAATAATAGGGAAAAAGGGACTCACACTAACTTAAAAAAATAAAATAAAATAAAAAAATTATCCTCCCATTCGAGAGACTTATGAGTAATTTACTCGTACGTAAATGAACTAAAAAGTAATTGTTTACTGCTTAAAGACATCGTGCTCGAATCCATCATTGCTTGTGAGAAGCAGTTGGCAGATATTGGCCGACAAGCTATTTGACTCTCTAAATTGGAACCAGCCACCGGAATTCTAAAATATAAAAGTAATATTCTAACAAACATATCATCATGGTACTCAGTCTTCTAGAGTCATATGAAATAGATGCACCCACTCTATTGAAGCTTTTATCCAACCATATTATTTATGTAAGGTCAAAACCACCAATTAACTTGTATTTCATTGACGTACATGTTAAAGTTAAAAAGTAAAACAACACATATCTGCACTTACAGGTCACTGTAATTCAACCCATACATTAGTTGTTATTTAATTTGACCAATACATCAATTGAAATATATATAAAAATTCGGAATACCTACCATACCGTAATTTTGTTTTTAGTAATAATGGTTTAGCAAATGTCGTATGTGGACTGGCAAGCTATGGTAATTTCTATCTAATAATTAAAAACAGTGTTATCCAATAAAAAACCTGAAGTCACTGCATATGGTTCATGAAAATGATAATGGAATTGGAATGGAAATATATACTATAGTCGTCAACCTCGTGTTCGAAAGTCATCGCCTTGAAACTGAAATCTCATCTTGACATATACTATCGGTTGCTTCCTAGAAATAACCAAACTATTCCATTACACACCAACATATCAAAATTTGGAAGATGATGATCAACATGAACCAAAACCATAAACCGTACATCACTATCGTTGTTTCCTTCTTCTTGATCAACTCCTGGGAGGTCTTTTCGGACCCGCAAACCGAGCTGATAAACAATGGATGCAACCGACGTGTCAGACTTCAACAACAATCTCAACTACACCTTTGCGGACCTCAAAGGTCAGCTTGATGGTGGGAAACTGTTTGCCACGGCTCAGCAGCCAAGGGGATCCTCCCCTGTCTACGCCATGATCCAGTGTCGCAACTACCTGTCTCCAGATGATTGTCTTGCCTGCTACACTGCTGCTGAGTCCTTGATTCGAAACTGTTCCGCTTCCAATGGCGCTCGTGTCATTTATTCAGGCTGTTCTTTAAGGTATCTTTTCTTTACACGTTTTTCTCATCTCATATACCTTCTACTTCAAGTATTGATAACTGTGTAGCTCGAAGAATGAGATTCATTTTCACAAAATGCTTATTACATGTTGTACAGATATAGTTTTTACCTTTTGTACTGAGAGTAGTAGTTTTTCTTTCATACAAAGTATTCAATATAAGTCTTGACTATCCGCTCAATATAAGCTCAAAAAATTAATTAAAAAAAAAAAATTACATATGAACTAACTTTAATAGAATAATATTATGATAGATATTAGAAATAATCCAAATGGATTTAAAAATAAGCATTTTTGAACTTTCATTCATGAGTATTTTTCTAATCTTATATTTTTTATATAGTTAAACTGTAATTTTAACTCATATTTAGATATATATTAAAATCATTATATCGTAGTTAATTGTAACTTACTAAAAATTAAAAAATAAATAAACTGATAATATCTCAACAATCTTTAAAAATGAATGTTCAAGTAACTGTAATTCTAAAATATAAAAGTAATATTCTAACAAACATATCATCATGGTACTCAGTGTTCTAGAGTCATATGAAATAGATGCACCCACTCTATTGAAGCCTTTATCCAACCATATTATTTATGTAAGGTCAAAACCACCAATTAACTTGTATTTCATTGACGTACATGTTAAAGTTAAAAGTAAAACAACACATATCTGCACTTACATGTCACTGTAATTTTTTTTTTTGAGAATAAAGTTTCATTAAGAAGCAAGACCACCAGAAAGGTGGGGAAGAGAAACATCAAGAGCTGCAATTTTTTGCAGCCAAAGGGGAAAGGCAGAGAGCCATACAGTGGATGTATTAAAGCCAAGAGCCCAGTTAGCAATGCAATGAGTAGCTTGATTACAATGCCTATAAGTAAAAGAAGGAGGGCCTATGCGATGTAATGAGGAGAGCTGATTGATTTCCTGAACTATATTAGCAATGTCCTGCCTGGAAGAGGTGGTCCCATTGCAAAGGTTAATGACCTGAAGAGCATCAGACTCCAGAAGAAGAGGAAGGCATCTGTGAGATATAGCGAGTTGCAGGCCCTTGCGGATAGCCATTGCTTCAGCTATAGCAGCATCAGAACAGTGACGAAAAACTGAAGCAGCAGCAAGCACAATATGACCAAGATGGTTTCTAATGACCAGCCCCGCACCAATTCGTTTTCGAGATTTGTCAACTGCAGCATCGGAGTTTAACTTGAGAAGACCAGCAGGAGGGGGAGACCATTTATGCGAGAGACGAACAGAACAATCCATAGGCGAAGGAGCAGAGCAGGCACAGTTCAACTCTTGGAGATAGAATCCAGCATGTAACCAGCAATCAACGAAAAGCCGAGAGTTGTTTGCATGAATACGCTGATTCCGTTTGAACCAAACAAACCAAGAAGCGACAACATATTGAGAGGCTAGATTGGATCCCCAAGAAGAAAAAACATATGAGATTCTGTCCAAATAAGAAGAACATTTCAGCTGAAGAAAGAAAGCATTTTGCAAGAGAGGGCAGGAACCCCAAGCTTCCATCGCAATGCTACAACCCCATAAAGCATGATCAACTGATTCAAGCTCCGCATCACAAAGGGGACAAGAACCATCTTTGATAATATTGCGAGTGGAAAGAGAGGCACGAGTAGGGAGGATTAACTTACAAGCACGCCAGCAAAATAATTTGAATTTTGAGGGGATTGGAAGCTGTCAGAGAGCTTTCCACACAAAGTGGGGACCGGAGGAACAAGAGGCCAAACCTGAAGAGATAGTTAGCATTGCAATTTTATAAGCACTTCTGACAGAAAAGGCACCAAGCTTATCAAAGTGCCAAAGGAGGCTATCCTGACAAGGGAAGCTGCTGAGGGGAATACTCAAAATAAGATCAGCCTCTTCCGGAAGGAAATACCTCCTAATTCGAGGTTCACACCATTTACCTGGCTCCTCAAAAAGAGAGGAGACTGTAGTTCCATGCGGAAGAAGCTGGGGGGACAGAATTTTAAAGGTGTACGGACGAGGCAGCCATTGATCCTCATAGATAGAAATAGAGTGCCCATCACCAACACGCCATCTTAAACCTTTCAAAAGAGCAACCCTTCCCCAAAGAATGCTTTTCCAAATGAGAGAGGGGAGTCTACTTGTGGAACAAGAAATGAAGGTTGAGTTAGGAAAGTATCGCGCTTTTAAAACCTTAGCAGCAAGAGAGGAAGGATTAGTAATAATGCGCCATCCTTGCTTGGCAAGCAGAGCTTGGTTGAAGGCAACAAGATTTCTGAAACCCAACCCACCACTTTCTTTAGAGCAGCACAAAGAATTCCAATTAGCCCAATGAACTTTCCTGGTTTTATTAGAGCCACCCCACCAAAAGCTAGCACAAAGACGGTGAAGTTCTGAAATTAAAGAGGAAGGAAGGCGAAAACAGCTCATTGCATAGGTAGGAATGGCTTGAGCTACAGCTTTGATAAGAACTTCCCGACCACCCACAGAGAAAAGCCTACGCTTCCATCCTTGAAGCTTTTGACGAACTTTATCCACAATTGCACCAAAAAGATGACGCTTGTTCCGACCATTCATAGCCGGGAGCCCCAAATAAACATTGTGACAAGAGGTATGAGGCATTTGTAAAATGTGGGAAATAGTTTGTGAAGAAGAAACGGAAACAGAAAGGCTGAAAGAGATAGCTGACTTGGAGAGATTGATAATCTGACCAGAAGCAACTTCGTAAGTGTGAAGGATTGACAGGATAGCCGAAGCCTCAGCAGGAGAAGCGTTAGCAAAAATAAGACTGTCATCAGCAAAAAACAAATGAGAGATACTAGGGGCCCCTCTAGCTACCTTGATGCCATGAAGAATTCCATCCATTTCAGCTTTGTTCAGTAAGGCAGATAAACCCTCAGCACAAAGAAGAAAAAGATAAGGGGAGAGGGGGCAGCCTTGACGCAACCCTCTGGAAGGGATAATCCGACCATAAGGCTGACCATTGAGAAGGAAAGAGTACTGGGCTGAGGAGATACAGTTGAAGATACGCCTAATCCAGCTATCTGCGAAGCCAAGCCTGACCATCACATGTTCAAGGAAAGGCCATTCGACCCTGTCAAAAGCTTTGCTGAGATCAAGTTTTAGAGACATCAATCCATGTCCACTAGATCTTTTGTTTCTGAGATGATGCAGACATTCAAACCCAACAATAATATTGTCTGAGATAAGCCTGTTTGGAACAAAAGCACTCTGAGAAGGGGAAATAATCTCATTGAGAATCAACTTAAGTCTGTTTGCAAGAGACTTAGCCACAACTTTGTAAGTCACATTACAGAGGCTGATAGGACGAAAGTCGCTGACCTTTAAAGGGGATTTAACTTTAGGAACAAGGGCTATAAGGGTAGCTCCCATCTGAGCCATGCTAGCACCATCATTAAGGACTGCTAAAGTAGCTTTACAGAGCTTAGGACCCACAACAGACCAAAATTTTTGAAAGAAAGAGGCAGGAAAGCCATCCGGACCTGGCGCTTTTGAAGCTCCCAGCTAAAAAAGTGCAGATTTAACTTCCTCTTCAGTAAATTTACTAGTTAGAAGAGCATTCATTTCCGAGGAGACCCTTTTAGGAATAACAGAACAGACCGAGGCAATATCTTCAGGAGTAGGGGAACTGGAAGTGTAAATATTCGTAAAATATTGTGAAACTAAACCCTCAATAACTTGTGGGTGATCCTGCCAGATATCTTGATTATCTAGAAGACCAGAGATCTTATTGATGTTTCGACGAGAAGACGCTTTATGGTGGAAGAACTTGGTATTTTTATCGCCAGCCTTCAACCACGCAGCACGAGATCTCTGGCGCCAGAAAACTTCATTTTGCAAAAGGATATCATCCAAACGGTTTTCAAGGAGAGAAATTCGATCTCTGTGAAGGTGTTCTTCAGCCTCCAGCGATCTAAGCTCTTTACGAATGGCGTTTAACTCATGAAAATGAGACTTTTTACGAGAACGAGTCCAAGAGCCCAACATTTCAGATATACGAGAGATACTTTTATTGAGAACACCCACATAATCAGAGGAGGAATCTGCTTCCCAAAACTGAGAGATAATATTTTTACAACCTTCTTCGTCAGCCCAAGCTTCCTCAAAATGAAAGCGAGAACCCCAAGATAAGCCACTAGAACCACGACCCCGGGAAATGAAGAGGTGAGAAATGAGAAGGGGATTGTGGTCTGAACCAGTTCGTTCAAGAAGATGAACCCGAGCATTACCAAAAAGATTCTTCCAAGATTGGTTGCCAAGCATTCTATCCAGCCTTTCCTGGATAAGAGCAGCCCCTTGCTGCTTATTCGACCAGGTAAAACTTCCACCAGAGCAACCCAAGTCAAAAAGACGGCAATCATCAATTGCTTCTCTGAAGGCTGCCATTGAAGCCTCTCGTTTAGGTAAACCACCCTTCTTTTCCTTAACAGAGATGACTTCATTAAAGTCTCCCCCTATCAGCCAAGGCAAAGAGCTCAAACCATATAATTTTCTGAGAAGCTGCCAAGAGAAGACTCGTCGATCAGCTTTTGGATCCCCATAAAACCCAGTAAAACGCCAAAAGGAGCCACTATGGTCTCGAATAATAGAATCTATGTGGCCAACAGAGAAGGACTGAATAGAAAGGTCAATATCATCCTTCCAAAACAGAGCAAGGCCACCACCAGTACCAACCCTGTCAACAGCAAAACAGTTTTGAAAACCCAGCCTAAATTTAATCCAATCAAACTTTTGTGTTGCCAAACGAGTTTCAGAGAGAAACAAAATGAGGGGAGATTCCCTGCGAACCAGTTCTCGTAGGATACGGAATGTACGGGGATTCCCCAGACCCCTAACATTCCAGCATAAGAGATTCATGGCTGATGGCGGGGCTGAGGGCCAGCCACCGCCAGGTCATCTGCAGAAACAATAAGCTTGCCTTTCTTTGCATTTCCAGGGAGTTTAGAACCAGAAGGGAGAGTTCTTTTGCCCAGAATTGGTGGTGCATCGCCCAGAACCTGATCATGTAGAAACTTCCTAGCTCGACGCTTCCAGCCTTTAGGAGGGTCATGAAGGGAAACAGATTGAGAGGGAACTATGTCATGAGAGTTAGGGGGGGGGGGGGCGCAGAGTAGACGGGCGTGAAGGAGGAAGAGCTTGAGGGTCCTGAGAACAGAACAAGGAGACTTGCTTGGCCGCCTCAAAAGACTGGAGAGAATTGTCTTCGGAATGACAATCAGTGTGTAATGGAGGAACGTTAGAAGAATTTATTTTGGTGGACCCCGATCTATCTGCCAAACAACTATTCAGCGCAGCCCCTTTAGGAGGGCATTTATCAAACACCTGGGAGGCATCAAAGGAATCTGGATTTTGCCCTTTCCACGTGGTATCAGGGGAATCTAAAGAAATGTTGGGGTCTTTACTAGGAGGGTTGCCAGATGGCTTATTAGGGGTATTGTGGGGTCTCTGCTGAGAAGAGGAAGAGGGACCAAAGTGAGGAGGGTTGGATGACCGTTTCCTCCCTAGAGGTGAGTCTGGGGCTCTCAACCAAGGTCCGTAATGAAACTGACTTTCATCAACTGCCATATCCTTGATATCGAGACATTCTCGTGACAAATGGCCAATTTTTCCACAAAAGTAACAAAAGTTAGGTAATCTCTCATAGACCAAACGGATGTGTATAAGCTCTTCAGGGTCACCCATGAGAACTCTCAGCCCCCTTCTTAGAGGGAGTGTTATGTCAAATTCAACTCTAACTCGAAGGAACTGACCAAGGTAGGCTCCATTTACACCTGGGTCTCCTTCAAGAAACCTACCAATTTTTGAACCCAAACATTTACCCATTTCTTTGTTCATGCAAGCCACGGGAATGTCATGTAATTGCACCCAAAAGGGAGAAAGATGGAAGTTGACCTCATTGATTTTACCCAGACCATTAACTTCTTTAAGAACCAACAAGCATTTGTCAAAATTCCAAGGCCCGCCCGCAAGGACACGTTGCTTTTCCCATTTGTCGCCAAAACGAAAAGCAAAGATGTTTTGCCCAACAGAGTCAATTTCTAACTTATGGGTTGTTCTCCAAATCTTCGGAATAGTGATTCGGAAAGCGTCCCGATTAACATCCTTGTTAGAGAAAATTTTCCCCAAAAGACATTGAGAAGCAGAGCGAATGCCCACTGATTGGACGTTCTCATCGATGATTTCAATGGGGCCATCCTCATCCGTTAGAGTTAGACGTTCCCAGTGCTGTGATAATTCCTCTGTTGCCATTAAGAGAAAAGAAAAGCTAGAAGAGAAAGAACCCCCTACAAGAGAGGAGAAAACACCCAGAAGGGAGAGGACGACGTGCAGAGGCACGAGAGCGACTCCTAGAAGCTGAAAACTAGAGGAACCCTAGCCAGAGCTACAGGAGAGTTCCATGTCACTGTAATTCAACCCATACATTAGTTGTTATTTAATTTGACCAATACATCAATTGAAATATATATATATAAATTCCGAATACCTACCATAACTCAAGATATGTACCGTAATTTTGTTTTTAGTAATAATGGTTTAGCAAATGTCATATGTGGACTGGCAAGCTATGGTAATTTCTATCTAATAATTAAAAACAGTGCAATCAAATAAAAAACCTGAAGTCACTGCTGTTAGGATATTTTATATTTCTTATTGTGGGCTTACATATTTAATAACAATTATATTATGGGCTATCTATTTTAATAGGGCCAAATAAGTGATCTATTAATTGGGCTCTAGAAATATCTAATGGGTATGGGCTTTAATGTATAGAAACCTAATACTAATAGGATTAGGGTTAATAGGAACCTAATTGGTTTAGTATATAAAGAACATTATTAAGGGTTATGGTCCCCAAGTCAAATCACAACAAATTTGCTCTCTTTCTCTTTCCCCATTCAAGAAGAAAAATTACAGAACAATTAAGGAGATTTGATTGTGGAAGATCCAATCACACTCAAGATTATCAACATGGATTCAGGTATGTTTTCTCTATGATAATTCTTAATGATTTAATATGAGTTTCTAGATTACGGTATAGGTTTATACCTATTAAAGTTTTACAACAAGTGATATCAGAGCTTACTCATATTGAATCATTAAAATTAATTAGTTTAATTTATTATGATGTGTTTTTTCGCTTGTTAAAGAAAACAATATATATATATATATATATATATATATTTTCAGCTTGCGGCAGTTTAACAATGTTTGTTTGTTTTGAAAAGATTCAGAATATATATATAAATATGCTTTATTGAAAGTCACGGGTCATGCTTTTGGGGAAAAGGACAAAAGCTAATATGAAATATATATATTTATATAATGGATGCAGTGACTTGTGTTTTGTTTTGTTTTGGTTTTCTTTTCCGTGTATAATCAAAATTCATACAGTGCCTTTGTGTTGTCTTAGATTGTTAAAGCAAGAAATATATATATATTTATATATTTAAAGCAAGCCACATGCCATTGTTGATTTTATATATGATAATAATGAGATATATATATTTACTCTGCTAAATTGAGGATTCAATTGAAAGAAAAATATATATATATTTTTAATATATAGTCTGATATTTTAAAATAAATTGAATTGAAATTATATGTTACCAAAGTAACCTCTATAATGTAAATTTATTTATTTTGAAATATTAAGATGTGTGTGTCTATTATTTATGTAAATAATGACCGGCCCAAAGGAAGGTTATTATTTGACCAAATAATGGGCATACCTGTGGTAATAAATATGTGATGATTATTAGGTTTTCCATGTGAGTAATAAGTCGGTCCAAAGAAAGGCTTACTACTTGACAGGATTAATTGCCAATATTTGATTACTACACGGAGAATACCACTTACAGTTGATATTTCTATCCAAAGACTAAATGTCAATGTTGTGCTAGGTATCTTGTTTTAGGGCCCACCATTATGGGAATCGTTTAATCATGTCATGTATGAATTTATTAATTGATATATACATATTTTTTGTGACATGATTATTGATTGTGAGTTTGTATTTGATTTTGTTCTCGATTCAGTTACTTCTGCTTCAACAATATCTGCCAATATTAATTCCATTCATGTGCTTAATGGCACGAATTTCAAGAATTGGAAAGAGAACGTTATGATTGTTCTCGGTTGCATGGATCTTGACCTTACGCTTCGGGAAGAACGACCTGCTTCTCTTAATGATAATAGTTCCGCTGATGAAAAGGCGAGAATGGAGAAGTGGGACCGTTCTAATCGCACAAGTCTTATGATCATGAAACGTTCCATTCCGAAAACTTTTAGGGGCTCTATGTCCGAAGAGGAAAGTGCTAAGAAGTTCCTTGAGGAAATAAAACAACGTTTTACGAAAAACGAAAATGTTGAAACAAGTACCCATTTGGCGAAACTTGTTTCAATGAAGTATAATGGAAAAGGGAACATAAGGGAGTACATCATGGAGATGTCTCATATCGCTTCCAAACTAAAGGCACTAAAGTTACAACTGTCTGAGGATTTGCTGGTGCACTTAGTTTTGATTTCTCTTCCTGCACAATACAGTCAGTTTAAAGTGAGTTACAACACTCAGAAGGACAAATAGACTCTTAACGAGCTCATATCTCACTGTGTGCAAGAAGAGGAAAGATTGAAGCGAGAAGGTGTTGAAAGCGCTAACTTAGCAACTATCTATAAGGACAAGAAAAGGAAAAGAGGAAAAGAAGCTGCAGTTGGGACATCACAGCATAAGGTGCAAAAGAAACAGGATGGAGAGTTTACCTGTTACTTTTGCAAGAAAGCTGGACACATGAAGAAAGAATGTCCTAAATACGTCAACTAGCGTGTCAAGAAAGGTATGCTTCTCAATCTAGTTTGTTCTGAAGTTAATTTAGTTTCTGTACCTAAACACACTTAGTGGATAGATTCTGGTGCTACTACTCACATAAGTGTGTCTATGCAGGGTTGCCTGTGGAGCCGGAAGCCAAGTGATGCTGAAAGATTCATCTATGTAGGCGATGGCAAAACAGTTGCAGTAGAGGCTATAGGAACTTTTAGGTTATTATTAAAGATTGATCAATTTTTGAATTTGGAAGAGACTTATGTAGTACCGTCTTTTAGATGAAATTTGGTTTCAATTTCTGTTTTGGACAAATTTGGTTATTCTTGTTCATTTGGAAATAATAAATTTAGTCTTTTTCAAGATTCTAATCTTATTGGTACCGGTTCTTTATTTTTGCATGATAACCTATATTTGTTGGATACAATTGTCTCAATTAATGAAACCTTGCATATAAATTCATGAGGTACAAAACGAAAATTAACTGACAGGGATTCCGCCACATTATGGCACAAGCGTTTAGGTCATATCTCTAAACAGAGAATTCAGAGGCTTGTGTCTGATGGAATTCTTGATTCCTTAATTTGACAGATTTCGAAGTCTGTATTGAATGTATTAAAGGGAAACAGACAAACATTAAGAAATTAGGTGCCAACAGGTGTTCTGATGTCTTAAAACTAATTCATACTGATATTTGTGGACCATTTCCTACAGCCTCTTGGAATAGTCAACAGTATTTTATTACGTTCATAGACGACTATTCAAGATATGGGTACCTATATTTAATACATGAGAAGTCTCAAGCCCTGGATGTATTTAAGGCTTTCAAAGTTGAAATTGAAAATCAACTTGGTAAGAAAATTAAAACTGTCAAATCTGACCGTGGTGGTGAATACTATGGTAGGTATGACGGATCCGGTGAACAACGTCCAGGACCTTTTGCTAAATTCCTAGAGGAATGCGGTATCGTCCCGCAATACACAATGCCAGGCAAACCTAGCATGAATGGTGTTGCTGAAAGACGAAACAGAACGCTTAAGGACATGGTAAGAAGTATGATCAATCATTCTTCTTTACCAGAATCCTTCTGGGGACAAGCACTAAAGACTGCAGCATATATCCTTAATAAGGTTCCGGCAAAGCGGTAGCTAAAACCCCTTATGAATTATGGACAGACAAAAAGCCTAGTATTAATCATTTACACATTTGGGGTTGTCCAGCTGAAGCAAGGCTTTACAGGCCAAATGAAAAGAAATTGGACTCAAGAACTGTAAGCTGCTACTTTGTTGGGTACTCTGAACGGTCAAGGGGTTTCAAATTTTATGATCCCACTACTAGATCATTTTTTGAGACGGGAAATGCGAGATTTCTTGAGGAAGTTGAGTTTGTGAGGGGAGATAAAGTGAAAGACATTGTCTTTGAAGAGGAATTTGTTTCTCTTCCTACTATTGTTATTAATAATGATCAGGCTTCTATCCCTGACATTATTCAAAATGCAAATCCAGAATTTCAATACAATGTAGAAGAGCCCCCTGTGCAAAATGAAGAAATTATACCTGAAGTGCAAACTCAACAACCTCAAGAGGATATGCCATTGAGACGATCCATTAGAGAAAGGAGAAATGCGATTCCGGATGACTATGTCGTTTATCTCCAAGAACATGAGGTTGATATAGGAATGATGGAAAATGATCCAATCAACTTTATCAAGCCATACAAAGTTCTAATTCTCAAAAATGGATTGATGCCACGAATGATGAGATGAATTTCGTGAAGAACAATGACGTTTGGGATCTCGTCGAATTACCTGAAGGTGCGAAACCTATTGGTTGCAAATGGATATTTAAGACCAAAAAGGATTCAAAAGGTAATGTTGAGAGATATAAGGCTCATCTAGTTACCAAAGGTTTCACTCAAAAGGAAGACATTGATTATAAAAAGACTTTCTTTCCAGTTTTTACGAAAGACTCTTTTAGGATTATAATGGCACTTGTGACTCATTTTGATTTAGAGCTACATCAGATGGATGTAAAGACTGCGTTTCTCAATGGTGACATTGACGAAACAATATATATGATGCAACCAAAAAACTTTGTATCCGGTGATCCAAAGAAATTGGTTTACAAATTGAAGAAATCCATCTATGGTCTCAAACAGGCTTCTCGTCAATGGTATCACAAATTTCATCAAATTATTATCTCATATGGGTTTGAGGTAAATAAAGTTGAAGATTGTGTATATCATAAGTTCAGTGGGAGTAAATATATATTTCTGGTGTTATATGTCGATGACATACTACTTGCTAGTAGCGATATAGACTTACTGTACGAAACCAAGAGATTTCTGATAAAGAATTTTGACATGAAAGATCTTGAGGACGCCTCTTTTGTATTAGACATACAGATACAACGAGATCGCTCTCGAGGTATCCTTGGGTTATCACAAAAGAGTTATATCGAAAAAGTTCTTGATAGATTCGACATGAAAAATTGTGCACCATGAGACACCCCTGTAGCTAAAGGAGACAAGTTTAGTCTAAGTCAGTGCCCTAAAAATGAGTTGGAACGAAAAGAAATGCAAAAGATTCCTTATGCATCAGCTGTAGAAAGTCTAATGTATGCTCAAGTATGCACGCGTCCAGATATTGCGTTCATAGTGGGAATGTTGGGCAGATATTTAAGTAACCCAAGGATGGATCATTGGAAAGCAGTCAAAAGGGTTATGCGTTATCTACAGAGAACAAACGATCACATGCTCACATATCGGAGATCAGAACATTTAGAGATCATTGGGTATTCTGATTCCGATTTTACTGGATGCCAAGACAGTAAAAGATCCACGTCGGGCTATATTTACCTGCTAGCTGGTGGAGCTATTTCCTGGAAAAGTGCTAAGCAGACACTCATAGCTTCTTCCACCATGGCAGCTGAGTTCATAGCCTGTTATGAGGCATCTAATCATGGGATATGACTGCGAAATTTTGTCACGGGGCTGCAAGTTTGTGGATTCTATTGAAAGACCATTAAAGATATATTGTGACAATAATTCAGCTGTGCTTTATTCCAACAACAATAGAAGCTCTATGAAGTCTAAGCACATAGACATCAAGTTTCTTGTTATTAAAGAAAGAGTTCAGAGTCGTCAGATGACTATAGAACATATTGGGACAAATTCCATGATTGCGGATCCGCTTACTAAGGGATTACCACCCAAGGTCTTTCATGAGCACACTGCTCATATGGGTGTTATTTTAGCTGATGATGTGCATGTTTAGTGGGAGTTAGTATTTTGATGTTCTTTGTAATAGACATATTCTATATTTATTTTCTGCAGAATAAAGTATATGGTTCAGTTATAAACTCTGAATATTAGTTGTGTTTGATCTCATTAAAGATTAAAGTATGACCAGTTGGAAATAGGCATGGTTAAGATCATATTGCATGTAATTTTCATGCTACGCATCCATACTCGATCTATGTCATTGAATATATTGGTATGATGACCATTGATGGGTCTAGTTACGAATAAATGTAACAAAGGTCGCTTTGATCTCATACTAATATAGTAGATAGACCAGATTGTAACTAAAGAGATATTTCAAGACGGATAGTTTTTCAGTGCGCACTTAAGATTATAGATAATATAATTTTCTCAGGAAACATATGTAGCCCAAGTGGGAGATTGTTAGAATATTTTATATTTCTTATTGTGGGCTTACATATTTAATAACAATTATATTATGGGCTCTCTATTTTAATAGGACCAAATAAGTGATCTATTAATTGAACTCTAGAAATATCTAATGGGTATGAGCTTTAATGTGTAGAAACCTAATACTAATAGGATTAGGGTTAATGGGAACCTAATTGGTTTAGTATATAAAGAACATTATTAAGGGTTATGGTCCCCAAGTCAAATCACAACAAATTTGTTCTCTTTCTCTTTCCCCATTCAAGAAGAAAAATTATAGAGCAACTAAGGAGATTTGATTGTGGAAGATCCAATCCCACTCAAGATTATCAACATGGATTCATGTGTTTTCTCTATGATAATTCTTAATGATTTAATATGAGTTTCTAGATTATGGTATAGGTTTATACCTATTAAAGTTTTACAATAACTGCATATGGTTCATGAAAATGATAATGGAATTGGAATGGAAATATTTACTATAGTCGTCAACCATGTGTTCGAAAGTCATCGCCTTGAAAATGAAATCTCATCTTAACATATACTGTTGGTTGCTTCCAGGAAATAACCAAACTATAAAACAAACATTATCTATCCATTACACACCAACATATCAAAATTTGGAAGATGATGATCAACATGAACCAAAACCATAAACCGTACATCACTATCGTTGTTTTCTTCTTCTTGATCTACTCCTGGGAGGTCTTTTCAGACCCGCAAACCGAGCTGATAAACAATGGATGCAGCCAGTACAACGTTACCGACGTGTCAGACTTCAACAACAATCTCAACGACACCTTTGCGGACCTCAAAGGTCAGCTTGATGGTGGGAAACTGTTTGCCACGGCTCAGCAGCCAAGGGGATCCTCCCCGGTCTACGCCATGATCCAGTGTCGCAACTACCTGTCTCCAGATGATTGTCTTGCCTGCTACACTGCTGCTGAGTCCTTGATTCGAAACTGCTCCGCTTCCAATGGTGCTCGTGTCATTTATTTGGGCTGTTCTTTAAGGTATCTTTACACGTTTTTCTCATCTCATATACCTTCTAGTATTGATAACTGTGTAGCTCGAAGAATGAGATTCATTTTCACAAAATGCTTATTACATGTTGTACAGATATAGTTTTTACCTTTTGTACTGAGAGTAGTAGTTTTTCTTTCATACAAAGATATCTAAGCCTCACACGTATCTACTAACTGATTTCAATAAATCTTGACGATCCCTTCAATATCAACTCAAAAAATTTTAAAAAAAAAAAATTACAAAGGAACTAACTTTAATAGAATAATATTATGATAGATATTAGAAATAATCCAATTGGATTTAAAAATAAGCATTTTTGAACTTTCATTCATTAGTATTTTTCTAATCTTATATTTTTTATATAGTTAAACTGTAATTTTAACTAAAATTTAGATATATATTAAAATCATTATATCGTAGTTAATTGTAACTTACTAAAAATTAAAAAATAAATAAACTGATAATATCTCGTGTTATTTGCATGTTTTAAGATGTGAATTACATTAAATTGTGAGTTACTGTTTATTAGAGTTTTTCTTGGGAATCATTTCTTTTATAAAGTTGAATGTAAATTTTATTGAAATCATCTAACCGATAGATATTAAAGATTGTTTGATCGTATTCAATCTAAACAATTAGCACTTGTGAACAACCACCTATATAATTTGCCAAAGCTCAAAAGCCAATAGGAAAAAATGAATGTTCAAGTAACAATCTTTAGAATTTTTTTATTTTTTTTCCTTTAATCAAATCAATAGAGGATCCTGTCCTGTTTTCCACTAATATACATTGTGTTCCTTGCCTTTTCTTTTAGGTACGAAAGCAGTCCATTCTATGATCAAAGCACTCAGGAAGGTCGTTTTGGGCACTGTGGGAATAGAACAGCATCACAGCCTACTGATTTCAGTGCAGCAGTGAAGGAGTTGCTGGAAAATCTTCAAGCTGCCACCCCTAAAATCAACCGCTTCTTCGCCGCGAGTAAGAAAGTGGTGGCTGGCAATGGTGGTGGCAATAACACAACTGTATACGGTGTGGCTCAATGTGCCGAAACGGTTAGTGAAAGTGGTTGTAGAGATTGCTTAGCAACTGCATATGCTAACATTCAAAGATGTTTTGGTAACGCATATGGTTGGGCAGTTGATGTTGGCTGTTTTCTTAGGTATTCTGATACTTCATTCTTTGCTGACAACCAGACTACTGATCTAACACCTTTCTTAAAAAATGGTAAGACCCCTTTCTCTGTTCGTCAGTCTCATGAATTTAAATGAAAAATTTTTATCGTAATTAATAATAGGTAATAACTTTTTAATATGTCATAGGCAGTTCAAGCAAGAACAAAGCAATCATTGGAGGAGTAGTAGGTGGAGGAGCAGCTCTAATACTTATTGCAATCTTCTTTATTTGGTTCAAGTTCTATAGAAAAAGAAAGACGATCCATAAAGGTAGAGAAAACTAGCTGGCTTGAGTCTATATTTAATTATGGATGAAAATCATCTTGGTACATCGAGAAAAATGATCTAATGCTTTGTTTTTGTAGCAGGAAACTTATTAGAGGCAACAGAGTTTCAAGGGCCAGTGAATTACAGATATAAAGATTTGATTGCTGCAACAGGATCCTTCAGTGAAGCAAATAAACTTGGAGAGGGAGGTTTTGGTGATATATATAAGGTGAAAATATTATGTGTACTGTAAAAAACCAAATGTATTAAAAAAAAAAAAAATTAAAAGTAAATTGGGTTTGGTTTCTATTGAATGAATTATTAAACTCTAGAGTCTAGAAGCTATTTTTGTAAATCTTCTAAAACAGTCTTAAAAGCCACGTTTGGACCGAAAAAACTCTTTTAACATTTTCAAAAGTTATTTCAAACAGATTCTAATATGTGTAGTCCATCCATCCCTTGGCAGTGTTTTAACAGAAAACGCTTTTATTCGTAAGTGCTTTTCACAAAATCACCGCTTTTATGATAATCTTTCAATGAAGCTAATCAGTATATATGTGGTTGAACAGGGGACTCTTGATAATGGAAAAATAGTGGCAGTGAAGAGACTAGCAATAGGAGTATCTAGAAGAATAGTATCAGATTTTGAAAATGAAGTGAAGCTTATAAGTAATGTCCATCACCGGAATCTCATTCGTCTTCTCGGATGTTGCAGCAACGGTCCTGATCTTCTTCTTGTGTATGAGTACATGGCAAACAGCAGTCTTGACAAATTTTTGTTTGGTAACTATTTCCATCTTTAATTTATGTCTTTAGATATGTAGATATATGTATAAACCTACAACAGCATGAGAGTTGCTCTATAAAAAGCGTTTTTGAAAGAGACACGCCATACGGAAACTCTTAAATACTTTATTCAAGTAGTTATAATCATTCTAAAAGATTTTAAAAAGGAGTATTATTATCTCTTAAGTAAGTTCTTAGTGAACTTCGAAAATTTTTTGTTAAAATAATTGGTTATGGTTTATATGGTTTTTCTTCTTCCTTGTTAACATTCCATCACTAGTCTTTAAAGAGGATATGTGCTTAACGAATGAAGTGTGAATTTATTAGGCATGTAATTAATGGTTTTGTTTGTTTTTTTTTTTTTTTTTTCCTATTTTCTTCTGGTTGAAAAAACAAAAAAAAAAAAATAGGTGAAAAGAGAGGATCACTAAACTGGAGACAAAGGTTTGATATAATACTGGGAACAGCCAGAGGCCTTGCCTATTTACATGAAGATTTCCACGTCTGCATCATCCATCGAGACATAAAACCCAGCAATATTCTTCTGGATGACGATTTCCAGTCTAAAATTGCAGATTTTGGGTTGGCAAGGCTTTTACCTGAGAATCAAAGTCATCTCAGCACCAAATTTGCTGGCACTCTGTAAGTTTTTTAAATGAGTTATTGAGAGCTACAAATTTAGTATTTGGTGATTTCTTTTTCATCATTTAAGTTGTTATTATTGTATCAGCGGATACACATCGCCTGAATATGCAATTCATGGCCAATTATCAGTAAAGGCTGATGCTTATAGTTTTGGTGTAGTCGTTCTAGAAATCATTAGTGGACGAAAAAGTACGGATCAATCCAACAGTACTGATGAGTATCTCCTCAAACAGGTAATTTTATCATTTCTTTTTTTAGGCATGATAAAAATACAAACAGAGACGGTTGATTTTAAAATTTATCAGAAACATTCCTTATGTATTTCTTAAATTATGTCTACTCGAATTGAATTTACTAAATTTGTCAAAACTTGTATTTGGTGCAATAGGCATGGAAACTATATGAAAACGGTATGCACAATGAGTTGGTGGACGAAACTATGGACCCAAGTGAGTACACCGAAGAAGAAGTGAAAAAAGTAATACAGATAGCATTGATGTGCACTCAATCGACAGCAGCTTCAAGGCCTTCAATGTCTGAAGTAGTTGCTTTACTAAAAAGCAAAGGCATTTCAGAGAATGTACCCATAAGCGCCCCAACCCTTGTCGATTCCAACAACAGGGTCCGTGAAGACACTTCCACCTCTACAGGCTCCGCCGCATCCAATGCCACTGCCTCCATCTCACAGCTCTCTGGTCGTTAACTGCTACTCGGACCACCAGGGCCTAAAATCTAAACAGATTTAGTCCATTAAGACTGATTGAAATTTACGGACAGTCCTGACTTGATAATTTTTGCTTTTCTATATTTGTAAAGGCCAAGCTTCCCAGTCACTTAAAAGGAAAAAAATACTGCGATAAAGAATGTAGATTATGTAGAAATGTTAAAAATAATTATTGTACTAGATTTCTATAATAGCTACTGTTACTGCTAGTCAAGCTATATGGTTGAGAATAATACTGGAAGACATAGGAGTAAAATATAATCAAACTACAAAGGTACTGTGGGATAGCAAATCCGCAGTTGCTGAAATGGCCAAAAAATCTTTTCATGATCACTGAACAAAACACATTGCAATCAGGGATCACTTATTGAGGAAAGCTTAAGCAAATAAATAAATACTGAAGTAGAGCTTGAGTATTGCTAGACTGAAGAACACTAGCAGACATTTTCACTAGAGCATTACTGAGAGCAAGATTTGAACTGCTTGCAAGCTTGACAGGAGTCTCCAACATGTGCATCAAGGAGAGGAGTGACTCAAATCAGTACTGCACATTCTGAAAACAACCCAACCAAAATCAGTGACTTAGACAATTAATAAATGTAATTTGATAAAATATTTCTTATGATCAATAATGATGTTGGAAACTTCAAATGTATAAGAATGTAACAACTTTGACTCTCCATTATAGCCTACTTATATTGACCAATTTTGTGAGCCTGAATAGGCTTCACTCCTTGTACTTTTACTCAATTTGTAGATAGAAAAGCTAATATAAGAAAGCTACTGTAGAGGGGGTAGTTTATCCTTATCTGAATTGCGGAAAGAATGTCTACAATTTTTAGAGTTGCAGTAAGTTCACTTACTTTAGCCTTGCTCTTTTACCCCAAACTCCAAATTGACAGCTCAGGGATAACTGATAAGCTCCTCACAACCACATATGTGTGGGTTCAAATTAACTGAAAAGTTATATTTACGTGTCATTAGAATACAATCAACACATTAATTAGAATATATAAAAGTTAGGATACCTAACATCATTTAAAAAGTACATATCCTTATTAATTTTGTTTTTGGTAATAATAATTTAGTAATCAGATTATAATAATGTCTATTTAATAAGTGCTAGGAAAAAGAAGTATATCAATCAAATCAACTAGAAAGCCTAAAAATACCGCCTAGTGTGGCATGTTCATTTAGTGTATCAATTATTCAGGTAGAAGTGACAACACTGAGGTGGTATTTAATTAAAAAAAAAAGGGACAAGAAAGCCTGAAGCTGGACAATTACATTTCCATTCCACATGGTTCATTATCATCCTTCATGATCCAATGATTTCAGGATTTCTATTAAAGATTACGATATTGTATTTAATTGTGAGTTAAGATTGTTAAAACTAGCACGTTGACACCGCCCATCAGGGGAATAAAAAATGAATGTTCGAGGAACAATCTTCAGGATTTTTTTAGGAGGTTTAGTCAATGGATAATCTTATTCCTGTAACTAATAATTACTTCATGCGTTTTAGCTTCTCTTTATGCAACGAAAGCAGTAAATTTTTATGTCAAAGCACTCAGGAAGGCCGTTTTGGGGCTTGTGGGGACAGAAGAGCATTACATGCTCTACCGCTTTCAATGCAGCAGTGAAGTTGTCGGTGGAAAATCTTCCAGTTGCCACCGTTAGAATCAATGACTTTTTCACGGCAAGTCAGACGGAGGTGGTCCAATGGCATGGCCGTTTATGGTGTGGCCCAATGCGTCTAAGCATTAGTGAAAGTGTTTGTAGAGATTGCTTAGTAACTGCATATGATAGCATTCGAAGATGCTTAAATTATGCATTTGGTTGGGCAGTGGATGTTGGATGTTTTCTTTGGTATTCTGATACTTCATTCTTTGCTGACAATCACACTATTAATCTTACATCATTCCTGAAAAGTAGTTAAACATCCCTTTATCTCTTTATATTTTGTTCATACGTATTGTAAAATCCTATAATATATTATACACGAATTGGTAGCTTTTCTGATCAAAGCATTTGTATATAAATTTAAATACAAATGTCATAACTGGTAATTTTTTAATCGTAATCTAAATGTTATAGGAACTTTAAGCAAGAACAAAGCAGCCATTGGAGGGCAGTAGGTACTTATTGCAAACTTCTTTTGAAGCTTCAAAATTTGTAGAAAAAGAAAGACCACCCAATGGCCCATCAGCTGGCCTGAGTCTACCTTTAGTTATTATGAGATACCACTTTTGTACATCTATAAGACAAACTAATGCTTTGCTTTAGTTTGTAACAGGAAACTTATTAGAGGCAACAGAATTTCCAGGGCCAGTGAAATTACAGATATAAAGATTTGATCTCTGACACAGGATCTCTAGCTAAGAAATATAAACTTGAAGAGCGACGTTTTGATGACAATCAACGTATACAAGATGAAAATTATATTATAATACAACTTTTATACGAACCATAAAACCAAATGTATATGATGTATTTACGATTGTGCTATTATAATAAAAATCTTATTAAAAGAAAGTTGCGCCTGGCTTTTATTAAAAAGGTTTTTAAACTTTATAAACTATTACTTTATCTATTTTATGTATTGGTGCAATAGGCATGGGAGCTGTTAACAGAATGGCATGCAGTAGGAATTGGCGGATGAAACCATAGACCCGAGTGAGTAGATCAAAGGGGTACAGAAAGTGATGAGAGACAGCACCAATGTGCACTCAAATCTATAGCAGCTTCAAAGCCTTCAGTTTCTGAAGTAGTTGCTTTACTCAAAAGCAAAGGCATTCCGGAGAATAGACTTACATGCCGCTACCTTGTCGATTCTACACTTCCACTTTCCCAGGCTCCTCCCCATCCAATGCTATGACCTGCATCTCACAACTCTCTGTTTTTCTATGTTTGTTATGCCAAGTCCCCCCACTCGCTTATTGAAAAGAAATAATGTGATCATGTGTAGATTTTGTAGAAATGTGTTTAAAATTAATATATATATATATATATATATATATATATAGAAGCAACAACTAGAGGAGATATATTGTGTAACCGAAATATTACAGCAACAACTAGAGGAGATATATTGTGTAACCGAAATATTACAGCAAACTGAAAAATTCAAACAAAATTCAACATAAAACGGGGCAAAAACAAGACTCCGATTCTCAATGTTCAAGGTGTGACGATTCCTCCGAGTTAAAATTTATCATTTAAGTATTTAGAGGCCCTCTGGGCCGTTGATTTCCTGTAAATAAATATTGTACATATGAGTCTCTGAGTAATGAATAATGTCAATGGAAATTTTGAATATCATAATGCTAGTAACGAACCTTGTTTTCAAGCACAGCTCCACCAGGAATTTCAAGCTTTACACCAGGTTTGGCAGTAATAGTCACTTTGCCCTTCAAGAACAAAACCGAAATGAAAGGAATCGTCAGGGCGCAAGATTTCAACATAAATAAGTAAAGCAAAACAACTTGTCTAACATAACGTATCTGGATGTGATGGGCAAAATATTTAGTACCTTGAGGATAACACCAGCCCCAAACCATACATCACCAGTCACCTTAAGACTATCAAGCTCGATGATGCTAGGAATTGACTTAAATCGACTCAAGAAGTTGCTGACCTGTTAATGATAATATCAGATAATTATTATGCTAATCAAAGAATGGCACAAAACCAAAAGTTTTATCACACCATTGCAGTAGATCTTCACCTTCTTAAATTCAGGGCCCAGTTCAATAGATGGATTTGCTGGATTTTTCCTAGCTTCATTGCGGATAACAAAGCCATCAACTACAGTGTAAAGATCAGACTAGGAAAAAAAAAAAAAAGATCCCAACATCAGGCAAGCCTTGAGTCATTCAAAATACGACACTAAAAGTCACAGGAAATATGGTCACCTGAACAAGAAGCAAATCAGAAGTTGCCTTCACCGGAAGGAATCGAGATCGGGGCACATTAATACCAATGGCATTATCAAAGAACTGGTTTACATATAGAAATAATCAAGTTAAAAGACAAAATTTCAAAATCTTAAGATAACGAAAATATTGATTTCTATAAATTGAGTACCCGAATTGCTGCCCCAGCTGCAGTTTCTAGCTGAAGAACTTTGACTCCTTCCACTTCCTGAAATGAAGGTCAAAGTTATTACTAGAATTCGAGGAGCTCAACACAGATGCATAACTCATACTCCAAACAAGACCAAAAGAACACAAAGATGTGATTCCCGTACTTTGGCCAAAGACCGAAAGAACGAAAGTGACTGTGACGGGAAATGTACCTTTGGATTTGGAATGATCTCCATCTTGAGTGCATCGGCTTCCACAAGCCTTTTGATTGCCTTCAGGTTCACCCACCTATAAAATTCCTAGTTAGGCTTGGACAAAGTATGTTTATAACATTCAAAAAAGCATGACTTACAAGTTGTTTGTATTGAAAATTTTGAATTTCTCTATTGACTTGAATTCATTGACCTACAAAGAGTGACACATGTCAGCATTATTTTCACAAGACAATTCTCAATCAATATTAACAGAGTACGCTCTGCTAGTTTGAGGCAATGAAAGAAACTCATACAGCAGCTCATAATATCTCCAGAGGTAAGAGCATAAAGATTATCACCATGAAGAAGATTAAAATACCAGGCAAGACCGAGGTAATAAGTTGTACATAAACCTCAAATCATTTTAAGAATGATAATGAAGAATATTGCAAATGAAAAATATGAGTTATATTACTGATATTATAATACCTTGGGTAGGGATATATCACTAATGAAATACTGCTTCCTTTCTAGTACAAATTATAGAACAGACAATTCAACTATAAAATGAACTCCCAAAACTTTGGTGTTAGTAGGATTTGATCACAAGAATACCTGTATAACTAAAAGAGATCACACCAACTAAACTAGTTGACATTCACAAACGGATTAAATATATAAATAAACAGGCAAAATAATGGAACAACTTACATGCTGATCAGGGACCTGTGCAATTTCAAGGAGCTGAATACAAATACAGGGAAGAAAGCAAAAAACAACGGAGTTAGTCAAATAGTGATCACCAAATGTAACCCACAATTACAAGAAGTCAAATTAAAACTGCATACCCTGCATTTTCTGTTTCTTGGCTAAAGCATTATTTACAATAAAACTATTTGCCATCTACGGTTCTATGTAACAAGAAGTATTATTTCACTTTTAAGTGGAAGTTCCACATCAAATTTAGCGGCATTTTGTGCTTTGATGGAAATTCGTAGAGATGGATTTTTTTTTTTTAACATTTCTTCCCATAAGCAGAGTCCTACTAGCAAATTATGCCTTTTTCACTTTTAAGCCCCAGTAAGTCACTGTTTCACTCATTGATATTACAAGATTCATTGGTAACCAAAGTGATGGCAATCTTTCTCTTAGGAGAGTTTACTCAACCTAGGAGCATGGCGAATGGTTTTTAGTTTACAACATGCACTCAGGTTTGTCACCTGGAGGAAGGAAGTAGTCATCAAGTTACAGAAGGAAACTTCTGACACTAATAAAGCTCAGTTTGGACTGTTATATTTCCATGAATGGATCAAAAAACCCACAAAGAAACTACACTGATGAACTAAACTGGGAAAACAGGTTCACACATCCCACAAGAAGCTGCAGAGAATTATATACCTGAACTTTTCCTTCATAAGAAATTAGAGTACCACCCTTCACGTCAGCTAAGGTTTTGGGTGTCACCTGCACAAACATGGGAAAGCTTAGTAACAATACGATGACAAAGAAAGCAAAAATTAATTACAAACTTCTTCTCTTACCTCCATACAATATTCATTTTTGTTCTTGATCAAATGGTTTATGATTTCTTTAGCATCCAGTCAAGGATGACCAATGGCAGAAAAACTAATCCACGAATCTCTTTCACACATTAAACATTAATATGCAAGACACATACAGACAACAAGCTGAAATTGATTAAATCCAAAATGAGGATACTCAAGTCAACAACAGCACCCAAATTATCTGAGTTGGCAACAAACACGTACTCCTTACCCTGTTGCAGAAAGTGAAAGGGAAGATGAAATAAAATATATCAGTAACTTGAAGCACAAGTTCATTGAATAACCAGAAACTGCACCAGCAAACCGACCTGCGAGATTAATGCATCAAGGTTGCCGCTGTTCTTTAAGGATGGGAACACATCACCATGGCCAGGAGGATACCTTACATGCACATACAATTATTGTCAGCAGAATTGGACATCCACTATATTTAATGAAGAAAAACAGCACTAATTACAGTCTATTCTCATTAATTAAACCACGTGAGAATGATTTCAACTAAAGTTAACAAATAGATTCTGAAAAATTCCAGTTTCTTCAAATTATACCAAATAAGGAGAATGATTCTGACGATCTGAACTTAAAGAAGTATGGGGGTTCAGACCCAGCAAAATTTGTAAATCTTACCATCCATCCTTCCCAGTCTGTCCTTTGCATGGGAATGGCGAAAAATCTTCAGCAACCAAACGAGGATACTGGCTCTGTATAAAATAAAAGAAGGTTAGAAGTAAATTCATTGTTTAAAGTTCTCGCAAGTCTTAAACAGCTAATTTGACAAAAGTGTCACAAACCTGGTTAAAAGTAAGAATTTTAATATTGGAGTTGGAGTATTTTTCTACAATCTGAAAAAGGACAAGTACTAGTAAGTTTACTAATAAAATCTGATAGTTTGGAGAGAATAACAGAGGAGAGGGTGGAGGAAGGTGTAGGGGTTAAAGATTAGACACCTTTAATGTATCATCATGAGTGTTGAATGAGTTCATCAGAAGTAAGGGAACACTGCACCCATATTTGGAGTTGAGAGACTTCAAGAAGAAAAATGAAAACAGTTGGTCTCATGCCAATATGGAAACCATAAACACCAGTCTCGACATAAATGATGAAGAATACCTCAATCTGCTTAACAATTAGGTCAAGAAAAGTTAACCCATTGCGAACTTCGATAACAGATCTGCACAAAACAATAACTGAGATTAAAACTGGTTGTCAAATGAAGACCTAGAAAGCCAATAGACACATAGAAAAACCATCAAAGACTTGTGTTGCGCTTAGTTTCTTTAGCCAAAGTTTAAGTCTTCTAGTACTCAAGAAAAGACATGAACTTTCTAGTAATCAGTAGAACAGAAATAAGACAGATAAATACTTATTACTAGAAAGTTCATGTCTTTTTAGAGTAATAGAAGAATTGACCTTTGGCCACAGAAACTAAGGTGTGTTATCCTATATCTAAGACGTAAAGACTTACCAATTGTACTTCTTTGTACCATGTTTATAAGAAAACTGAAACACAATATTGAATCATAAAAAACATAGCTTTAAGTCACGGAGTGCAATGTTCACATTTGTAACAGCCATAGAAAAAATACAAAAGCACACGACTTATTGGTTGAACTAAAACCCAAAACTAGTTCTCTGTTTCTATGATACAAAAGATACATTCGTTATATCAAATCCAAACATTACAGACCAGCTAAGACCAAACTGTTATGCAGAGTTTACTTCTGAAATCTCTAATGCTATTTTCCAAAATTTAAAAGAGTAACTCGTCTGCATGCTAGATCTCCTATTTCGATTATGCAACTCATATGCTAATTAGAACAATGATAACGATGATAACGACATATAAAAATTATAAAAGTACGAACCTACTAAACATCAATCACGTACATAGCTAAAATTTCAAGTGCAACTACTAAGCATAAAAAATATAATTTTCACATAGAAAACACATACTTGGGACCAGTACAGCCCATTGTAGTTCCCAAACCTCCATTGAGCTTCAAAACAACAAGCTTATCCAAAAGATTCTTGGTTTCCGACAAATCTGCAAGAAATTCAACCAACTTACTACTAAAACAAATCAAACACAAACTACAAACCAAGATTTGCTTAAAACAAATACCAGAAGGCTCAGGAGCCAAGCTGTCATAAGGAACCACTACTTCATCAGTAGGCGTCTGAATCTTGCTCCACTCAACATGTTGCGCTTCGCCACTACATAAAGTGAACAAAAATCAGTCACTTTTCATCATCAAGATGATTTTCTGTTAATATATATGTATATAAACCACACTCCAAAATAAGATCTAATATCTAATGCGAACACTTAAGCATCAAATTTGACAAAAACAAAAATTGCATGATCAACGCATAGTTTGATATTATTTTGATTGCCAAATGGTTACTTTATGATTAAAATGATCTTATAGCGCGAATCAAACATCCTTTAAGCCATACACTGAGTACTTGAAACGAATTCGTGATTTGATCATCTATCTGATTGGTTGCGGAGATCAAAACTGTAAATCTGAGATCTTAAACAAGAGATATTATACGATCACATAAGAGGAAATGAACCTGAGATAGCGAGCTACGAGGTTGATGAATCCGTTTTTCTCATTTTCACTGCAGAAATGGAGAAGAGTAAGTGGTTAGGGAATCAAATTCCAGATATGAGACGGAGATGGAGATGGAGATGGAGATGAGATACCTGATTTGGTTGAGGCCAGCAACGGCCGATTTGAGGTTGGTGAGCTTGTCGGTGTCGGTGGCCATTGAAGATCAACGCTACAAATGCGATTCGAAATGATGGAGAAATAGGGGAATCTCTAGAAGATGATGATCTTGTGTGAGACGAAACACACCGTGTCGAATTGACAGAGTGAGAGTGGGATGTGTGTGGAGAGCTATTTATTAATAGTAACAACAAGCTGATAATCAGCGGGTGGTGTGCCTATTTTTTTTAATTTTAATGTCCAACTATTTTACACAATAAAGGAACATTTGTTTGCAATCAAATTTAATCCAAAAATGATTGAATATTATTTTTAATTTTAAAAAATTAAATATTTAAGTTTTATTTTTATTCTAAAATACTAATATTTTGATATTTATCTTTGAATTTAATCTTCCTTCCAATCCAAAAAAGAAATAATAATAATAATAATAACAACTTCTTATTTCTTTTAAAATTGATATCAAATCATTTAAAGTTCGTTAATAACAACAGAAATCAATCAATATTTACTTTAGAAAAAAAATAAAATAAATCACTGTTTATACAATCCAAATATTTTTATCCATAAACGAAAGATAATTATTTCTATAATATGAGAGAAACTATCTATATATATATATATAGATATTATAATATAATATAATGTTAATGGGGATTAAACACATATACTCTAAAAGGAAAATTTCTATCACTAACTTGGATGCAGAAGGAAATAAATAAATATTGATAAAATATCTAAAGTATTCTTGTAATTTTTTATGTTTTAGAGTGATTGATGTTAAAACTAGTGTTGTATATTTTTAATATTTAAAATAACATTTTTATAAATTTAAATTTCAATAATTTAATCGAAACTTATCCTCAGTTTCCCGATTAGAGGTGCACATCACCGGAGTCATATTGACTAATTATTGGAGTGAAAAATTGAAAATTAAAAAAAGTAAATGAAAATAAAAACAAAAATGGAAGTCAGATTTATGTGTTACACTCTTGTGCAGAGAAGAGAATATGCAGGCGAATATGAGGCCTAGATCAACACGTAGACGAAAGAGTGGCGCCCCTTTCACGCTATTTTGATACCTCACCACCTTTTTCTTCGGATACTGACCACATGCCCCAATCATCTTCCATCTGCATGAAGCTTTGTATCGCCAAACTTAATTTCCATTACATGGGCCTAACATGTCACTTCATTTTTTATTTATTAAATATATTATGATGCGAATAAATGTACAATCAAGCACGTTAGATAGATCCATTAAGGTATGATCTGGAATGAAAACTTTATATAATGAGATAATAGATTTGAAGGAAAGGAAGAGAATTTCATATATTCAATGAAAAACTGGTCACTATAAGTGTCACCATTGTCAGTTGACTTTAGCACATTAAAGCACAAAGATGGCTTGACTTTCGTAAGGCCTTGAACCTTTGCTCACCTAATAAGTCACTTTTATGTATATAATTAATAAAATCATAATATTTAAACACTTTTTTTCTAAAATTTATTGATTATAATCCATTTTCAAATTGTATCATGTACATTTATTAATATGCATAAAAAAAATTTTCCTCATGTTAATGGAATAAATATCTTAGGTCTCATGTGATATAAATTTCTAAATCATATATGTGATGTATAATTTCAATAATATCTCTCACAATTGATAGTTAGACTATATAATAATTACACTAAAAAAATTATGGGTTATAATTATACTTTTGAAATTGTTGACGTGGTAAACCAGCCAACCAGATTCTTGAGCCTAATACCGCACAGATGAGGAGACCTGCAACAAACAGACCAAATAATGGCAAAGAAGAGAAGAAAGAAAGAAGAAGAACACACAAAATTTGAAGTGGTTCGGCCTTTTTGGAAGTGCCTACGTCCACTTTTTCTGTAATAAATGGCAGCCTCTCTCTAAATGCTCACTCTCTCTGTATTTCGACAGAGTAACAGCTCTCTCAATCTCTCAGTTTCTGGATCCATTTACAATAAATGTATTTCTCTATTTATAGAGGAGATGAGACTACAGATGGAATAAACAGACAAAAAGGGCTGATCTTGTCGTAATTAATGCTTCTGGAGAGTTTTTAATGCTTCTGACTTTTGTCAGGTCAACTCTAGCATCACGTGGGCTGACTGCTAACCCATGCCGATTTGGTGAGATTTCCCGAAATTAAGCTGTTATTAGGTGAAAAACCCTTGCTTATCGTATAAGACACGCCATCTTACTGTCTTGCACTGAAACTGGGCGATCCGTGATAAAGAGCGGACTGGAACTTCGTCGTAGCGATCTTGACTAAACCCGGACTGACGATCTAGACGTCGTAATGACCGATCTGCGATCTCGAACGTCGCCGTGAAGGTAATCTGACATTGTCTTCGTTAGTCTTCTCATGGGCTCGATCTCGTCTTATACTGGAGCGGCTTCGCGAGCTGATGAATAGTGTCTTATATTTGATCTTGGCGACTTGGGCCATCATCTTGATGGGCCTTTGCCGGCCCATTTTTGAGGAATCCAAAAATACCCATAACAGAAATTAAATTATTAATTAATGGATCGTGTATCTCACTTTTTATATCTATAAAATGGTTCAAAGTTATTCCTTATCTCATGGAAGTAACTAATAATATTTTCATCTCATGGGTCATGCATCTCACTTTTTATAGTTGTAAAAGTGATCGAAATTTCTCCCTTATATATTGTAAAAGTAATTAATAATCTCTTATATTTATAGTACAACCGTTTTGATGCTTATTTATTAAAAGAAACTAACAATACAAATTTTATTGAATGAGTAAATAAATGATGTGATTTGCGGGTTACATTAAAGTCCTTTTGTTGTGATATGTTTGGGTGGTTCAAAGGTTGGCACTCTTTTTATGATGTTCTCTTGTATCTTATTGTTTTGGGTATGAGGAACATTAGCTTTAACGGAATTTCTGGTCTATTCATTTTCTTGGCCTAACAAGAGAATAGTAGATAAGAAGATAAAATAGACAGAGTACCAACCAAGTAAACATTTCACATGTGTACAATTTATTCGCATCATCATCATTATATGTTAGCTTAATTTCTCAGTTAACATATGATTTTATCTTTAATTAATAACCACACATTTCAACAAAGTTGAGATTCGTGAAGGGAAAAAAAAAAAAAAAAAACCTATTGGTATCATTTTAACAAAATTTAACTATTTTAATTGTTATAAAACCTTTTTTCAATGTCTAGTTAACACTCAACGCCTACATACCTTAACTTTGAGTTAATATCAAACCTTATCAAACTTGCACTCCATTTTTAATATGTATATATAAAGCTAGTTCCAGAGTGGGAACCAGGTTGAATGAGCAAGAGAATTATAGATAAGAGTCGCAATCAAACATAAAGCAATTCCTTGTAGATTCCATAGAGTTTGATATGGATATATATGTAGAATCTTTTCACAGCATGATGATTATATATGTTAGAATAGACTCCTTTGTTATGATTTACTAAACTTTCAGTATAAGGAGGGTCATTAACAAACAAAATGAAATTAGACTTGACATGTTGGTGAGCATAGCTGCTACATGACTTCTTATCCCTTTGCATGGACAACATAAAAAAGAGAACAATGAATCAAGGGAAGTCCAACCAGAGATTATTGGGTCCCCTACTTAGCCCAAATATATATGGCAATAGCCAACAAACTCGCCAACGGGTTTATAAATGTAGTATGAAATTTGGGCCAACTATGGTTTTGGATAAAACAAACATTTCATCACCTCATCATCACGTTATTCAATGTATCATTGCATACGTGGACCTCTACACTAGCAATTTGGACTCTTTAGTCTTTACAGCTATTTTATTTTATTGTTAACATGGGAGTTCAACATAATACTACACAGATGAGAGCATCTCAAACGATACTAACTATCCGTTATCATTAGTCAAAGGACTAAAGATATGATATTTTATTGACTCTAAATACTCTCCATACTGTTAAAGCATCTCCAACCATACCTTTTAAATTTTACCTAAATCTCAGTTAAAATAATAAAATCCATATTTTAGCTAGCAATTTTTCACTAAATCACTTTAATCATCCTCTCTAATTTAGTTAAGTATTAATATTAAAATAATAAGAGGAAAAGTTTATCTTTATTTTAGCTAAACATTAATATTAAAATAATAGTAGAGAGAGTTTGATTAGAATTTTCAAATTAATTTATTTTAAATTAAATATTAAAATGTAGAAGAGATAATTTGGCTAACATTTTTTTGTTCTCTCTATATTTAGTTAGAATTATTCAACTTTTACAAAATAGCTAACAATATAGATAGTGGCGGGAGTTCACAAAAGTCATTTTATTAATTATTTTAGTTAAGGATAATAAATAATTTATAAGCCTGATATAATTGAAGATACTCTTAACTATATTTGAAAAAATTGAATCATCCTCGTCAAAGCAATAAAATCTCAGTCAAATTCTCTCTGTTATTATTTTAATATTTAATTTATGATAAAACAAATATTTCTTTTCGAAAAAATAAATTTGCATGAATTTTTACACTTACATTTATTTATTCAAAATAGAGAGAATGGTTAGAGTGATTTAATCAAAAGTTACTAATTAAAATAGTTTTATCTATTTTAGGTAAAATTTAGTTAACATTCAAGAAGTTTCCTTAAAGATACTCTCTAAAGCACACAAATTTATCTCTGACGATATGACTATATGATATATTGCATCACCCATGATAGATATAACGGTTACTATTAAGATACAATATGAATGATAAGGTAATTTTAACCTAAACCACAATTTTTTTTTTTTTTTGAGGCTTTTAAGTGTTTTTCCAAAATTCACACATCATGAAACTTTGGTTTTATCCTAAACATTATCTTGTCTTTCAATCATTAATTTCGCACTTAAATTTCTCTTGACAAATAAAAGTTAATAGATGGGGAAATCGTAATATAGGCATCACCTAATCTTTCCTTCTTTGGTATAAGAACGTTGGACCACGTTCCAACATACAACCATTTTTGTCTTCATTGATTTCGTATTCTTCTAGCATTAAACAATCCATAAACACGTCCACTCTACTAAGAGTATCTTCGATGTAAGTATGGATTGTGAAAAAATGGAGTGTCACATAGGATAAATTGATAGAGTGTTAAAATTAAACTCTCCAATACAAACTTCTATAACTACTATCAAGCTGACGTGGCAAAAAAAAAAAAAAAAAAATAGAGGCTGTCAACCTCAATATCTATTTCTAGAGAGTCTCATTGACAGTCATGTCAGTAATAAATAATTAAAACTTATATAAAACAATATTTTATAATAATTTACTTTAATGATATATTATTCTTTGACTATTCATCATTGAAATGAATATAATATCATTTGAGAGTCTTTTTAGACTTGAGTGTCTATCAATCCATATTTATATCACGTAGAATGCATATTTTCTTGACATTGATGATATGTCTATTTTTTTTAAAAGATAATCCACATTTGTATTGGAGATGCTCTAAAATCATGCCTCGTGAAATGATAGTCCAACACAATTAATTTGTCTCACATAAGTTTCTACAGTTTTATTTTCTAACTAAAGCTGCTATAGAACAACGAAAATAATCTTAATAGTCCAATTTTTATTTATTTATTATTTTTAATTTTAACATCAATTGATTAAGAATTTATTATAATCGGACGAGATGAATCTCTGCGAATATGATCAGGAATACAACTCGACCCACAGGGGAGGGGCTCCCAACATTTTATTAAGGAATGGCATCAATTTAAACTAGAAGTTAGAGAGGTTTGTGTGATGATGCTAAGAAATGTGAGCCGCACGTTGGCCAAACGTGGATTACAACTAATGAATAAGAATAGGAACGCGCGACAACCAAGCAAGATCAGTGTGGTCTAGTGGGATTCGGCCCATTTATTTTAGGATTCGTGTCTGCTTCGTATCTTTAGGATTTGTCGTTCAGATCTCCACAGTACAATTTTTATGATGAAAAAGTTATAAAAAAATCTTATTTAAAATATACTGTTTAGTACATCATCTTCTGCCACTAGTGGATTACGTACGTTTTCATCGTTGCAGTGATGGAGATTAACTCTCGTAAGAAGACTGTTATAAGTTTTATATGCATAGATTTTTTTTTTAGTAAATACTTAGACATACAAGTAGTAATTAATTATTATAAGTTTCAATAAGTTTCTGATTTATTCTGTGTTTGGTTTCAAAAAAAATTATTTACATTTGGATTAAATTCGATAGGAATCAAATATTTGAACATAATTGAATAATAATTTTTTTTTAGTAGTGTTAAATCTTTTAAAATTTTATCTAAATAATATAATAAATCGATTTATAATAATTTCATATATATATATTTTTTAATAATATGATAGCAAGAGTTATGGATCTATTGTGACGACACCGTATACATAATATGAAAATGTACACTCAATAATATGAGATTAAAACCTGGACACTCACGCTTGGAATATACACTAAGTGGAAAAAAGCTTAACCTCTCTATTGCCTAGTTTTCGGTTCAATCAAGCGTATAATCCTCATACTACAAAATAAAAAATAATAATAATAGTGGGTTATCTCTCTCCCTTCTTTACGAGGATAGTTCTTCCACCTATGTATGAATCATTTTCTCTAATTTGAAAATATATTTTCGGGCTATAAATTTAGCGTGTATTGATCCTGTTAAGTCTCGATTGTATATTGAGTTAATTCCGATTATATAATATAAGTTAAAAAAAAAAAACTAGACACTTATTTGGAATCTAGTCTATTGGGGCCTAGATTTATCTGCATCTATGATACAAACAATTAGAGATATTTATTCCCATATCTACCCCACAATACAAAGAAGTCTAACACCAATTAAACTCTAGTGTGGCTTGAAAAAATATCCAGAATACATTTAAAAATATCTACTTCCAAAATCTGGATAATCGAAAATACATACTCTTATAATTTAGAGAGAAATTTTCTTACATATTAAGATTAAATATATATTGCGAGACTCGAACTCTTATTATAAATGTGAAAAAAAAAATATATATATATGTACATAACTAAAGTTATGAATAGATGTGCTTTAAAGCAACAACATTATTGAATAAAAATTAGGTGGTTACAAATTAGTTTTTCACATGATTTTAACCATTAAATTGGCCTACCTGTAAGACTAAGTAATATTGCTCGAAACCTTGTAGGAGTCAGTCTTGTTTGATTCAATTTAATTTTCTTCTTTGATTTGGATAGGTCACATTCAATCCAATTTGTAGCGTTTCATCGATACCCTTAAGAGGTACTAAGAAATGTGAGCCATACAGTGCAAGTTGATTGGCCAAACGTAAATTACAGCAGATGTACAAGGGTAAATTACAACAGATGAACAAGGGTACAATGACAATAACATTAGGACCCCACCACTAATTGAAACCAAACACTTCGTATTCGTGCCATAAAATGAGCCGTAATTGGAATTTGTAGAGCCTCTCGTTTCAATTTTTGACCACATGAACGACATCTAGCACCTCCTCTATCGCTTTATTCAATCCGCACTTTTCTGACCATATAACACTTTTTTCCATTTTTTTAATGTTTTTTTTTATAGATTTGTTTTCTTCTAGATTATTAGTTTTTGATTGAGACTTCACATATTATTTAGCATATTTAATATAATCAATCTACCAACCAACCTCTCACCTTATCACTTTCTTTTTTATCTAATGCTATTACTTTACTAAAATAAACTTCAAAAAATATATATATATACTTTACTAAAATAATTCTTTTATTTTAGATAGGTACTTTTTTTATACTTATTATTGTCATAAAAAGTAAGAAGATAATTTCACTACAAAATTAATGAAATAATTGAAAGCGTTGTTTTCTCTATAGTATAATATTTGACTAAAAACTTATTTTGAGAAACAGAATATAACATAATATAAAATTTAATAAGTGTTTTCACAAGCTAATGTAAATCAAATTAAGAATATATTGAAATTGGTTGGGATTAATGATAATCACTCAAAAGACACTTTTTGGCAACCATGTATCAATATCAATATGAAGATAAGTGGGGTAGTCCTTAATTTGTTCATTAAATAAGATCTTGATTTCAATTGTAAACGTTATTTTCTACTATTATCAATTTTAATATTCTCAAAATAAAAAAATAGAAGATTAATTAATTTTCCTTCTAAATCAAATAAAGTGCAAAGTAATCAATGATTTACAATAAATTAAAGCTCATAATTAAATTTGTGAAACCAAATGTAGGCCCCACTCTCGACAATTTAGTGACAGATCAACTATATTCTCCATTCAATGTGACTAGAAACTTAAAAAGAAAAAATGAAAAGAAAAACACCATTGAGAAAACATGTGGCCGCAAGTTTTTGAAATAAAAAATTTAAAAAGTCCAATAAAAAACGAGTGGTCTAGAACCATCCATATCCTGTTTTCTCTCTCCCCCTCACTGTTTCATTTTTCTAAAAGTACACGTGGCGTCTCTGATAAATAAGGGCGGCAAGTGGTGATGACCTGGCGAAAAGTGCAGCAAAAGTGAAGTGAGTCACCGAGCTATACCAAGCCTTCCCATTTACATATTTTGGGAGCTCAAGATATTTTAGTTTTTCAAATATCAGATTCTTTTTATTTGGATATTTGGCCTTTTCTAATCTTTATTTTTTTATAATAATAAGAGAATTAAAAATTATCAATTCTATACTCAAAATACTGTCGAATGAATATTAAAATATAGTAAGTATAGTATATATAATTTAAAAGTCTAATCATCGTTACATCGAAAAATATCAGAAGATATTAAGTTGATCAAAAGGTTATTAAAATTTATTAAAATTAAATATATATATATATATGATCTAAAATTTACATTTTATGATATGGGATATTATAGGTGATAGCTTTCATATGTGGTCCCACATGCAATGTGGTTCATATATGGTCCCACATGCAATGTGGGTTTTGTTTTCGATTTTGGATTGTTGAATTTTTAATAGAGTGGAGTTCACTACCTGTGCGTAGGGGGTGTTTTATACTCGCCTTCTTACCCAATCGTGCCTCTATTTGTGGTTTGCATTAAACTTCGCTTGCTTTGCTGCTGTGACTCTGTCACTCATAAACAAAGTTTTAATATGTAAAATAAAAAGCACGTTTTTAATATGAAAATTTAATTTAAATGGTCAATAAATTTTACTGAATTGTTTTCTACGTCTTATCGAAATTGATTTACTCATGTATTTAAAGAAAAACAGTTATTACTAAATTTAAAAATTATTTATTTTATATATGTTTTCTAAATATATTATATTATTAATATGTAAATATTGCAATGAATTAGATAAAAAGTAGATTATAATCTATCTTATTTATATATATGATAAAATATTTAATATCAAGGGATCTACTTGCATAGAAAAATTATCATATAATATTTTTTTTATAATAAGTGAAAATAATTAATAATTTTTATTATATATATGAAAAGATTATATTAATTATTTAAATTATGAAGAATAACACTTACATAAAATTATAATTTGAGTGAGACTTATTTTTCATGATGATTGATAATTTTTATTTTTTAGAGATTGTGTTAAAAGATGTACATGTTTTTTATCATCCATTTTCACCATGTTTTAAATATCTCCAAAAAAAAAAACGCAAATGCAGAATCGAAGGCCACGTGGGGAGGGAAGAGAGGGAAGTGGAACGACACGCGCGAGTGTGGTTGGCGTGGGGGCGTGGGAATTATCCAGTTGTCGTGGCCTGAATTTCTCGTCGCACCGAATTACAACATATAAAAAAAAAAAAAAACACGCATGGAGTCAGAATGAAAAAGCGGAGGAGGAAGACAACGACAACGACTGCCACGTGTCCAGGCAGCCTTTCGACGTGAGCCACAAGATTTTATCGTCTCTTCCAGAGCGTTCTTCTATTCGACCTCTCTCTTTTTTTTACAACTCCTGACGTGGCACCTCCTCCTCTCTCCTCCTCCTCTTCTTCATCTTCAAAAACTAATTTTTATTTCACTCTCTCCACTTCTCTATTCTTCTTCTTCATCTCTCTCTTTCTCTCGCTTTCGCTCTCCCCTTCTCCAATCTCTTCTACGTCGTCGTTTTCTCTCTTCATGACTTCAAACTTGAAACGGAGCTTCCTTCTTTGCTTGATTGGTTGATTGTCGAAGTGGAAGCTTTCTATTGATTGAAGTTTGGAATACAAACAGTTAAACTCTGATGGTTCGTAGTCAGTAGAGAAGAGATCTTGCATGGTTCTAGGCTTCATGGTTTCTGCAGTTATGGCCGTTCAAGTATGTCTTTTTTCAATCTTTTTAATCAATTGTGTTTTTATCTATTTAGAGACTGTTTTGTTTTATTATTTTTTAATCTGTAAAAAAAAAAATTAATTTGATTTTTATTGAATTAGCTTAATATCTGCTTTTCAACAAATTATATTATTTAAAAAAAAAAAATTAACAGGATTGTATAATCAAGTAAAAGCACTTGATTATCTGCTTAATATCTGTAGAATATTTATGTTCTTGTTAGATCTTTGAAGCTTACAAGTAAAAGCACTTTTGAAAGTAGAGCTTTTAGATCAGAAAATTCATCAGTTAAGTGCTTTTGGATAATTCGAATTCTCAAACATATATAAATGTGTTATAATTAGTTAATTATTGATAATAAATATTTAAGTGTGGTGATCGATTAATGTGTATAAAATTAAACTGTGCTTGTTAGTGTTGCTTTTTGTTGAGATTCTTCGGATGTGTAATTTGATGAAATGTGTTTATTTGATTGCACAAGTGACTTATAACGAATATATTCTTTTGTGTCTTGTTGATGCTTTTTTTTTTTTTTTTTAAAAAAAAAATGAATATTCTGTCATATGTATGTTGTCGCAAAGTATTAATACTTGTGTTTCGAATATGTAGAATAAATGTGAAGTGTCTCATCCCAATTCAGTTCTTCCAAGTGCTGGCAATGAAATTGGATTGACTGCTGGTGCTCTCCAATTAAATGATCAATTTTCTTGCATCAATGACTATGCTCCCAAGGTTTTAATTTTTATATATGCTCCATTTAGCATTTTGGTTTTGTATTAATTTTCTAATGGTTGCATTTACATTGGTTAGGCGAGGAAACCGTATACAATTACAAAACAAAGGGAGAGGTGGACAGAAGAGGAGCATAAGAAGTTCCTTGAAGCTTTAAAGCTCTATGGTCGGGCTTGGCGGAAAATAGAAGGTGAATCAGTGATTAGTGGTTTTTTTTTTTTTTTTTGACTAGTTGTTTGTAGTTGTTATGAATGTGTAAAACCAAATTATTTTTCGTAACGACAGAACATGTGGGCACTAAGACTGCAGTTCAGATTCGAAGCCATGCTCAGAAGTTCTTTTCTAAGGTTTACTGCTCTTATTTCAGTATCCATTTCTACATAATATCAGTATGGTATCCATACTAAGTAGGTTGAATTTCGAGTGAACCCAAGACCATTCAAGAATGGTTCATTGGATCGTGTTTGATGTTTATTCTGATTCTTTTGTTTTCGTATTTGTAGGTTGTTCGTGAGACATCTGGAAATAACACAGCAAACCCGATGGATCCCATTGAGATTCCTCCTCCACGTCCAAAACGAAAACCAATGCACCCTTACCCTCGTAAATTGGCTCATCCACTTGTTAAAGATGGCCTAAATCCAGAGCAAATGAGAAGCTCTTCATCCCCCAATTTATCACTTTCTGAGCAGGATAACCAATCGCCGACTTCTGTATTATCTGTTGTTGGTTCGGATGCTTCTGGTTCTGCAGATTCGAATCCATCAAGTGGCAGCTTATCACCAGTTTCAACTGTGACCCCTGTCCGCTCGGTTGGATTAAAACTCTCTCAACCCAACTCATCGTTTGAAGAAAATGGATCTCCTGTTCTTGCAACTGCTGATTCACTTGCTGACAAACAGTCTCCCATGGTACAAGCCAGTCCTCTTAACCAGTAGATCTTTAACCCATCTTAATTATTTTGTCAAACTTGTTTGATATTTTATTGTTGCTGTGATCTAGAAAGTACTGAAACTGGGGCTGCTTCCTGAAGTATCAGCTGAAGAAGTTTCTGCTCAGGAGGAAGCATGTACTCGGAGTCTTAAACTCTTTGGAAGAACTGTTTTAGTCACTGATTCTCGTAGACCATCCTCTCCTACTGTAGGGACCTGTAAATCATTGCCTTCAGACATGAACGAGGTTAAACCTTTGCAATTATTACCACAGAAGTCAACAATTACAGAATCATCCTCAGGGGATAAGGATTCTGCTTGGAATCATTTGCAGCATGGTGTGTCTGGAGCCCTCTATTACATGCAATTCCCCAACGAAAACCCCAATAATGTAGATACCGGTTCTGGTGCTTCTATCCCGTTGTGGACTTTCTATGGAGGAATGCCGTTCCCTATCAACCCATATCATAGGCAGGAGTCAGCCAAGATAGTTTTAGATTCTAGTCTTGGAGAAGTCCTTGATAAACAATTTCAAAAGGAAGGATCATGGACTGGTTCAAACTCCAAATCAGTGGATGAGAGCGACAATTTTGATAAAAACTCTGATATCGAGACCCAGAGTTGCCAAAATACTTTCAACAAGGAGGAAAAGGAACCAGACTCAGTTTTTGAGCTTAAACAAAGCGAGAACTCAGCTTTCTCTGTAATAAGAGGAAGCACAAATAAGTGCACAAAAGGATTCATTCCATACAAGAGACAACTCTCGGAAAGAGACACTCAGTCATCGACAATAACTGTCAATGAAAGGGAAGAGCGAAGAATTCGCCTTTCCATCTAGCAATGCACACAACATATATCTTAGGGTTTAACGACATAGATATCCTTTTGTCTTTTCCGTTTTTGTTCTGTTTTTTCGGACAGGTTGAGGAAACCGATTCAGGTGCAGTTAAAGTTAACGTCTCAACTGTAGGCTGCCGATGAATAAGTGTACAATGATCGAGCAGTAACCGTTTGTTAGTTGCAGCATTGCATATTCTCATCATCTAGTTATTAGCTAGTTTTTCAGACCTTCTTTGAATGCAATGTTTCCATACTAGCTGGAGATGTCAGCCGTTATAAATATTCTGTTTATTAATTCTACTACTTTTTTCATCTGTACCAGTGTGAATTCTTTGGCTATGAATTCTGTTTTACCCTTTTGTATCATATCAAAAGCTAGTTTTTCTTCTCTTTGAGTCAAAGATGTAAATTATGTGCTACTCTTTTGATCATAAGGATAATCTCTTTTTCATTCATGAAATGTTTCCTCTATGCCTTGTTAGTACGAACATCAATAGAACCATGATAATTTCTTATAAATTTAATGTGTGTAAGTGCAAATATAAAATAGGTGTTTCATTTCAGTATGAAATTACATTTGGTAAAATATGCAATATAGATTTTTTTTGACCTTTTGATAGGTGAGAAAGATGAGTATGCACGTTAAAAAGGAAATAGAGTAGTTATTGCTCTTTGACTAAATATGTTGTCTCAAGTGTCAAAAAGGAAAATTTATCGATCAAATCTCTGAAACTGCTTTGAGATATTGATGGGGCAAGACCTTTTTGTTGATGCCATGAACACAAGATCTCTAACAAAGCAGATCTTGTGCTTCCAGTTCCGGTTGTAGGAAAATACACTGTTGGTCACTTTTTCAGAATTTCTTCTCTTTTCCTTCTGACCAAAGAAATAGATTGTAACAAAGCAAATCTTTTCAATATAAGACAAGTATTCAACATCATTTATGCGTCCAGCTAATAATATGTCATCATTTATATATAATGCACTACTCTAAAATTTTAAGATGTCCATTCTAATCACTAATTTGAAAATTGTGGTATGTGGACCTATGCAAACATTTTTTTTTTTTTTTTTTTTATAGATTAATGCTGTGTTACCTACAGATTTTGCCCGGAAAAATACGTTATTCTATAGTTATCACGTAATTGAATAAAATCTCTTGCACACTCCACTATCGAAGTTATATAATATCCATCCATGTTATTATCATTGAACAGATGTAATACCTATAAATTATCAAGTATTGAATATTATTTACTATACAAAATCCTCGTAAATTTACTTCAATTTGTATGATATGTAAAAATTTCACTTCGATTTACACTACACATATTTAACGGCAACTTAACAAAAACTTTTCATTTAAAAAAAAGGGAGATTTATAAATTTTACCCCAATATAAAGAGAATTTTTGTTTTTACTCCAATATTTAATAAAATTTATTTTTGACCTCTCAAACAAATTATTTCTATTCTATACACAAGATTACGAAATTACCCTTAAGATTATATTATCCAAATGCCCAATATTGAAATTACCAAACTAACCTTCATCTTCCTCCCAAAACCTCCATATTTGTCCTCTACCTACTTTTCCATTGATGATTTGTGAGATTTGATTTTGAGTGTCTATATTTTCTCTTCATCTTCTTCCTCACCATATCCATTGAAGGATTTTCAACACTAGTTTCATCAATTGGAGGATTTGATTCTTGAAGAAATTGGTGATCAAAGGTAATGTATATGTTTATTTGTTAGTTTTTGGGTTATTTAGTTTATATTTGCATGGTTTAGGGCTGTAAGATTGTATTGGTTGTGATGGATTTGAAAATTTGAAAATACGACGGAAACTGCACAAGCTGCTACGAAATCGGTTTTTGGTGACTGATAATCGGTTTTTCAGTCCCTGGAAAACCGATTGACTATTCAAATCGATTTTCAGTGACTGAAAAATCGATCGATTTTTCAGTGGTAAATCGGTTTTTCAGTCTCATATTAAAGTTTTGCAGCGATAAAAATCGATCACAGAAAAATCGTTAAAAATCGATCGGTTTTTGTGTGATCGGTTTTTCAGTGGCTAAAAACCGATCAAAAACTGAAAAATCGGTCGGTTTTTCACAAACCACTGAAATACCGAATCGGTTTTGATTCGGTATTTCAGTGGTATGTGAAAAACCGATTTGAAAAACCGATTCGGTTTTTCAAGCTCCTTGAAAAACCGAATCGATTTTTCAGTCTCCTGAAAAACCGATTCGTTTTTTCAGCCAGTTTTTCAATCAGTGACTGAAGTTTATTATTAGCGATTTTTTAAAAAACTACTATGGATATTTTGTGTTTGGAATGCTGGAAATAAAATTTCAGTTTTATATGTTGTTAGATTCATTGTATTTTTATTTAACGGATTATATAGAAGTAGAGAGTATTAAGAGTGTACAATGAAAACACTTTAGTGGAGCAAAAACCTAGTTGAATAAATTATTAGCATAATTTTGATATAGTGTTTAATTTGATTATATAAGATTGTATTTTGTAATGTTGTCCGATTGAAATGAGATTAAATTATTATTTTATTTGAACGTTACATGAATGACTCAAGAAACAATTGTAATCAATTTCGATGGAGAGTGGAATGGATGTAATTACGTAGGAGGGGAGTCGATCATGTGTGGGGTTCACAGTAATAATAGTTTTTCATCATTAGTGGATATTGTGTACAGAGAGTCTGGTATTGATAGAAGAATTTGGGATATCCGTATACATTATTTACTACAAAGTGCGACAAGTGGTAAAATTAAAAAGATACGTATCATATCCGATCTTGGTGTTGTTGGTTTGATGGCAATAAAAAATATTGATGTTAAAGAGATTTATGTGGATAAAATTGTGAAAGATTGTGGAACTGAGGTTAGTAGGCGTATCGGTTTTTCGATTGTCACCAACTCAATATCAGAAAGAAGATACAACGAGGCAGATACGTCAAGACCTGTAAATCCTCTAATGGTTGAAAGTCATTTTCATCGAACTTCAGGAATTGGGAGCAATAATCCGCTTGATGCTGCTGGCACCCAATTTACATGTACAGAAAGTCCAAATTGCGACATTAACAATTACTATATGAATTATGGTACTGATGATGAAGATTGGAACATGAAGGATAATGGTGGTGGAATACAGGATAGTGAGTCTGAGGAAACTGAAGATAGTGATAACGAGGGAACTCGAGTTGATGATGTGTCTGAAGAAGAAGGGTTTCTAGAAATAAGATTTTTAGGTTTACAATTTCAGAATAATCCTTTACAGTCACACTAGATTGTTCCTGGTGTTGAACTGGGCGACATTGAGCCTGCTTCAAGTGCTATGTCAACCGTCTACCAACTTGGTTCATTATACAAAGGAGCGTTTTTTAATAGTAAGGAAGAAATGAGTATAGCTATTGGAGAATATGCTTTGAAAGCGAAATTTGAATATCGGGTTAGACGTTCAGACACGGAGCGATTTGAGACTAGTTGCAAGGATAAAACTTGTAGCTTTATAGTTCGTGCCAGATGCAGGAAGGGTTGCTCCATGTGGTTTGTGTTGAAGTATGAGGTGGAGCACACGTGTCGTCAGACAGCCATGGAATCACATATGAAGAGTGTGAAAGCCATTGTCATCGGAAAGTTATATGCGGGAAAGGTGGGGAGAGATATGTATACACCTAATCGATTGATTGGAGAAATGCTAAAGCAGTATGGAGTTCAAATCTTGTATAGCAAAGCTTGGAAGGCTTTACAATATGCAAAGAAACTTGCATATGGACAAGCGGATGAGTCATATCAACAGCTTCCGTCCTACTTTGAGATGTTAAAGTTAGCAAACCCGGGCACAATAACAGCAATTAAGAGAGATGAAAACGACTGGTTCTTGTATTCATTCGTTGCACTTGGAGCTTCGATTGAGGGTTGGGGATCTTATATGAGACCGGTTGTTGCTGTTGATGCAACTCATTTGAAAGGTGAATATAAAGGGGTGATTTTTTTTGCTGCATGCAAAGATGGAGAAGAGATGATTTATCCCATCGCTTATGGATTTGCTGACGGAGAGTCAGACTGTTCATGGACGTGGTTTTTAAGAAAATTACGATTGGCGATCGGCGTGCCGGACGATTTGCTTATTGTATCCGATCGTCATAAAAGCATATCGAATGGGATGAAAGAAGCTTTTCTAGAAGTTCCACATGTGTTATGTTTTTTTTCACTTATGGCAAAACCTAAAGCAGTATTGTAAAAAGCGTTCGAATGTGGAAAATGCATTTTACAATGCAGCATACTGTTATGTGACTGAGGAATGCAACAAAATATTGGAAGAAATGCGAGCGTTACATCCGAGGACACATGGAACTTTGGTTAAAGCTGGGGTCAACAGGTGGTCACGATCACATTGTCCAAAAAGAAGATATGAAATGATGACCACTAATATTACAGAGTCGCTCAACAAATGCATGATGCAAGCACGTCGTTTGCCAGTAACAACTGCACATGAATATATAAGAAATGTGTTACAAAGATGGTTTAATAATAAACGTATTGCTGCTTCTCAGTTGACAACTTATGTTACCACCGCTGCGTACGATCGCATCATGTTGGCAAAAAATCTAGCAACGGAAGGTAGTGTACATCCCATTACAAAATCGTTAACGTACAGTGTAATGCATCCGAGTAAAGGAGATGCGGTCGTTAATATTGAAGAGCACACATGTACATGTAAGCAGTGGAACTTAGATCAGTTGCCATGTGTTCATGCATGTGCTGTGGCCAGGTATGATATTTCGACGTTATTTCTTTCGGCTTTTCATGTTATGTCTATACACTTAAACTTGGGTTTTCTGATAATTGGCCAGGTTCAAGGGCGTCAGTTGTGATACACTTTCCAGTCTGTATTACAGCACAGAATGGTTGAAAGCTGCATATGCAAGTCCGATCAATCTAGTCCCTAAATTAGCTAGCTGGAATGTTTCTAGGGAAGTTAGAAGCATAGTTGTACTACCACCCATAGGAAAAAGACAACCAGGTAGGCCGAAAGAAGTTCGGATTCCTTCAGCCGGAGAAGATCGTCGCATAAAAAAGTGTGGAAGATGTGGTGAGAGGGGGCACAACCGTCTTCGTTGCCCTAACCCCCCTATTTCTACTAGGGGTGGGATGAGCTCAAGTTCAGTGGATGCGGAAGCTGGCACGAGCACAACTGTTGTTAACAATGGCCCACCGTCCCGCAGATGCCGCTTGTGTCATGAGACTGGACATAACCAACGTCGATGTCCTCTGCGATTTCCTACTACCAATCAAGAAATGGATAATGATGAAAACAATGAGTAGGAATCGAGTATGAACTCTCTGAAGCATGTATAAGTTATCTTATTTCGTTTAATGGATTTATTATAATCGGAATGGTCTTTCTGTTAGTTTTGTTGAACGGATTAATAGTTTAGTATCTGTTACAATTATTTGAATGTGTAAGCACACCACATTCATCTGTTACAATTGCTTGAATCTGTAATTAATAGTTTAGCGGAATCGGTTTTCCATACAAACAAAAATCGAATCGGTTTTTGGTATCTCCAAAAAACCGATTCGGTTTTTGGGTGACCCTGAAAAATCGAATCGGTTTTTCAGGGTCACCCAAAAATCGATTCGGTTATCTAGTGCAGCTGAAGGATCGAATCGGTTTTTCATATCATCTGAAAATCGATTCGGTTTTCCAGAGCAATCTGAAAAATCGATTCGGTTTTTCAGAGCAATCTGAAAAACTAGTTCGATTTTCCGGAGATGTAAAAAACCGAATAAAATCGGTACCTTTGCTTTCAAAATGTTTCTTCTTTATAGGGTTTCCAGTGATCCCAATTTTGTGTCATGTGTTAATAATTAACATAATGTTTAATCAATTTTATTATTGATGTTATTACACAATAATATTTAAATTACACAATAATGATATTACATAATACTATTTAAAATTAAAAAATTCATTTAAATTGATTAGATATTTCTTCTGATTCAGTAAAGACCAATGATTTCAGTTGAGTTGATTTCAATTGATGAAATTTTTAGTGTTAGATGGTTCAAAACCAATGATATAATTATTTCATCATTTATTATTCGTGTGTTGGAATTAACACATCATGAAGATATTTTATTGAAATCTAATTGTCATGGTTGTGTTTGTTTGGACCGATGGAATAACTAATCGATCTAATACTTAAACATTTATGTGATACCTGTTTGAACACATAATTTAGTAACCGATGATTTATTGCATTCACCTATTAATTTTATTATTGATGTTATTACACCATAATGTTTAAATTAAACACTAATGATATTACATAATACTATTTAAAACTAAAAAATTCATTTAAATTGATTAGATATTTCTTCTGATTCAGTAAAGGCCAATGATTTCAGTTGAGTTGATTTCAATTGATGAAATTTTTAGTGTTGAATGATTCAAAACCAATGATACAATTATTTCATCATTTATTATTCGTGTGTTGGAATTAACACATCATGAAGATATTTTATTGAAATCTAATTGTCACGGTTGTGTTTGTTTGGACCGATGGAATAACTAATCGATCTAATACTTAAACATTTATGTGATACCTGTTTGAATACATAATTTAGTAACCGATGATTTATTGCATTCACCTATTAATTTTATTATTGATGTTATTACACCATAATGTTTAAATTAAACACTAATGATATTACATAATACTATTTAAAACTAAAAAATTCATTTAAATTGATTAGATATTTCTTCTGATTCAGTAAAGGCCAATGATTTCAGTTGAGTTGATTTCAATTGATGAAATTTTTAGTGTTGAATGATTCAAAACCAATGATACAATTATTTCATCATTTATTATTCGTGTGTTGGAATTAACACATCATGAAGATATTTTATTGAAATCTAATTGTCACGATTGTGTTTGTTTGGATCGATGGAATAACTAATCGATCTAATACTTAAACATTTATGTGATACCTGTTTGAACACATAATTTAGTAACCGATGATTTATTGCATTCACCTATTAATTTTATTATTGATGTTATTACACCATAATGTTTAAATTAAACACTAATGATATTACATAATACTATTTAAAACTAAAAAATTCATTTAAATTGATTAGATATTTCTTCTGATTCAGTAAAGGCCAATGATTTCAGTTGAGTTGATTTCAATTGATGAAATTTTTAGTGTTGGATGATTCAAAACCAATGATTTCATTATTTCATCATTTATTAAATATTTAATTCGATTGATTTCATGACATTTCATTAAGTGGAATTATTCATGTGCTTGCAACGAATGAAATTGATTTCAATCGATTAATTATTTATTGCAAACTAAATTAAAATTGTCACCCTCCACCACATAAATAATTGAAGTCAGAAATTGAATAAGAAACGGATTATTAACTGTTTATTGATTTTACTTAAGTACAACTTCCCTATAAGAATCAACCGTCCACTTTCCAAAGTTATTTACTTTATACAAAGGACGCGAAAAGGAATAAATATCTTGTGCAAGCTCTGCCCTCAGTGCGATGGCGTCTGCAGGTGTATCACGTGGTCTTGATTCCCATGTACTTTCCTTGGACTGCAAAAGGTCTCGTACGTACATGGCGACATATGCTCCACAACTCGTCCTGTTTCATAATTATATGTCAATTAACCGATGAAATAACTAAATATTAATTAACAAGTCCCCAAAATTTAAATATTTTGGTGTAAACTTACTCACCCATCAGGTTGCTGTGGCACAACTGACAGACGCTCAACCTCCCACGGCTCATCTACAGCTGGCATATCTAATTGAGTCATCTCATAAAACCCAATAAAGCGAAGCATAATGGGCATAAAACACACCAACGGCTGCAGTGCCTGGAGCCGTACTTCTATGTCAGTGGACACCTGGGAATCATATACATATATTTTCTTCTCTTTCAAGCACACATGACAGAGGACCCAGTGTTGTTGATTCAAACTACACGGCATTAGCACCTACAGTTTCTCTCAATGTAAGTGTTGTAGGACTAGTTCCAATGATCAAATAAAAAATAAAAATTTTCAAACAACACTTACATTGTCAACAGACCACCAAGGGACCGAGGCGTCAATCTTTCCACATCCGAATGGCAGCTATTCTGAGGGTATAGTGGCTGTAGCCGGATCAAATCTTCTTCCTTGATTGACGTATTGGTTATTATATTCCATTGTCATAATGCCCTGTAGGTAAAAATTTATTAATGTTATTTGATTCCAATGATACAATGGAAGAAATTATAAAACAAAAACTTACAAATAAAGAAGTGTCATGAAGGGCGTATCTTCTATCCTCATCTTCATTCCACCACTTGTTTCGTATGCACATCAAATACGCATCGATGTGCTCACTAGTCAGCCAACAGTTTGCGTCCTCAAGGGTCACCAATGTGGCCGGTATCACGCACCACCCACAACGATCAACCGCACGTCTGAAATAAAAAATTTAAACAAATTGGTAAAATGTACGACAACAACTACGATTGTAAGAAATTACTACTTTGTTTTCTATACCTAAGGTCCAAATGTGGTGAAGCTTTATATTCATTGTAGACGGCCTCGATTGGATCTACAGACTGTGCAACCTCTTTCACCTGCTCTTGGACAATTTTTTTTTTCTTTTTCGCCGGCCTAGGATCCGTGTAAAGAGTTTGTAGAGGTGCTGCTGGCTTGGTCTTTCGTTTGGCCCGTTCGTGGATGTCTTCTCCCTGTAACTGCACTCAAATTCAAAGACACAAAAGATTATTTATAATTATATGTCAACGTTAAACACACTGTTTAAACTATGTCTACCTGATCATCACCCCGCTCAGCCTTTGCAGCGGCCATAGTTTAAAATATCCGCGATATTTTCGATATTTTCGTAAATCAAGGGTACCGATATCGATAGGGGGTGTAATCTCCTATCTGTCAAAATATCCTGGAAATATCCGATATTCCGTAAAATATCATTTCCGTGAGCTTGTAGTATAAATTTTACAAAATATCGAGGAAATTTTCGGAAATATCCGTAGAATATCTGTGAAATATCCTGGAAATATCGGTTAAATTTTCATAAAATAAAAGTAAAATTTAAGTTTTTTAAATAAGAATTTGTTAATCTTTTATCAAATAAATAAGATGAATAATTATAAAAAATACCCATTTAGTAAGGATAAACTCAAAAATAAACTTTCTTATTTTATTGTTATAAAAAAGACATTGGGTGGACAAAAATGTCCTTAATAAAATGATAGTAATTTGAATCATTGTTAGGATTCTCAACCTTAAAGTTGGGAATCTCAACCTCTATGTTGGAAGTCCCAACCTTAGGGTTGGGATTTTCAATCTTAATTTAACATTCAGGTTAGGAATCCCAACCCTAAGATTAAGATTCCGAATATGGATTTGAATCAAGATTAGGACTCACAACCTAAAAGTTGGGATTCCCAATCTAGAAATTGGGATTCCTAACCTGAAAGTTGAGAATGTGAACTTGAATATTTTATCAAGGTTAAGATTTTCTATCTCGAGGTTGAGATTTTCAACTTCAAAGTTGGGATGTAGGTTGAGATCTCAACTTCGAGGTTAGGATTGCCAATCTCGATTTTCAATCTTGAGGTTGGGATTCTCAACCAGCTTGTTTGGTAGAAAGAGTGATCGACAAAAAATGATGGGTCAAGGGCATTTTCGTCCAAAAAAATATATTGTGCAAAGATTTTAAAAATAAAGGTTATTTTTCAAATGGATTATAAAAAATTGGTTAATTTTCAACAAAACCCTAAATAAAATAAGTTTTCAACCCACGTAAAGAATCTCATTTTCATCAGAAATCTCATTATTATATTCCATTTTATAGTCAAACTTAAACATCTCATAATTGTTATTCTATTTTAAAAATAAAAACTCATAAGCCATTGCTATTAATAGAATTCATAATGAAGACAATAATGATAATAGGGATAATAGTGATGGTGATGGTGATGATGACGACGACAATGATGACAATGATGATGACAATGGAGGAAATAATTATGCTTTTACTCAAAGAAATGATACTGATACAGGTTTGTCATTGAACCCATTTACTTATGAAGAACAATACACTTATTGCACACAAAATGAAGACCATGAGTATAGAGCTGCGGGTCCAGGCATAAGGGGCTATTGGTAAGGATTACACATGGAGAATTTATCAAATGTAGTTAAGGATGTCACCATCAAATGAAGATAACATTTCAACTACTTTTAAATCTATGAGTTTAAGGTCTAATGATGATGGTCATAGAAGTTTTGGGATCTCCAATGATCATTACACATAATTTTCTATCCATAACATATGGTAGGAAGAAATCAAGAAGCTTATTCATGGCATGTTCATGATTATATTCAAAACCATTCAAATTATATGTCATGGTATCAGTATTGTATAAATCTAGATGCTAGCTATACCATGTATGAACCACCTAGGACTTCATTTTAGTATTAAAATTTGCATGATTTATGTGATGTAAATTAATTGAAAAGTTTTAATGGAAGTTTTTTATATTTTTATATATCTCCTCTATATATTATATCTATATTTATACTTTTTGGTTGTTACTTTTTAGATAGAATATGATTTTTTTTTAAATATAATATGATTTTTAGTTGTATAAATGATTATTTTAACATTACCAAAAATTTCATTAAAAAATATTATGTTTTTAACTAAATTTCCGTACTTTCCGTAAATTTTACGTAAATTTCCGTCGATATCGATATTTTCGTCGACATTTCCGCCGAATCGTAGTACCGATATTTTCGTCAATATCGATATTTTCAACATTGGCAGCGGCTACACCGACAATGGCCGTCATCAAGTCAACCTGTATCTCCTGCTCCTCCCTCTGTACCAGAACGACATCCTGAATCTCCTGCTGGATGACTGACTGGCCCGCATCAATAGGTGACTGCTGGACTACCTCGTCCTCAGGGAGAGATGTATGATGAACCCCCTCATCCTGATGTAGAGCTGATGGTGCTGGCTGAACTGTAGTCGGGACACAAATGGGCTTCTCTGGGACAAAGCTCCCACCGCGATGATCGTCGTCGTCACCGTCATCATCATCTGAATCATCGCTACCGCTGAGATACCTCTTAATATATGAGAAATCATGTTCCACCCGTCTCAATCTCCTATCCATGTCCTCAACGATCTTTACAGTTGCCTTCTGCCTCTTCTCCATCCTACTCAACTTCTCATTAGTTGTCTTCTGTAAATTTATAATATATTCAAACAACTGCTTCACCTGTAAAAAAAATTCAACACGATTAACACATTTAAAAAAAATTTGACAGAGTCTCCCCTGTATTTTTAAGTATCCAAAAAAACATAACCTACTTATAATAAATTACACTTCGTCTATCATGTTTAGAGACTCTGTCTCTCCGTCACACCGTACTACCACACAACAATGTTCATATTTTTTACAATAAATACGATGAATATTCCGTAGATAATCATATAAATAGTTGATTTGTACCTCAGGATGGACGTTTGGGACATCATGGACCTTTTTTATTCGAAACTCTGAAAGGGAATCCTCTGATTCTGATTGCATGCCTTGAACGTCTTCATTTGCTACAGAGTCACCCTCCACCATATCATCACCCTCCACCCTAACATCGTCAACCTCGTCATGATCATCATCATGATCATCATCATCATCATCACCATCACCATCATCGCCATCATCTCCATCATCATCACCATCACCATCACCATCACCATCTCCATCACCATCATCATCACCATCATCACCATCATCATCGCCATCATCAGCATCATCATCATTTTCACTGTCACCCTCACTCCCTCCCCCGCCAGATTTATGTACTTCAGCCGTTACCAAATTATTAGGGTTGAAGGATTTCCAATAAGCCGTTTGTCTTTCGGCGTCGGTAGGCTCAAGGGTTTGCCCAACGCCAACTATCTACATTATATACATGTATACAGTTACATTATAATGTTATACTTCATATAAATAAGGATAATTAAAACAAACAATAAATTTACTAAACCAATTTAGTTTACGTTTTCCACTTACGAGAGGTAAATCATCAAGACTGTTCATAATTGTCAACGTTCTTTTAAGTGACCTTCTCAAGCATCTTGGCAATTCATTTTGCAAATTTCGGACACTTTCTGATATTCTCTCTGCCAACACCGGGAACACTTCTACCAACCACCACTATAATGCCAAAAAATATAAAAAATTACATATACTTAATTTAACCATATTACAAAGGAATAAATATTAACGGTATTGGTTATACTTGAAACGCATAGACATAGCCATAAATATTGATGTTACGCGGTGGCTTTCTGATCCGCTCTTCAGTCAATGCCATGCGGAGGCAGTGGAATAGGACACTATAACATAATGTGTCCCAAGGGAACGAGTTCCACCTCTCCATATCCTCAATGATGATCCACAAAAATAGCGAAATCTTCGTCCTGTCATCCTGCCCCATAAACAAATGAAAAACGATCCCTATATTCGCTAACTTTAAAAGATCTTCATCATTTAATACATCCTCGTCTTCACGGTCCAAGTGACTTCTTGCCTCAACAAATGTAGCAAAGTCGGATATATTCGACAATACTCCATTGAACCATCGCTGTAGGAGACTTTTCGGGTCATTTTGGGTTGCATTGAAAATTTCACGGTCTATGCCTCCAAAATGAAGTCCTGTAACCAATAAAAACTCCTGTTTCTTGAACCTATATATTCTCCCACCAATTTCAAACCACATTTCATCTTTACGTCCACTCACCTCCACTTCTCTAGCGAGAACCCATAATAAAACAGAGCCGGCAGCCGTATGTTTGGTATTCCTCAACATATATCCGAATGGGCACTCTCTTATGAACCGGTCATACAACTTCTTTCTAGTCAGAACATCAAGTATTTTCTTAACCATCTTCTGACCAATGTGTGTAATCCCTTTCGTTTCCTTCGAAATTGTTTGCACACTATATTTATAATTGAACTCCATCTGTAGGACACAAAAACAGTGACAAAAAGATCAGTATCAGGATTAAAAGCCATTCTGCGTACATTAACAATCGGTTTTCCACAGACAGTGAAAAACCGAATCGGTTTTCCACCAATAGTGAAAAACCGATTCGGTTTTTTACAGCTGTGGAAAACCGATTCGGTGTTTCACTACTGGTGGAAAACTGATTCGGTTTTTCACCAGTGGTTTTCACCTGAAATGAGCAGAACTCAAAAACCGAACTCACAAAACATATATGATTCATTACATTTCGAAAAATCGATGTCAAAGTGCATGACGAGATTCGGGTTTTTAAGGATCTGAAATACCGAATCGGTGTTTCATATGTGGAAAGCTAATCATCGGTTTTCCGTATCGGTTTTCCACTATTCGATTTTCTACACCTATTGATTTTCCACTATTCATTACAAATTTAAAATCGGTTTTCCACACCTATCGGTTTTCCACTATCGATTTTTCACGGGTGTGGAAAACCTGTGGAAAACCGATTCGTTGTCGACGAGGCTCATATGGTCGGAATCGGCCATATCAGCCACAAATCAGGCCAAACCCAGTCAATACCAACCTATTCTAAACCAAATACTCATTATCCAATATCCATATTACATAAACATGTCCAAATCGCGAATGAAAATCAATAAACAAAACAACCTAATCCTTTCACTAACCTTGGCCAAAACACGCAGGTCCCCCCGCGCTAGTAGATAGTCTGGGCAAGTCGGTAACGTCGCTGTTGTGGCCGGAAAATGTGAATGTGCGTCGAGTCTCGATCGGTTTTTGGCTCTCCTTCGGTTTCTCTCAAATACCGATCGGTTTTCCGCTTGGTAACACTGTTTTCCATTGCTGTCAGCTGTTATATAGGTAAGGGCATTGTGGGTAATTTGGGTATAACATAAAATTAGTTTGTTTGAGGGGCTAAAAATAATTGTTTTAAATTTGTGGGGTAAAAACAAAAATAAGGTTTTTTTATTGGGTATTTCCTGTAATTTCCACTAAAAAAAATAAAAAAGTGCCGATCACGGGGACAATATTGTCATTTCAATGAACAAAGAGGAACCCAAAAAGAGGGAAAAAAAAGCACTTCCACTGGCAGTAAAGTTTAAAAAAGCAAAAAAAGACTTGGAAACACGAAACAAAACATCATCGTCATTATCATAATCGAAATCAATCAAATTTAATAAAAAAACATCTCTCACTCGCTCTCTCTCACCGAAAATGTCTCCACCAGCATCAAGACTGCCTCTACTAACAGTGAGTCTCCATCTCCTCCTACTCTCTCCCTTTGTCCTCTCCCACTACAACTACAACTTCTCCTCCTCTTCCTCTCCTGCCAGCGACTGGCATCCAGCGCGCGCCACCTACTACGCCGCCTCCGATCCGCGTGACACAGTCGGCGGCGCGTGTGGTTACGGCGACCTGAAGAAGGCCGGGTACGGGCAGGCCACGGTGGGGCTGTCGGAGAGCCTGTTCGAGCGTGGGCAGATCTGCGGCGCCTGCTTCGAGCTGCGGTGCGTGGAGGACCTGAGGTGGTGCATCCCTGGGACGTCCATTATTGTGACGGTGACCAACTTCTGTGCTCCTAATTATGGATTTACCCCAGATGGAGGTGGGCACTGTAATCCTCCTAACAAGCACTTTGTTCTCCCCATTGAAGCTTTCGAGAAGATCGCTATCTGGAAGGCTGGCAATATGCCTGTCCAGTATCGCAGGTACATTTATGGAAAATTTATATAAGAGTTTCAGAGGATGGACAACAAGTGAGCTCTTAGGTAGTTGAGTCGGTATATAAATGGTTTTGCTTTTGAATTTCACTTGCTCTAGGGTTTATGCATATTCATTGTAATATAGAAAATGATAGATTGTGAAGCCGAATAGAATTTTGGGGAGCAATGGGAGGGAGATATGGCATTGTGTTGTTGCATGATAATGCTCTTTTTTGTCTAAACTTGCAACTATGATAGTTTCTTTATCAAGCCTACATAGGGACATCTACTATTAACTAAACTTTGCTTGTGTTATGTTGCTACTAACTGATGATGAGCTTTTGCTATTTTGCTTCAACTTTTTTGCCTTATTAAGCCTAGCCTTGTTTATTTATGTAACCATCTTTTCTCAAAGCTTTATCCCAGTTCCTAGACCAAAGCTTGTGTTTGTGTTTTCTCCTGTAAAAGCAGTTTTGGTTGGTAAAGGTCCATGCTGAATAGTAACTTTCAAGTTTAGAAGGTTTAGACAAGACTATGGTAGTTCAGTTGAGTATTTGATGTTCACTACTCTTCCAATACAGTCATCTTGCATTGGAGAGAGTTAGCTTGCACCAGCTTATAATACAGTCATCTTGAAAGAATGTCCTCTCACTCATGTATATCGCCTTTGTTTGTATAGGATTAAGTGCAGAAAGGAAGGAGGTATTCGGTTTTCAATTGATGGTTCAGATATCTTCATTTCAGCGTTGATCAGCAACGTTGCCGGTGCTGGAGATGTTGTTTCCGTAAAGATCAAGGGTTCGAGAACAGGTTGGCTTCCAATGGGTAGGAATTGGGGCCAAAACTGGCATATAAATGCCAATTTGAAGAATCAACCTCTCTCCTTTGAGGTCACTACTAGTGATGGACTAACCGTCACATCTTATAATGTTGCTCCTAAGAATTGGGACTTCAACCAGACCTACGAAGGCAAGCAATTCGAGTCGTAGACAAACACAAACATAAATTATATAGATGAGAATTGGTTTTCTTAGTTTCATTTCTTGTTTTGGGTGGGATGTAAGGTGTATGAAGTGGCGGTGGGGTTTTTTATTTTTTATTTTTTCCTTTGAAAGAAAGAGAAGGAGGGTGGGGTGTTACGCTTGATTGCATGTGATGTAACAATTCGAAATCCATTTTTGATAGCCTTAATACTTGATTGTCGTTATGGTGTATCAGAGCTATGCTATCATCCTCATTAAACAGCCTGCCAAAATTATGTCTGATAAACGTTACTCCAAAACCCCACTATATATTTTCCAATGCTACTTAATTAAAATCAAAGTGAATCAGCAACTTATCTATTTGTGTTACATATAGAAGGAAAGCACGTGCTATATTATCTATATGCAGTTGAATTTAAATTGAATGACAGATCTTTGACAGTGTGGAATGCAGTGCAATGAATCAAAACTATTGTTTTCAGAGCCTCTGCTGAGAGTAATGAGTAATGCGTTCAGCATTATATGAACCCATAAACAGCTGCATTGTAATGCATACCATCAGAGGTACAGCGCGGACCACAATTCTGACTCAGAGACTGAAGATCAAGCAACATTAGAGTACCTCCTGTTTGGCGTAAGCTGTCTCCAAGCGCTTTATCATAAAGCGTGACACATAGCATCATTCATTCTCTCTCTTTTCGCCTCTGTCATCAACATCTCGTTTATCAACACTGGCATGCCAAGCCAAAACAAATGCGGTGATCTACTGGAAACAGAATCAGTCACAGGATGATTGATGCCTGGTTCCCGGGAGCATGGTAGAACCCACGACACCACAGAATTTTTCAACGACTGCAAACAAGCACCATAATCTGATGCATTGTTGACATGCAGCAAATGCCATAGCCCTGAACCCATCACCAAAACATCCAGGCAAGTGCTTTTAACCTTATATTTCATGATCAAGTTTGTCAAATTGGTTTCATAAGGTGTCCACACAAAATCCAGTGTAACGCCAGTCTCATCCATCACAAGTTTGTAATCATTATGCCTCTTAAACCAATCACCTTCAATGGAAGCCATGCGTTCTTCATCGAAAACTAAACGTAGCAAAGAGACCACAAGCAAGCGCGCTTCAGAATCACCTGCCATGACAACCCATGATCCGTTCAGCAAATGCAAAGCATCGGATTTACTAAACTTCTGAAACTTACGAGCACTCACTTTTCCTGATCTAAAGCAATCCCAGTTCTTGTCATAACTTTCTGAAGAAGTGTTTTTGACTTCAAGGACATCATCAGTTTTGAGTTTGACATCCCACTCAATTTCGTTGACAAGATCAGTACAAGAATCTCTCTATCAAAGAATAGCACTTTGTTCCTGCTCACAAATATGGTCTACCCAAGTTCTTCAACTCAATACTACAATCAACAAAAACAAAGCAAAAACAGGAGGGGCAAAGAGGAAGAAGAGAGAATGCAAGAAGATTTTTACGTGCCTGTTCTCTCGTTGTCTTGGCAGAAAGACAGTATGTTATTTTTTGTATGTATCCTCCCCTTTACAATGGTTTTTCAACCTCTATTTATAGAGGGGAGAGCTACAACTTGAGTACAATGCAAATAGAAAATAATTTTAATATCAATTACACTTCCCAAAACTGGTGCCCATCAGTATAAGGTTAAATTCTATAAAAATAAGATCTTGATAATATTTCCATATTGGGTAGTTGAGTTTTCATTAAATTAGGCTGCAGTCTTTTTGGAAAGATTTTCTCAACATGTACGCCACACCACGAGTTGGATCTCACTCTGGGTGACTTGGAGGTAAGTGTTAGACAGCTTTGATCATGACCAGAGATCTGAAAACTTATCTACGCAAGCTGAGGTCATGTCTGTGCGAGCTGAACATTTTGTACACTGAAGACCTGTATCTACAAGCTGGACGTTTTATGATCTGAGGGCTTACTTCTGTGTGCTGGATGCTAGCAAGTTGGGTCTTTATTCATTGGATCGGCCTATTAAACCATTTCATTGAGCTTTTTTCAATCCATTTATGTAGTTATAAAAATATCCATCACCAGTATCATCCCTCCATTAACATGAGCATAATAAGCACTATGGATGGGACCAATACTCCTTGTAGGATGCCCTCAATCATCCTTTTTTTTTTTTTCCCTATCTTGGTTGGCAAAATTGCTAACTTTCAAGCACGATAATGATTTTGGATTCTAACACAAGTATACTAAACTGAAAATGTTCCCATTTACAAAGAAGAAAGAAGGAGAGGATTCATGAGAAATAATAACAAGTCCTTGTCATTGGTTATGTTTCTGTGGCTATCTCCAGTTCACAAATGAGTTTTTCATTCAAATGTTTGTTGTCAGTCTTTGTTTGTGTTACCATCTCCAATTCACAAATCAGTTTTTCATTCTAACTTTTCTATCAGTATTGCCTCTAAGTCAAAAGCAAATTCAACCCACATTTATTAACAATGCAATGTCTCGAACTTATCTATCAATCTGTGATTAATTCAAAGAAACAAAAGATGATCATGATCTAATTTTAAACGTCAGTTGATTGAGATTGACACGTCCAAAAGGTACTATTAAAGCAGGATGCTTAACATTATTGTTAATCCTCTCTTCCAAAGGTTGATGTTCGAGGAATTGAGTCCTAGGCTTCATCCTCCATCACATGAGACCTTAGCAACAAGGATGTCTATTTGTAGACAATTATCTACTTCATTACTTATGCGAAAGTATTATAAACACTCTTGTAACCCATAACATATTGATATGTCATGTATGTCATGCACATACAGAAACTACACCAATATTTAAACTTGTCTATGGCACAAATAAAACAGGTTAAGCTAAGGAAACAATCACATTATTTTGAAAGAAAAAGTAACTGAAATGAAATTGGATGTATTGATAGAGTCTGTGTTTACTTCAAAAATCTACGTTGCAAAAGGAACAATCAATGTCAAATTAATTACTTTATATTTCTACATTTTAATCTTTAATTTAAAATCTGAGTTGGCATGTTGCTACCAAAATCGCCCCTAAAAACAAATAACACATACGTAACTCAACCAACTACAAAAGATCAATTAGAGATACGAATGCCCTCACTATATTTTAAATTTTGAAGGATAAACTAGGATTTCTTTCTTTTCAGGTTCAGGTTTTCCAAAAGAAGTACAGTTAACATTCAACTCAGATAGAAAGGGTAACTGAAAACTATAAAAGTTGCAGGCTAAACCAAATACTGATATTCAGGATAGGGACAGAACAGCAAGGCATGCACTAGCTTTATTGCAAATTCCAAATCATATATATAAATATGTGTGTGTGTGTGTGTGTGTGTGTGTGTGTATTTATATAAAATTGTGGAGAGCAAAAGTAATGATTCCAGTCAACAGAATGCAGCTAGATTTTATTTTGTTTCAGTAAAATATAACATTGAAGTTTTAAGCCGAAAGGTTAGAAGAGTATCCGCATCAATGAACCTTATTTAAAAATGATTTTACAATGCCACAAAATCAAACTGTAGTTATCAATAACATATCTATCTGAGCTACATATAGAAGGAACGTATGTATCTTATATGGTATGTAACTGTCAATTCCATTCACATCAAAATTGAATGATACGGCTCCCTGACAATAGAATGTAGTGCAATGAATATATAGTCTTCAAATATATCAAGACAAGGAACAAGAAAAAATGAATTTCAATTGTGTGTATACTAACACAAAACTTTACTTGTGAGTTAATTGGCCGGTGAGAGAGAAGAAGCCTGTAAAGAATCAAAGATGCCAGATAGATTGCAAGAGTTCAGCCTTTCTTTGGGTCAAATCTCTTGAACTTGCTGGACAGCCCTTTTATATCGTCCATACAAAAGCCGTACAACTATAAAAGAAAATCAAAACTATTGCTTTCTTTCAGACCCTCTGATGAGATTCAATGAGCAAGGCATTCAGCATTACGTGAACCGCTGCTTCATAGACAGATCCATCATAGTGCATACCATCAACAGTACACCGAGGCCCACAATTCCAAGTCAAAGACTGAATATCTAGCAATATAAGAGGTCCACCGGTTTGACGCAAGAGCTTACTATTACCAAGCGCCGTATCATAAGCATGCCACATCGCATCATTCATCTTCTCTCTTTTCTCCCCCGTATTCAACATCCCATTTATCAACACTGGCATACCAAGCCAAAACAAATGCGGCGATCTAATTGAAACAGAACCAGTCAGAGGACCACTAGTACCCAACTCCGGTGAAAAAGGCAACAATGACACCACAGAACTCTTCAACAACTGCAAATGCGCACCAAAATCAGACGCATTATTAGCATGTAACATATGCCACAACCCCGCCCCCATCACCAAAACATCCGGATAACTCCTCTTAACTTTATATGTCACAACCAACTCCGTCAAATTCACTACATAAGGCGCCCACACAAAGTTCAACTTCAAACCAATCTCATCCACCACAATGCTATAATCACTATGCCTCTTAAACAAATCACCCCTAATGGAATCCATCCGTCTTTCGTCTAAAACCAAACGAAGCAGTGACACAACAACAAGTCTAGCTTGTGAATCACCTGCTATAACAACCCATGATCCATTTAACAAGTCCGAAACATCAGATTTGCCTAGCTTCTGAAACTCACACTCACTCAGTTTCCCTGACTTATTCCAATCCCAATTCTTCTCATAACTCTCCAAAGAAGCATTTTTGACATCAATAACATCATTTACAGGTTTCAAGTCCCACACAATATCATTAACGAGATTAATACAAGAATCCCTATGATCAAACACAACAAAAGACGAAAACGACGATGCAAAATCAGAAACTGAAGGAAAATATGGAGTCAAATGGACACCTACCGCCAGTGTTATAAACAAAGCACCACTGAAAAAAAGCATCTTGTTCCTGCTCAAATGCCAGCCGGCCATTAACATGGGTACAAAAAGCACCACGGAAGCAGCCAGCAGCCCCAGCTGGAGGCCACCGATCATGTTTTCGTATCTGGGTATGGAGGTGTTAGTGGCGAGGCATGCTGGTTTTGGAAAAAGTCAAGTCAAAAGGTGGGATCTCGGAGGGAGGAGGTGGTGGTGATTCATGATACAAGGAGTGATCCTGGAGGTGGGTTTGGTGAGAGATCTGTATCAGTTGGTTTTTTTTGAGGGAAGAAATTGATGGGTTAACAGAAACAGCTTCTGCTTATGGTGTTTTCATGGCTCTTCTCTTCCCTTCTGCTTCATGATGGCGATCTCAAGGCCCATTAAGAGCCCATGGTTTTTTGTATGGGGCCGAAGAATGTAATTACCGGTTTTCATTTCAGGTGAGAATGTAAGTGAAAATATCGACATTTCGATGGTATTTACAATATTAGTAACATCATGCATAAAACACGTGTCCAAACAGCTTTCCAAGTAATTGATTGTTAAATGGTAATATAATAATAAATGAAATAGCTCAAATTAGAGGTGACTGTAACCCTTTACATTGTCAAGCACTTCCCAATCTTTCAAAATATATCCTCCACAAGTTTTGAATTATTTTGAATGAAGATTAAATTCAATAATTAGAATTGAGTCAAGACTTGATTAAATCCCAAGAAATAGAGTAACAATCATATCTCTTGCACATTATGAATGTTTTGACTATCTAATTTTCAATGATTTGGTCTTAATTTGAATTTTTAAACAGAAGTTAAAAATAATGCGTGCTATTAGAACTAAAACCGGGGAGCTTGTAGCAATTTACCAAAAACAAACCGCAATTTGAGAAAAACGGAGTTCCATTGAAGCTCGAGGAGCTTTGATTGAATCCACTTGACTTATCAAGTCAATGTGATCGCTTTCACATAAACAATGTTCATGGAAGCTCGAAAGTACATCTGGGAAGGAGCCATTCCTCTCCAAATCCACCTCCATGAATCAGAAGTCACCACTTTTCCTCCTCCACCTCCTGCCATGGTCTCTCCTTCCTCTTCTATCATCTTTTATTTTTTTAATCGTTACAAGCTTTAATATTTGTTTTCCTATCTGGGTTTTCAATTTCATGTCATGTGTTATTCATTTTATGATCAAAGTTCAGATCTTGGCTCCACGGATCGGTTATCTTCCTTTGTTGATTGGTCTTATAAAACCCTATTTTAGCACTGCACTACCTCCTGGAAATGATACCGTTTGGTTTGACTACAAGGGTTTGCCTCTTAAATGGTATTGGATTCTTTGATTTCCATGTTTGTTTAATATTCAATTCATTGGTGGTGTTTCAAGGAGTGGTTATTTTACTGTTTTGCAGGTATATACCTACAGGAGTCCTTTTCGATCTTGTATGTGCAGAGCCGGAAAGGCCTTGGAATCTCACGGTATTGAATTCATATTCGTTTCTAAATTTTTTCTTATTGGTGTTGTATCCTTTTTCATGTTTTGATAGGAAGAGTAAAAGGTGTGAACTTGTTAACTTGTGAAAATGTTTAGGATATTAGTGATTGAGAATTATGTGCTGTTGGATTTTATCATCATCACATTCGTAAGATACCGATTTTCTTAGAGGGTGAGAAGATATTCTGAGTTTGAGGTTGTTTTAAGGACTGTATATACTTTTGGATTGATCTCTGCTGAAAATTGCAAAAATCAGTTCGGAAAGTTTATTAGTGGTCTACCGGCAACATAGTTTTGGTTCATTAATACATGTAGTTATGGTTTTTAATCTAGACTACAATGCTTTGCTTGACAATCTCAAGTTCCACTTTGAAATGTCAAGGACGTGCATACGAACGTGTTTTAACTGTGAAATGTATTGCTGGTGCTTCTTTTTTATCTCCAGGTACATTTTAGAGGATATCCAGCAAATATATTGATTCCATGCGAAAGTGAAGATGCTGTTAAATGGAGCTTTATTAATTCATTGAAAGAAGTTAGTGATCTTTCTTTCTATTTCTCAGAGAAATAGAACTTGGTAGATTGTATTGATTTGGTACCTAGAAGCTCATTTCTTGGAAGATTTTGTGCATATTTCAATAGATTTATCATTATCAATTGTCTAGAAGTTCATCACTTCATTCATAACACCCCGCCTTAAAAGGAGGTGGGGATGTGTAGACTAATTATTAATTAAGAAATCCTCCAAATGTATAGACATGCATTCATACACTATATAAGAAAGGCCTTTACTGGTTTTATTCAAATTATGTTCTAAACTTTCAGACTGAACGTATATCTGCTCGCCTTCACTCTTGAGAAGTATTTAGTCTTTGGGAGCTTCTTACCTAAATCAGTTCTTGGTTGGAGAAGTAACTTATTTTAATATTCCCCAAACTTGGTTGTCCTAGCATTGAATATGTCCTTCATAATTTACATGAGAGGATACATGGAATTTGTCCCTTGACTTTGAATCAACATTTGAGCTTTGGTGATGTTTCCTCTGCTCTGGCTGAATACATGTTATTTGAGCTAAATGATTTGTAAAATAGTACATACCTGGTTGGGGAATTGTTGATCCACGGTTGATTGTTCTTTGTTTTCATAATTGAAGTTAGAGAAACCCATATTTTGGTGGAAGCAACACTGAATATGTATATGGATTTACAAATATCAATTATATGTCTGCATTTGATTGGTTCAGTTGGTCTTATCCTCTTGGAAAACTCATGAAAGAAGGATGTTTGATTTCATCCTACTTGTAGCCTGAGTTTATTGAGCAAACTGTCACAATTATTAGTTTGCTTTAAATTATTGGATGTTTGGTTCCTTTTTTTTTTTTTAATTTTTTATAAAGAAGGGAAAAAAGAGAAATTAAAGACTGTGTTCATTCCTTTTTTCTGTGCCTTTTCTCTTTGTTGTTATATACCAAAGCAGACAGGTTTTGAGTAGCGTCAGCATGATAGGAGATGCTCATAAAAATTTTGTAATGTAGGAGAAAGAAGTAAACTCAAAACTTATGTGCAGCAATTTTCTTTAGATTTTTGCTTTTATTTAACATGATTTTGGTACAGAATAGATACAAGTAAGCATTCTTTTTCTTTCATGTCCTTAAAATATTCAATTACAACTACAGGCGGCTTATATAATTAATGGGAACTGCAAGAATATCATGAACGTGTCCCAATCTGATCAGGTAGACCTATGGCGCTCTGTGATGGATGGTATGTCCTCATCAGTCAGAAATTTATACAATATAATTTTATTTTTTGTTCTGTTCTCATTTCTTTTTGTATTTCGACTTGATCACAGCATTCTTTTGATGCAAATTGGTAAATCGTATTCAAACTTTTTACGTCATGAGTGGTGATGAAGTGACATTTTGGGATCCAAATAAGCAATTTGTCAACATCAAGGGGCAGGTTTTATGGCTAGTCCTCTGGTTTTCAACTGAGGGGTCAGGGTTTGCATATACTTTTTTTTTTTTTTTTTTAAAAAAAAAAAGATTTGATAGTAATGCCTGGATAGTACTTTGAGAATGGAGAAGAAGATTTTGATAGTAAATGCCTAAGCTGTTTTGTTATATAGTCATTTGAGGGTGCAATGACCTTTGCATTATACTAAGTTGTCTAATTTTGTATTGAAAGAACAAGAAGTTTTTGTTAGTAATGCCTATAATTTTTTGATAGATAGTAATCTGAAGGTGCAATGTTCCCTTGTTCTAAGTTGAAGAAGAAGAAGATTTTGATTGTAATGTGACAATGTCTATACCTTTTTGTCATATATTAATTCGACGGTGCAATGTCCTTGCCACTAAGTTGTTTAACTTAGTGTTGAAAGAAGATGATGTTGATTTTGATAGTAATGCCTATTCCTTTTCCTTTGATAGTGATATGAGGGTGCAAAGCCTTTTCCATTATACTATTTTGTCTCATTTAGTGTTAAAACTTTTAAAATTTAATAGCTAGTTCATTTGCAATTTTGGACCCTTGTGTAGCAGGTAATCTGGAAGTTTATCAGCGGGTATCATCTAAGCTTAAACTTGGAGTAGTTGAAGATGAATACACAGTAAAAATGAATTTGTCCTCGGTAAAGTCTCAACAAGGCACCAGTGAGACAGATGCGACTGGACAAGTAAAGACAGGTTGGCAAAATCGTTACTGGACTAGAATAGTTAAAAACATGTCCCCACCAGAATTGAATTTATACATGTAAACTACTGGCCAGTAATTTCATACTTGTCATTTTTAAATAAATGGGTCAGTATGTGGCCTGTTCCTTTGCAAGGTCTGGATTGGTAAAATGGAAGGAAATAGAAATGCTATCCGATTCAAAATCTCTTCACAACAACATAATCTCGTCTATTTCTCATTTAATCCCTTTTTCTAATCTTTCATTTTGGACATGTATAAATCTCTCATCAGTTTAATGATATATGCTAATTGTCAATTAATACTACAAACAAGAAATGCCTATGAAAGTAGTAATTTTATATAGATAACAGCACATATTAACGATAAGTAACATATTTAACTGCTAAACATCAGCCTAGTGAGGACTATGATCATGTTACTTAGCAAGCTGCTCATCTGCTGTTGGTTTGAAATCAAATATATGTTTTTCGGACTATAGGTGATTAGTTATATATAATATGATACGCATTAAACTTAATGCACCATCCTGTAAATGCTCAACAAATAAGAATCAGAATGTGTACATTAGCCCAATATAACAGGCATGCTGTATTTTGATGCCGAATGTGACTTCAAAGCCTGTGGCTTTTTCAGTTTTTAAACAATTAAATGGTTGTTTTGGCTTCTCTTTAGAGAGGATTTATTATTCTGATATTTATTTGAAGGATTTCTTCTTTATTTTTGTCCAATTTTTAGTCGTATGTTCACTCTCTTATTGTCTGGTGCTTGTCAGGTAGAATTCCAATTCGATTATATGTTTATAGTGTGAGTGAGGATTTTGACGATTTCGAAGATGTTCCTAAAATTGATAGCTGGGATCAAATCTCTTTCATAAATCGACCGGTTGAGATTCACAAAGAAGAAGGTTAGCCATCTTTTTATTTGATCTCAGGATTCCTATATAGAAGTGTTTTGTTGTATGTTTATTGCATCAAATCACGTAGGAAAGAGCAGTTTCATAAGTATTGATGTTGTTCTGTTGTTCTTCTAACGTATGCTAAAGTTTATGTAACTGGAAAAGAGGGAAACCAATTGTGCCAAATCTAGCCACAATTACTAATTAGAACTGACTGACTAATACAAATTTAACAGTTAAAAATAAACTAAATCAATGCTCATCACAAAGTATGTTAATGAGCAGCCATGGCAATGGTTTGTGGTGAATCCACATGATTTATATTTCCATGGCAATAAGTTATGTGGACATGAAGTTGTACATGGAAACACACACATTTCGCTCTTTCATAGTTGCTTAAACATACAAGTTTGCTTCTAAACCATGACTATCTGTCTCTCTCTTTGAAAGCATTTATAATGTACGTGGTGAATTGTTTGCCATTACCGTAATAGTCATTGCTTCTTACTCTTGAACTGCAGGTAAATACTTCACCTTACATGATGCTTTCAAAGCTCTTCTTCCAGAATTTTTTTCTGAAAAAACCTCAATTGAATCACCAAGTCATGAAGCAGAGGAGAAAGGGACTATTCCATCAGAAGGTGTGATCAGCAGAAAAACAGAAGAGGAAGAAAATGTATGTGAAAATGCGGAGACTTCCAGCACAAGTAACACCAAAATCAAGCTTGTACGTATCCAGGGGATTGAACCAAAACTGGAGATTCCTTTCTCGTGGGTGGTCAACAACTTGATAAACCCTGATCACTTCCTTCATATCTGTGTCTACATCAAAGTTCCAAATCTAAATACCATGTGACAGGTTGCGTCAATTCTTTTTCTAAATTCTTTGCCTAGTCATTAGGCTTCAGCAGTGTTTCTTGTTTTCAAATTTAAAACAAGTCATTTACTGTATATAAATGTACAGAACTGTTATGGTCAAACATATATATCCTTGAGCGGAAAATGAAAGAAATGTCTTCAGAATTCCCCACAAATGTTTGTCGATGAAGGGGCCAACTAAGCAGTTGGACATTTGCATAGCTTGGTGTAAAACACAATTCTTTGTTATCAGTATATTAAAAATTAAGACCCTCATAAAATAATTTATTTTTTGCATCTGTGGTACGTGTGTTACTATCTAAACTAAATATTTCATAAGACTGTATTGACTTAAAATTTTTCATTTAAATTATACCTTCAATGTCTATTTGTTTCAATTCATTGGAATTTGAAAAGAATAAGATAAATTCATTGGGAGTTGAGAAAAAATAAGATGCTAACAGATGCGTTTCATGTTTATTTGCCGGCTTACCTTCACTGGCTTTGTATACTACAAATTTTTTTTTTTTTTTTTTGGAGAATAATTTCCATCACTGAGAGATGACAGGACAATTGTGGACACAATATTAATATTTAGTTTCAAATGGAAAGATAAGTTAAATATTCTTGTGAGAGACAGTGTACCCAAATACTTGGGCAAAAATAAACCTGGGATTTAACTTGTAAAAACAATTTTTAAATCATGAACCAGTCTCTTGAAGGTATCAAATATAACAGAAGACAAACAAACAGGGAGGCTTGTAAAGGGTATCAAATATATAAAACACAAGAGAAACAAGGAATGACAATTACTACTGACGAGTAAAACTAGAAGAATTCCTTGGAATCACATAGGAATGTGCACCTCTCAGTAATATTTCTTGTATATAAATACCAAGTAATTGACAATTTAACTACCAAACCAAAAGAGAAGGACAGGAGAGAAATGGAGAGACCATTTAAACAAATATGTCAAAGGAAGAGGTGGTGATTTTGGATTGCTGGTTTAGTCCATTTTGTATTGGCTGAGAAAGGTGTGGAATATGAAGCCAGAGCTGAGGATTTGTTTGGTGGCAAGGGTGAGTTACTGCTCACATCCAACCCCATATACAAGAAGATCCCAGTTTTGTTACACAATGGAATACCCTTTTGTGAATCCACCATTATAGTTGGTTACATTGATGAAACTTGGTCTTCTCCACCACTTCTCTTATGGTCGTGCCCAGGCTTATCGACAAAAAGGTTCATTCCACATCCTGTGATTTTTCTTTTCTAATCCAAAAATCATTTATCAACTATTAAACCATCGTTAATCACTCGTCAGATATATAATATTTTAGCTAAGTGATGCAAACTACATTATATAGCTGGTTTCTTGTGTAGGTACATGATGCAGGCTGCAACATATGGGGATGCAAAGGGGAGGTACCAGAGGCTGCAAAGAAGGATTTCATTGATATTCTGAAGCAGCTAGGGGTGGCCTTAGAGGTGAAGGATTTCTTTGGTGGTGATTTCCTTTAACCAGTTGGTTCTATCCTATTGAGAAATTCGGAGGGTTTGAGGTTAAGGAGGTGTGGCCCCAAATAGATGCATGCAAAGGGGAGAATGTTGCCAAAAGTCATTCCAGAGCCGGAAAAGGTTTAGGAAGATGCAAGGGATTGAATAATGAGACTTTGTGTCCTAAAAGAGAATAATGAAGTTCAACACTCATTTGTAATCAGGGAGGCAAAGTTTTTGTGAAATTTTCATGGTCATAGTATAATGTTTTTCTGTGTTGTTGATGTACCCAGAAATAAAGTAGCACAATTATAGTATCAGTACATCCAATGAGATTTCAGAAACACCTACTTATATGGATGGCCAACAAAGTGACAGTGAGGCTAAGAAACACTTTCTTTTGTATTTCTGAAACTCAAAATCATATATTTTTAAATTGCTATAAGAAAGACATAATATTTGTTTTAGACGAACTGGATCCAGAAAACTAATATTGTCACCCTCCAAGGTGTCCGTACTCACATTTTGAACTATCTTATAGACTGAAATACTATAGTTGTGCTTCAAAATTTTGTGTAAAAGATCCTGAGCTTAGGTTTTATCTTCACTTCATCAAGGCTAGCTTTGAATTCTTCAATGTCTGAGAATCCTGTGGCCTGAGATTCCATTAGTCTTGTGGCATTAGAGTTACCTGTGTTACTTTTTTCGTTCAAACTATATTAAATTTTGGTTTAAATTTGATAACAGAGGACATACCAAAAAAACATAAAAGTCATTAGTAGAGGAGACAAAAAAAGATATTGTTATTATTTTTATTCAACCAAGGGTACAAGTATATATGGTACTAAACCCAAAATAAGAAAGATAACTTAATCATTTTCAATTACTTTTCAATTACTCTCAATCAATCTCAATCAATCAATAGCTAATTGATAGCTAATTTCAATGCTCCTTCTCAAGTTGGAGTATAGATATCTTCGAGGCCCAACAACTTGGAACTAAGACGTAGAAAGATCCCCTTATACCCAGCTTTAATGAATATATGTCCAACTTGAAATAAAATAAAATTGGAAGCATATAATTCCTGGATTCTTTAGCATCCTCTCTCAAGCTCTAGGTAATGGGGTGAAGAAACAGTTTGAGGTTATAAAATTTTGATAACATAGTAATCATCTAGTAAAAAGTTGAGAAATCAACTTCACATAAATGTTTAACTAGCTATTAGAAAGAGATATTGATGAAATTGACAAAGATGTTAATTTAACAACTTGACTGAGTTTCGACTTAACAACTTGACAAAGTGTCGACTAAATGACTTGATAGAGTATCAATAGAAACAAGTTGAAAGAAAGGCCATTGAAACGACTTGACAGAGAGGCCAATGATTTAATTTTGATAGAGATGTAAATAAAACTACTTTTAAACAAAGATCAACGAAAGGGCTTTGATAGAGAGACCAGTGAAACGACTTTAACAAAAAAAATTGAAAACATATCTAACATGCTAATTATACCAAGTAATAAGTGTATTGGTCAAGGGAGAATTTTGGGTATTGCCACTATTTGCAATGATAAGCATTGCAGATAATGGCGCAAATGATATATCTTTTAGGATTGTGTTTATGAAAAGGAATTGGGCTTTGATACCATGATAACAGAAGGCAGAACAAAGAGTATAAAAGTCATAAGAGATGAAAGAAAAAAAGAGAATTTTTTTTATTTTTTAATATTTAACTATGGGTACAAGTATATATAATACTAAAATTAGAGTATGAAAGGTAAATGAATCATTTTTAGTCTCCTCAATCACTCTCAATCAATCAAGAGCTAATTGGTTGTTGATTTCAGCAAAATTTATGATTTGAACATCCATTTATTCTAAATCATAGAAAGAATAAGATTCTAGCTCATGTGTGTCCATGCTTATTGGCCGGCTTACCATCACTAGGTCTATATACTCAAAGACATGTTTTTTAAAGGTCATTTTCATCAATAAGAAATAAAAAGACAATTTTTGAAACAATCTTAATATAATTAGATCAAAATGAAAAAATAAATAAAATCATTACATTGGAGTGTACCTAAATCCTTTATAAAAAATTAAATCTGTAATTTAACTTTTAAAAGCTATTTTCATGATGTGATATCTCATGAGATATCACATGATGTGATATGTAAGACCTAAATCTAAATATCCAAAAGATTAATTGAGTTTAAATAAGAATTAATAAATGAACCTAAATTGATTGTAAACCCAAGTTACATAATAAAATTAAAGCAATTGGACAAAATCACAGTTGTGTGAATTTAGTGGTTATACAAAGAATAGAAAGAATAAAAACAAAAAAAATAAAAATGGAGGGGTTTAGGGTGCAAAAATATATATATTTATATTTATATATTTTTCCTAATTGTTATTAGGGTTTGAAGCCACATTTTTTTCACAACAACCAACTCTTATATTATTCAAAACCCTCTTTTCCATTAACGGAATTAAACGTTCAACTACCGAAGTATTGGAGATCAAAGTTATTGTGAAAATTGATTGTGAATCAACTAGGTGTTCCTCTTTTTCTTTCATTTTCTTAAACGTTATGGTATCTTAGGTTGGTGGGATCATAATATTTAGGTTTTGGAGTATTTTGATATTAGATTAAAATTGTATGAGTTATTTTAGAATAATCAATTATTACTGGAATGTTTTATTTTGAAACAATAAGATAAATTAGAGAATTTAGTTGGATCAGTTATACTACTCATAAAATTATGAAATTTGGTATGAGTGATCCTTAGAATGTTAGGTTATATTTTGTCAAATTTTGTGGTCATATGATAAGTGTGTAATTAATTACGAATTTTTGATAATCTCTTACCCAATGAAATAAAAATCTAGATAGCACTAAACTAGGTTAAATATTGAAATTTTTGGGCATGCAATTGATGTTATTTTGGTGTTAATAAATTTCTATATAAACCAATATGAGTCCTTTGTGAGCCATTAAAATTTGAAGAATTTTTATGAAACAGTTAATTTTAAAAAATTCTGAGATCAATGACTGTTTAGTTTCGAAAGTGATATCGATATAGCTTTAATTTGGATTCGAATGTGTAAGTTGATAGGTCAATAGAGGTATATAAGACTGAAAATTTTTATGGTATTTGTTCTGAGTCTTTAGAACATATGCATTTTAAGGATGATTGGTCTTACATACAATTTATTAAAAATGGAGAAATTGGACTGCATCAGTAAGATAGTGTGGACAATAGGGGATTTTAATGGTATTTGGACTTAGATTAATCTAGTAGGTTACAATTTCTTATAAATTATGAGTTTCGTGATGTAATTTTAGGTTGATAAGAGTGAGTAAATTTGTAAGTTATTTTCTATATTAGAATAAGCGGAAGAGGTAAATAAACATTATATATGTGTTCAATTTCAAAAATATTTTGATTAATTATTTTAAACAATCAAATGAAAATTTGAGTTTTTCAATGTTACTCTTCATTATATTTTGTTTAAATAATTTTGCATCATCAAATATATGTATTTTATACATTGATCAAATTATATGAATAATATTATCTTTCCTATGTGAAATGTATGAAAGTATTCCTCTGTATTTGAAAAACATGATATATATTGTAATCAAAATTATAATGAAAACATTTTGGCTCATTTGTCCATAGTTCATTTAATTGTAATGACCTAGGCACTAGGATTATAAATGTCATAATTGTACCGTATGGTCTAGCTAAATTATTTATTGTTGCAACATTAATTGTATTGACCATGCACTGAGATTATAGGTGTAAATTATATTAGTCTCGCACCGAGATTATAAGTGTAAATTGTATTGGCCCCGTACTGAGATTATAAATGTTAATTGTATTGGCCTCGCACCGGAATTATAGGTGTAAATTGTATTGGCCCCACACGAGGATTACATGTGTGAATGATATTATGTGACAGAAACCACTTTCATGTTTGTTTAAATTTCATATATGAAATTTTTTCGTTATTTTGACTTTAATTTAAATAATGAATATTTTATGTATCGTATTACTAAATGTTTTATTGTTTTATTGACTTCGATTTTGAAAATTTAATATTTTCTATATTGTATCATTGTATTGCTATATTCGTTATTTTTCAATTACTATGAAATTACGGTTTTATTTTTAATGTAAAGCTATTTTATAAAATTATAATAGAACCTTCTGATTATATATTACATCATAATGTATAATATTTATCTATTGAGTTAATGGCTAACCATTCGTCTCTACTATTTTTACAGATTAATAGACATTATTTGTCTTGAGAGATGACTTTGAGTAATTGGTGTCTTTTGGAGAAGGATTTCAGTTTTACTATCGTGGTTATATGTCTTTTTATTATTAAATGACCATTTAAATTTGTTTTATTGGTTGGGACTCAAATATAAGAATGAATTTTGAATGTTTGTAGATTTGAGTTGTTTAAGATTTTTATCGAGGTGTTGAGAAAAATTATGTTATTGAATTAAACATTTTATGGAATTTTTTATTAATTGAGTTTTAGTTTTGAAGATTTAAATAATTGATTGAACGCTGCATTACGTTGATTTTTATGGTAAATTGGGGTGTTACATGATGTCTCATGATATGTCATCAAAAACAATACCGGAAGACAAACAGGGAATGACAATTACAAAGACTCCATCTTGTCACTGAAGAGCAAAACAAGAACATTCATTGGGAATCACATAAGCATTTACCCCTCACATCAGTATTTTCTCCTATATAAATACCAACTAATACTTCGACTACCAAAACCAAAAGAAAGATGTCAAAGGAAGAGGTGGTTGTTTTGGATTGCTGGGTTAGTCCATTTTGCATGAGAGTGAAAATTGCGTTGGCTGAGAAAGGAGTGGAATATGAAGCCCGAGCCGAGGATTTAATAAATGGCAAGAGTGAATTGCTGCTCACATCCAACCCCATTTACAAGAAGGTACCAGTTCTGTTACACAATGGAAAACCTTTGTGTGAATCCACTGTTATTGTTGGTTACATTGATGAAACTTGGCCTTCTCCACCACTTCTCCCAACTTGTGCTTATGGTCGCGCCCAAGCTCGATTCTGGGCTGATTTTATCGACAAAAAGGTTGCGTTTCTCACCCTGTGATTTTTCTCTAATTCAAAAATCCTCTTGCTTTTCACCATTCATCAAACTTCAAACTAAAACAACGTACCTACAATCTTGATAATCTAAACACTGGTATGATATAATGATATTATTGCTCGGTGATTCAAAACATATGGTTTCAAGAATAGAGAACCAAAAACACAAACAGTTTCCATCCAGTCATGGAAATATAACCAAAATTGCCTATACAATTTATCTTCACTCAATGATGAACAGCAGACAAACTTTTAAGGGAGGGCTTTGGTGTGTCTGGTTTACATTATAACTTCTTTTTTCTTTACATTTTTAATTGTACAGATATATGACGCAGGCCTCAACATATGGGGATGCAAAGGGGAGGTACCAGAGGCTGCAAAGAAGGATTTCATAGAGATTCTGAAGCATCTAGAGGGAGCTTTAGGCGAGAAGGATTTCTTTGGTGGACATTCCTTCGGATTTGTTGATATCATACTTATCCCTATAACCTGTTGGTTTTATGCTTTGGAGAAATTTGGAGGATTTAAGGTCAAGGAAGAGTGCCCGAAATTCTCAGCATGGAAGGATAGATGCATGGGAAGAGAGGCTGTCGCAAAAGTCCTTGCAGACCCGGAAAAGGTCTATGAATTTCTCATCATGTTTAGGAAGATGAAAGGGATTGAATAGTTAAGTCCATGTGCTTCGTTTCCAAGGTTCTGTCCTGAAAGAGAATAACGAACATCAACAGTCATTTTCCATGGTTAACTCCCAGTTAATCAGAGGGAAAATTTCAGTGGAACTTTCGTGCTCTTATGATGTTTTTCTGTGTTGATGTAGCAAGAAATAAAATACCACACTTCTGCTTGAGAAAAAATACCATCTGAATGTCCAAGAAAGGGACAATGAGGCTAAAAAACACTTTCTTCTACATTTATCAAACTCAAAATCATATATTTACAACGCCGCACAAATTATAAGTTACAACATTGAGGAAGACACAATTTTAATACAGAAACATTATAATAAAAAAGAAAGTTTGTAAGCTTGTTATATAGTTTGCAGTTGTTTCACACTAACTAAAATAAAAAAACTAATATTGTCACCAACCAAGGTATCCGTGCTCACATTTCCAACTATTGTACAGACTAAACTACTAATTGTGGATCTAATCGTACCTTCAAAATCAAAACTGTGTAAAAGATCCAGAATCTATATAGGTTTTGCATCAGATTGAAGTTTCATCTTCACTTCATCAAGACAAGCTTGAAGATCTTTGAATTCTTCCATGTCTGAGAATCCTCCAGCCTGAGATTCCATAAGTGTATCTTAATATTCATTCTTTACGAAATGGGCAAAGAAATATGAGATAACACTAATGCAAGTTAAATGTTATATTCCTAAATAGTGGAAGAAAGACGAGGTATATACAGTTCTGCAAGCTAGTCAATAATCTTAAAAATGACAATAAAAATGTCTTGCCTGTTTAATTGTGTTCTGCAGGTGCATCTCAGCTGCAAAGAGTTCTCGATGGCTACCAGTAGAGGAGGAAATTTCAAAGTACACCTTGCAAAGTTCCAAGGAAGCATGTGCAAACTTTTTAAACCTCTCTCTGTCTTTCCACAAATCAGATCCCTGCAAGAGAGAGTGAGAGAGAGTTAACTACAAACATGCAACAATAACAATATAGCCTACATTATCAGTCATGGTCTAATTACTTTAAGCTTTAACGAAATAGTGGCATATATTAAATTCAAGTATACTTCAGCAATTACACATGTTATATTGGAAAATGTCTGCATTTTAACTTTTGTAGTACATGCAATTGCAAACAGTATAGTTACATTTATGCACGAAACGGACTAAACTCCATGCGAAGTACCCACAAACGCTATAGTTAAATTTATGCACGGAAACGCTCATGCATTTCTAATTTCCCATAAATTACTAAGTACACATAAATATCAAGTAGATTAAAACCTTAAGCTAATTGAGATGACAACAAATCATACTGAAGTATGATCAGATCTATATATTATATTAAGATGCTGAAGGTAAAACCTGATATGATCTAACTTGCTTCAAGAGGGCCTCACAGCACATTGTGAGATCTCCTTTATTTCTGTGCCACCTAGCATATAAGCCCCATACATCCGCTCTACTTTCACTTCGAACTATCTGTACCAAAGAAAGAAATATTCAACATGGGCTACAAAAGAGTTGGTATCTATTACTTGCCTAAGTCTTGATAAATTAATGCTCATGCATATGTGGGGGTCATTCTAGTAGGCAGACCAATGTTGCTCTGACTATTTTAACACAATCAGAGAAAGTATTTAACACAACTGAACTCATGTACACACTTTAGGTGGTATATTACAGTAGAGATACTACTGCAAAAAATATTTAAGCCTGTGTTGGTTTAAGCTGTGAGCAGGACTGACTAGCCTAAAGAAAGAATAGATCAAACTTGCAAGTTGTAATATATTATATTAAGTTGTAAGCAGTGATAGACGAGTGAAACAGAAAAGGGAGTAAGAATGTCTAGTCAATATGAAATAGACAAACAAAATGTAGATCAAGGATATGATTGCAAACCTGGTGTAAAATTTTACCAAGCAACTCCATCAAGTGCTCAGGTCGAGATCTTCCCATGGTAGATTCGTCATGGATAGATCCGTTGATTGATTCTAAAGGTGAATCTGCAGAAACACCTTGCTCGGTACTGTCATCATTAGCTGCAGATAACTCAGAATGTCTGACCAAAACCCTTTCCTCCAAATCTAGCATAATTCTTTCTAATAATTCAGCATCAATTCTTTTGTTATTAGTCAAATTCAAAACCATCTGTATAGCTTCTAGTGCCTGCAAAAATAAAATCATTTAACAATAATAGGTAAAAGAATTACTAAGTCTTTGTAACTTCTTTCTTTTTATTCAACAAAGTCTTTGTTTCCTATAAAAGTTAAAAAAAACATAGTAAGTAGAATAAAAAAATTAATTTTAAGAATGATATCATATGTTATGCAATTTATCCATCATGGACTTCTTCATCCCTGGTAAGCGAGCACAATAGTTGATAATTAAGCCAACTGTTGATGTAAATTTATTAGAGGCAGTGACCTTAAGGAGATGCTTATAAGCAGACTTTGTTTTCTTGCCACTTTAAGGACCTTGAAAGAACTGCCCAACATTTAAAGTGGGTAGAGAAATTAGTGATGATTAGTTTACAAAAATGACCATATAGTGCCCATCATGATCTTCTAAGAAATCCTGACAATGTCTGCAGTTCTCATTAGATTTTTCACAGGAAGCAAGTAAAAACATTTAAGGCTGCCCAAGGAAACAGTTCATGTCAAATGAGAGCAGATTTAATTCAATATCAACTGCATAACCAAAATTTACCTGACTAATGTTGCCCACATCATAAGCAACTTGGCTGTAGTTCTCCCACAACTGCCAGTTGTTCCGCCTGTTACCAAATTATGTTTTTGTGTTATTATATCCCCATGCTTGCAAAACAGAAACAGATTATGTGTGTGCATGTGTTTCTCATGATTGTAAATGTCTTAATGCATGTTCATGAGAGATATAAATGAACTTGTTTTGGGAAGAAAACGACAGAACTTGAACTTCAGGGCTTCCTTGAATGCAATGAAAGACTCTTTGCTCTTCTTCTTGATCATATGCCTGCGATGCAGAATGACTTCTATAATTAACAAACATCACAACAATTTCAATAAATACAATCTATATATCATAAAATTTTCTGGCATCAATTGTATACTGAAATCCATCAATGATGGAGTTTATGTATATTCCAGAAATAAATTTTAATTTTCATGCTGTAACCATCCTACTATTGAAGATACCAAAAAAATTGGAAGCACTTAAGGCTTCAATCGTAGGTTGACCAGATGCAGATGAAGAATTCCAATCAACATCTTACGAAGTGTGTGAATCACAAGATCAATTTTTCTGTAAACAATATTCAACCAACTGTTCCAGACCACAAACCACAAGTTGAAATCTCTTGGAGCAAGTCCCACATGAAGCACAGAAAGTAGAACTCTAATCCATTAGCAAGCAAAAATGAAGTTCAATGTTGCCTCGTAAATTACAACATTCAGTAGGCCAATATCATTAGTGATAACATTGAGTTTGGTGGGTCCTAGGACCTAATTGCTAGAGATTTATCTTCCTTCTTTTAAGCTAAGTGATCCCTAAGACAAAGTTTTGATTGCCTTCTTCCCCTTATCGTTGGTCCTCTCACCATTCACCACTTTAAATGGTTGCATCCTTATTTAATAACATCAGTTGTTAACATCATTTTAGCAGGAAAACTCTGTTGTTGCAACTTGCAAGAACTTATTCCACTAGCTTGGTCTCCCTTAAAGCAAAGAAACATTATCGCTAAATGACGTATATGTCATTTATAAAATTTATATTTGTAGCCGTTAAGAAAATGCATTTAAGTCATGATCTTCATGGAAGCTTTTAAAGAGTTTCCAGTCCTCTAAAGCTAATAAGATTCCACATAATAATAAATGTAATTATTAGGATACGCAGATATATAAATATGTGGTCAAGAGAGTACAAGACTATCCCATATTAAATAGAATGTCTATCGCAGAACAATCAAGGCAAAGGTGTCTATCGCAGAACAATCAAGGCAAAGGTGCTGCAACATAAAATGCCCTTATTGTTACAACATCCCTCACTTGCAGTAAGAAGATGATTGACACAGCATTGAATAGAATAAAAAAAATGATATGATCTGATAAAAGAGAGAAGAGCATACAAGCAAGCGATATTATTCCAAGCTTCCCCATTTTCAGGATCAAGTTGAACAGCCCGAGTAAACCCATCCAGAGCCTTCTCAACGTCACGAGCCTGTATTCACCTTCAGTAATTAGTTTCAAGAACTTTGGGGGAAAGAACCTTTTTATATGTTATCTCAGGAGCAAATATTCTGATACAAGAACATAGTGCAGATAATATATGTTACCTTCAATGCAGCAGCACCCAGAGCAAACCAACCATCTGGATACAAAGAATTCAAGGCCATAGCAGACTCCCTGAGATGGAACCAAGGTGAATTAGTCATTGGGCTGTATCAGTTATCAACCACAGACTTTACATGATATACCACATAAAAGAAAGATAAGTAAAAATATTAATCATACCAAAGGATTTTAGATGTATCATAGTCCCCTCTATTGTACGCACTACGTGCAAGAGACCGCTGATGCAAGTAAACATTTGATAAGAAACAAATATAAAGATAAAAAGCATAACAAATGGCATTTATTTTAGCAATGAATAGCACCTTAGCCCGTGCAGACTTATCATTTGAAACTTCCAAAGCCTTCTCATAGCAAGCATCATTGTTTGTGATATCACCTAGAGAACACCTTGAAAATAAAAGCATGAACAAGTCAGCAAAACCCAATTTAAATCTTCTCTCTTTCAAGATATACGACAAAGTTCTACAGAAAAAGCTAAGCAAGGTATTATCACATGCTTTGCTGTATGCATGTGGACAGTAACAACTTGGATAATTAGATAGGACCTCAGAACCACTCATTGATACAAGCGCTTCATAAGACACAAGAAAACAGTAGATGAGACACAGGTCAGTACCACTTGCATATTTGATATTTCTCTTTCTACCAGAGGTAAGATTCTAATGGCAAGAAAAGGCATGGAGGAAAAAATACACCATAAGAAAATCAGGATTTAGGAACAAGCAGATGAATACTCTTGTCAACTGAATAGAAAGCGAAGCATTAAAGACTTTTGAAAACAATGTGCATTTTACCAGTGACTATATATACTTGGCCAATACTGCTCAAAAGATTACAGAACAAAGGAAAAAGTAAGAATTCATTAGTGAACTTTTAAGTTTTTTACTGCAAATGGAAATAGTATTATGATTTCTATTTAATGTGACAATACCAGCAAATCAGCATATCAGGTAAACATTTATCCCCACTTGTAACAGGCAATTTTATACTGAATTTAACAGAAAAGTGAATTAATTATAGATGAAAAGACCAACAAAAGAGGGCAATCAACACACCATAATTTGGGATCATTGGGGATCTCTGAAAGACGTGCCTTTATGAGTTCAACAGCTGCTGCTTTCTTCCCCAATAGGCTGTTATTTCATATCATATTAGAAAATTCCCACTGGCAACAAGGCACAAAAGAAGTAAAAATGGCATACAAACAGAAGAACTAGATTGAGACATGTCTTTCATTGGCATTATACCAGTTGCAGTATATTAGATTATCCCACAACTCTAGATCCTCAAAAGTTTTAAGAGCCTCCCCGATCAAACCACAGCTTACTAAAAGTTCAGCATATTCCCTAACATTAACATAAATGGAAACAGATAATCTTAGAAGGAATAAAAAGGAATAAAACTACACAAAAATAATAAATAAAAAGATAGATTATTAAAACTGATGTCTGATATAGTAAAAAATAATAAATAAATATGTGACATCAAGGATAGAGAAGAAATAGTTTTACTTCCGCAGGGCAGGAACAGTAGGAACATTAACCACATAACAGAAGGGAATCCTTTGTGATACTCCAGGAGAAGAATTTCGAACACCCTCAACCTTGAAATAAAGTAAACTATAGTTGTGAGATAGACTGTCAAGTATTTACTCAGAGAAGTTAACCAAAATTCTCAATAAACTGAAACTATAAAATAGAACAGCATGTGCATTGCACGTAAACAAGCAATCACTTGGAGTTGAAAGCCAGTGGCGAAAACAGATTGTTTTTTTTTTTTTTAAATAAATAAATGAAAATAACAAATGCACAAAACTTGAATGATGAACAATAATGACAATATTTACAAAGACCGAACAAGCTATCCACAAAATGCTAAGAAAAATGTACATGAGAACTACCCTCTAAATTCTAAAATAATACATTCAAATAAGTTAGGACAATTAAAAACAATCCTCAATAGAACCCCCCAGTCAAACCTTTACTGCTTCCCAGTTAATAAGATTGAAAAAGTGCTCAAGCGTACCTATTCCAGGCCTGCCATTAATAAATATAAAGGGGGGAAATACACAATAATTAAAATAGAAACAAATCACATTGACAGACAGAACGCAAACAGCATCATACCAATTTATCCATCATCTCTAAAGCACGCCCCTTCGTACGACTACGAGTTGACTCCCATCGAATACGTAAGATATCACAAAAGCTCTGTAGCTGAAAGTGAGAAGTCATGTCGGTGTCAGAAGCAATAGAAATACAAGATCAACATCAAACATATCTTATATAACGATGCACAATATCTGAGGACAGTGAAATCATCTATCACTCCTCAAGCCTCAAAGTCTTAGAATGTCTTATTTCAAAAATTATTCAAGTAAATATCACCAACTATTATTGAGTTGTCAATGATTTTTTTTAATAATCAACAATCCCAAAAGTTTAAGCTAATAAAAAAAAAAACTTAGCAAATTTAAACACTCTAACACACCCCTTCAGGTGCAAGACCAACAAGCATGCCATGTGGCTCAAGCCTAAACATAAATGCATAACAAATATAGGTAACAAATAAAAAATTTATATATAATCACATAGCCGGACTTGAACCTAGGACTCTTGGAATAAACAAGCTTTGACATCGTGTTAGTAATAAATAGTTCCAAAAGTTTAAGCTAATAGAAAATGACCGACAACAGTATTCAAACACTCTAATCATTTTCTTTTTGATAAGAAACAAAGGAGATAATTTGATAATACCAAAAAATAAAAGAGTATTGTTCAAATACTCAAATACTATTACTCGGCAATTACCGAACAGATTAAGTTTTTGAGTCTATCGGTTTCTATCATAGCATCAAACTTAGTTTTAGTAGATATGTCTAGGCTCATGGGCCATATTTACGGATTTTGCACGCGAGGGGATGTGTTAGAATACTCTAAATACAATTAGGTCATTTTCTAACTGCTAAACCTGAGTCTAGCGGTTTCCAACAAGTATTAACAGTTTATCTATCATAAAAAACTTTTAAAGTGCAACAACTTAAGGCACATGAGGTTGAACGTCTGATGAATTTCAGAACTAAAGAAATCCAATAAAGAATATTGATTATATTTAACATTAACAAAAAAAATCAATTTACTTACAATAAAATATGATGACTGCTGTGAATCAATGGCTTCTAAATATGGAGCCATATCCCATCCTGAGTCAGAGAAAAGAGCTGTAAATCAGCAGATGACCAAAGAGAAGGCATTGACTATAATCACCAACAAAGTTCAGAAAGGACACTAGGTAATTTACTCCTCTATCTGGATGCTGGACATCAAACTTCCAATACAAATGAAACTCCTAAATAATGATAGAACATGAATTAAACAAGAAATATCAATAAATGAATCAAAGAACTATCATACTAGCCAATAGCACTACATGTAAAAATTGATGTTTCTCTTCAGCACACAGTAAATTTTTCAAAAACTGAAGAAAATATTTTATGATTTTAGAAGAAAATATGTTATTATAACCATTTAACAGCCTACTACTAAGAATGCTAACAATTTGAGCCCCTTTGTCACCTCCAATGCAATCTTTCTTTATTGAATTCTGAAGGGAAAACTGCTACCTAGAATGAATGTCAAAATTGCAGTACAAAAGGCTTGTCGTTCTTGCAGCCATATATGGCAGATGAAAACAAAATAAAAGGGTAAAAAAAAATAAAATATGAAAAACTTATTAAAGCATAAGATTCAGCAAGACATACTCAAGCAACTTACTTAGCATTTCATCTTGTCGAGTGCTCTTTTCTATTAGAAGGCATTTTGACAGGATGACTGCCTGTTGAATTGCTTTTAAATGGGTAGTACCTTGGCCACCATTCTGGATATACAGTACTCCAGTTTCAGATTCATTACTATTCTCCAATAATTTTGGGACCATTAAAACCTCTGAGACGTCACTGATTTTGGAATCATTAGTCTGAGTGCCCTGATTTATTGAAGGGCTGCAATCACCAGTGTTTGATGAGCTTGTGTTTGCGACAAGTACCATTTGTGCCTTTGGGTCTACCTATATCCAGGAACAATCCCTAAGTTACATCGAAAATCCCATCAAGTTCACAACGAATATATCTTCAAAATTTACCTGATGTACAGTTCGAAAACCAAGAGCCCCAGTAACTGAGAGCTGAAGTCCTGCTGCCATTTCAGCTGACTCAAAATGTCGCCTGATACCATAAAGCATTTCAGCTAACAGCCATAACTTTAGAGTTAAATTGGGGGGGAATTAACCTTGTATCAGTGGTAAAAACAGATCTTAAACCAAATTCCACATGTCATTTCCAACGGGTGATGGGAGAGTTAAAAGAAAAATAAAAAAATAAAAAAACGCGCTTGACGACTGATGGCACTTCCATTGGGAAGTGGAAATTTCATCGTCTAAACATGAGAACCCTTTCTTGCATCTGTGATACAAATTTTGGTTGCATGTCCTCATTCACAGTTATGCACAATGAATGAGACATATATGGGGCAGAATCAATAGCCTCTCTTTTACCATGCAAATCCTAATACAATTCTTAGACCATAGGATTAATAATGCACTTTCAAGAACGAATATTTATGCGATTACACATATTGACTAATAAACATTAACAATGAACTATGTGTCATAATTGTGTGCGTGTGTGCATAAATACTTCACAGTTCTATAACCTTCAACTGGTGCCCAATTAACTACGCTATTATCTTAAAGTGCTATATATTCTAATATAGCCACAAATAAGCCCATCAAACATGAAACTTCCTCTTGATAACTCACCTGCAAGAATCAACCCTACCATAAATATATTCCAACACACCAGCTTCCAAATATACAGCAGAAACAATATCCGAAGGGTCTATATTGTACAACTGACTACCCCAATAACTCGTTACTTTCTCCAAGCTGCCAAAATGTTCTAAAGTTTCACCCATATAAACTTGCAACAAATCAAACAAAGAAGACGAACGCTCATCCAAAATCCTCTGATGAACAAGCAGAACTGTCGTGAGCCACCACGAAACACTTCTAATCTGATCAACCAATGACCCACTACTTGCTTCAAACAACATATCTTTTATCTTCACCAGCAACATTTTAGCGAACACTATATACTACCAAAACAAACAAAAATATCCTAAATAAGTAAAAAACACATCACAAGATCATATATTTTAAAAACACAAACAACATATGCATTCCTGCCATGTACCTGAAGACAAGAAAACTTGCCAAGCAAGTCAGAACCAGCTGACATGAGCTGATTTCTTGCCCAATTCTCCCATTCGACCAATTCACTGCCCAAAAACTTCAATGGATACGAAAACTTGGTCAGCTCGGGCAGCTCCTCTGGTAAAGGTCTGATTTTTATTCACAAAATCAATATAAAGTTTCAGTTTATATTCATCAAACAAAACCAACTCATTTCAAAATCGAATCAACAACTCACCCAGTCATGTTACATTGCGTGAACCAGAGAAGAGCCGCGACAGCTAGACACATCACCAGAACCACACGAGCGTCCCGGTCGTCTTCGTCAATGAATGCTTCGACTCGGTCGAGTAACTCGGAGTAGACTCGGTCGGCGGATTCAGCGGAGTCGACGAGGTAGTCGAGGTCGGAAGAGTTGAAGATGAGAAGAGCGGCGTCCGAGGAGAGAGCCTGGAGATAGTCTCCGGACTCGATTGAAGTGAGCAGGTTGGTGATGAGTGAGTGGAGAGGAGAGAGAGAGGTGAAGGTTTGGTCATCCGAGTGATAAGGATGTGACGGCGGAGGAGCGACGGCGCAGCGGAGGAGACGGAGCTCGTAGCGGCGGAGGAGGCTTAGCTGTTGGTCGGCCATTGAATGACTACCGAGAGCTGCAACCACTGGGGTTTTGGGTTTACCTTTTATTTTTATTTTTTATTTTTAATTAATTTTTTGCAAAATTAAAATAACAAAAAAGAAAAATCAACTAGTATTTATACAATTGATGTATTTTTCACATAATGATAAAGTAATTAACAATAATAATCATGGATCACGTGAACATGCAAATATTATTCTTTCATACATACATAAAGCAAAATGCGTATTTATCAAGTAAGAATGGATGAAACGACTAACGATTTTGAGTTATGATCGATATTTGTATACTAGAGATTAATGATACTATCAAAATTATATTTTAATCATTATTGTTATGGATTTTTTTGGAATTACATAAATGGACTAGTAAAAGCTCAAGTCTGATACAACAGATCGATCCAAATGAACAAAGGCCTAGCTCGACAACATCTAGCTCGCCCTCAGATATTCTGACATTCAGCTCGCTGGTGCGAGCCTTTAGTGAGTCAAATGCTCAGCTCGTGCAGATAAGACTTCAGCTTACATGAAACAAGTTTTCAGGTCGCCGGTCATGATCGAAGTTGCTTAACGAGCTCCAGCTCGCCCAGAACAGAGCCAACTTATAATGTGAAGTGCATGATAAGTCTTTCCAGAATAGTAGCAACATAATTTAAAAAGAAATCAACCATCAAATCAGGAGATAAGTCGAATATCTGATTTCGTTAAATCAAATCCCTAAAATCACGAATATACTTTTGGAAAATGTAATTAATATTAAATGTTTTCCTATTTATATTTTACAAAAATTGTAGTACCACTTCTTTCCCTATAAATAAGGGCCAAAATCACTTATAAATGAGGGCTCTCTCTCTCTCTCTCATCAAAAAACAATCAATAATAGTGACTATCTCTCTAAACTGGAGAATGCATCGTAAACGTAGCCTGTTCTTAGGCCGAACCACGTAAAACTCTATGTTTTACCTCTTTCTTCTTGTTTCTTGCTTGGTTTCATGTTTATTGCAGTATTGGGCTTCAGAACCTTAGTTGATCGGATCCGAACGTCAATATTTTAGCACTAGAAGGATGGCCCAACTGTAAGTTTTTCCAGATTACTGATTGTCATGGCAAGAGAAAGAACAATAAAAAGCTCAAACGCAACTACTGACCAACAAGAGGGATAGATAGATGTCCTTACAGACGACGCTATTGCAGATATGCCTCCTTCAGCCCCTCACTAGCAAGTACAGACGATCTCTATGGCCGGGGGGTTGCCAGAATAGCAACAACGGCAAGAGGTGTTGGAAAACATGGTGCAGCAACTTGTAGATGCAGTCGGGGCGTTGATACAGGCACAGGCACAAAACGCAAGGGAGCTGCAACCTTTCAACTCAGCCCACCCCTCCAATTAACATTTAAGAGTTGAAGGTCGTCGAGTTCACGAAGAAGATGAGGCAAACCACCAACAACATGCGGATACACATCAAGATGTTAGTTCATGAGGTCAGGGATATGTCCTGAGCTACAACTCTTCTGGTCGCGAGCTCAAAAGAAGATACTCCCTTAAGATCCAAGAATTGAAAAGCTCTTCTAGAGGATACACCAGCTCGAAGCGCGACATGAAGCTCAAGAACAAGTTGGTTAGTACGGGGAAAGGACTCTGTTCACCTTGGGGATCGAGCTGGAACCACTTCTTCCCAGGTTCAAGGTCCTTAACATCCCCCAATATAATGAGGATATTGATCATTATGACCATCTGGACATGTTCAATATTCAGATGGATCTTTAGGTTATGAGCTTGCTGATCAAGTGTCACGTCTTCCCAACAACACTTGGAGATATTCAGCAAACATGGTTTAGGAATCTCCCACCTCACAGTATCAATAATTGGGAGGAATGTCAGCGAAAATTTATTAACTAATACAAGACCCTCAAGAAGCAATTCGCCCTCCTTTCCCCATTAGCTCACCACCGTCTTCCAATGTCTAGATGAATCGTTACAGGACTACTTTACCAGATTTAGACACGAGGTGAACAATGTAGAAAGCCCTACGGATGAGTGTATTTTAACAGCTATCTCAGCGGGATTAAGGAAAGACGAAAAGCTGTATGAGAATTATACAAGTCCGCAGTGAGGGACCTAGGCGAGTTTTATGAGCAAATTGCTAAGGAGATCAGGTGGGAGGAGGCCTTCAACCCCGCGAGGTTCGACTAGGAAGGCGAAAGGAATAGTTCGCACCCATCGAAGAAGAGAGATATTGGCGGGGATGGAAGTGATGGTCAGAGTAACGACCCCAGCTATCAGGTCGCTAAGAAGACCAGAAAAAAGCCTAGGGATGAGCGAGCTCGACATCAAGGTCGCTACAAAAGCTACAGTACCCTGTCAGATACACAAGATAGAATCTTTGGAGTAGAGAATGACAAAGAAAGACTTTGATAAGCCCACTCCCTTAAGGACCACGGCTCACTGCAAAAACCATAACAAGTTCTGTGCCTACCACAATACCTCAAGCTACAAGAAGCTAAGGGACACTATTTAAGAGCTGATAAAGCAAGGTCACTTAAGAGAATACATGGTGCAACTGTAACACCCTTACCCCAATATTCCCGTCCGTACGAGAATCGAGGCGTGAGATGTTACTCTTTTTCTTATTTTAAAATTTCGTTTATAAAAATTACGTTTTCAAAAACTCTTGTTATATTTTAACGAAATTTCGACAGGATTTCCTCTGATTTTCTGAAGATCCAAATTTAAACCTGTAGGAAAATACACTTCTAAATCAATTCATTTTCTCAACTTTCGATTTCGGACCTCTCGTCCGTTTCCAATTCACTCTAACACACAAACATTTAATAATAAATATTTCTTTTTAACATTTAAAGATTTTATAAAAATAATACCATATAAAATCTTTCTCAGTGGATAATTTACAGAAGTTATTACAAGTGATAAACGTTAAATCCACACAACATGATTGTGGCCAAAATAGGATATTCCTACAACACAACAATGATGATTACCAAAATGATGAGGGCGGATGTGACTTGAGGGAAACTGCAGCTATTTTGTCTTTGTCTTTGCTTCAAGCCTTATTCAACTACCTGCGCGCGGTAAATCCAACGCGCTAAGTTTTTCGACTTAGTGGGTGTACTCACATAATATTGAAATTATAATTATATTAAAACAATATGCACAATCATAATTTATTTATCAATAAAACACATGGTACCCAATTTCACAAAATAAATCATAATTCTGTGACTTTCCAATACATTTTTATTGCAAGCACAATCACAATCTAATTTTCACAAATGTCATTATCAAATAAAATCACAAGATTTTCTTTATTCAATTTATTTTAGCCCTTCATAAAGTCTATCACGATACCATGGATCGGTAACGGGTTTACTGGCATCAGCCAGACTAAACGGCAACCCCGGCAACGGCCGCTCGGTGTCTATCCACCGGGTCGCATATCACAATCTGTTTCCGTTTCAGGACCGGGCATTCGGTGCCTCTCACAGTCCGTCATACAACGTCTATAAGCAATCATAACGGTGCAGTACTGCTAAAAATCACCCTATTGGCTAGCCAACTACCAATCCCCACCTACCGGTGATTAGTTTTACTTGGGCCCTTTAAATTTTTCAAAAATACAGAATTTAACAAGACTTTAATCACATAAACATTTTATTTCATATTTAAATCTGTTATTCCAGATTCTTCGGGGTACCACTCGTGATCATTTCAAATGACTATTTCGCCCCTAATCTTATTATCACATCTTAATAAAATTATTATCTCATTTCTCTTATTTTTGGGACGATCCCAAAATAAGATATTCTCAAAATTTTTCATTTCAAATATTAAATCCATCAAACATACCACCAATACATCACATAATTAACATCTCAAGGCAAACAAAATGACGAAAATACCCCTATAATAATTTATACATCAATTTCGACTATAGGGGATTTTAATTTCAAAAATTGTTTCAAAGTCATTTTTCTTCAAATAAATTCATCAAATAACATATAATTAACACCCAAAACTATTTAATATCTCAAACAAATAATTAAATCAACTATCACAATAATAAATATATATTAAAATTCGGAATTAATAAGCAAAATTTTTAAAAATATGAGTACACCAACCTTTGGGCTTTCTACTAGCCTCTAACAGCTCTCAATTGATCCCTAAAATCTTTAATTGAAATTTCTGAGATCAGAATCGCGTATTTCTCTACCTAGGGTTTGAAAAATTAAAGAAAATCATGTTTGAGAGGTGATTAAGCTATCATATAATATTATTGATGCTTCCTAAATATTCTAGCATGCTTCTACATGAATTTCTACACGATTTGAGCTCTCAATGGGATAAAAATTTTAACTTACCCGAATTTCACTTCACTGACAATTTTTCAAGTCTAGATTTAGACACCCAATAGCTTGAATGAGGTTAGATCTAGGTGTTTTGGCTAAGAAATGGGTTAAAAATGGTTATTAAAGTAAAATAAATAAAGAAAATAGGACATAAAATAAAAAAAACAAAAATCGTACCAGAGAACGCAGCCGGCCGAGGAGAGAAGAAAATGAATAATGCCGATCACTATGCTTGTCTTTTTATATAATTTTTTTATGTCAAATTATAATTTAGTCCCTCAAAAAGTTAAAATGTTAAATCGACCCCTAAACTTTTTAAAATTCTCATTTAAACCCCTCGAATAATAAATATTCCTAACTTGATATTTTCTTTCATTTCTTATTCCATCTTAACCCCAAGACCAACTACTTTATTACCTTTATGCCACTCATTGAAGTTTTATTTTAATCCCACTTGAAAATAAAATTCAATATATATATAAAAAAAAAAATTCAGAAAATTTTGGGACGTTACAGCAACCACCAAACTCGCGACCTCAGTAACAACAATAGCCAACATAGAAATGACCTAACGAGCTCCCGATCAGTCATATGAGCCCGCAGTAGGAACTATCTTCACAACTCATGGCAATCATCACCTAGTAGGTGCATCCCCGTACTTGGTAACCCTTTTTAGTACATGTTTTTAATCTTAAATTAGATATTGATAAATGTTTCAATATTTTCCTGTTGCACTATGATCGATTTTCTGCCAAGTCCATCTATTAAATGCTTTCACTATGGATGTAAATTGAAAATTGGAGCTATGTCGTCGGGTGATGACCTTTTGGACATAACTCGCAATATGTTGTTGTCAGGTGATGACCCTTTGGACAGCTCAAAAAATTATGTTGTATCAGCTGAAGTTACGACCCTTTAAGTGTAGTCTGCTGTATTTGCTTGGGTTACGACCCTTTGAGCACAGCCTGTTGTATTTACTCGGGTTCCGACCCTTTCAGCGTAGCCTACTGTATTTGCTCGGGTTCCGACCCTTTGAGCGCAGATTGTTATATTTGCTTAGGTTTCGTTCCTTTGAGCACAACCTGTTGTATCTGTTTACGTTACGACCCTTTGAGCACAGCTTGAGATTCGCACCTCTTTAACTCTCGTTATGTAATCCGGGTTCCGACCCTTTGGATATAGCTTGAGAGGTTTATAATGCTATAGAGCTCAGATTATAACCTTTTAAGCGTAGTAGAGGCTCCGGCCTTAGGATTTCACCTATCGAGCTCACGAAAGGTATTATTACCTTTGATATATGCGCGGATAACTTTGTTTTCTAGTCCACAAGAAATTCAGGGACTTGGTGCAACAAAAGCACGAAACAATGTTAAAGCAAGCAAGTAGATGCCAAGTAAGCCTCATGATGAGGAGAATCAAACCACCTGCTCCCCATGTTTCTTCACCTCGGCTTGTTGTCTTGCTTTGGCGACCTACACCTCGACCTCATCTTTGATAAGAGCAATCTCGCTCTCAATAACTATAGTTCGCTACACGATCTGTTCACTCTTCGCTCCATTTAGTTGAAGTTTGACCCTGTAACTGCATAAATGTCTTTCTCACAGGTCAAACTGATAAGGCAGAATCTAAAAAGACAGCATGATAAATTCAGATGCATCAGCTTTTACCAATGAGTTAAAGCTCCCAGCACGCAGAGTGCACTAAGAGTTGGGGGACTAATGTTATAGGTATTTTCGGGACTGTATAAATAGACTGGTAAAAATCCAATTCTGATCCAATAGGCCGATCCAAATGAACAAAGGCTTAGCTCGACAACATCTAACTCGCAGAAGCTCACCCCCAGATAATTTGACATTCAGCTTATAAGTGCGAGCCTTTAGTGAGCCAAATGCTCAGCTCGCGCAGATAAAACCACAACTTGCATGAAACAAGCTTTCAGGTCGTCAGTCATGACCAAAGCTGCCTAACGAGCTCCAACTCGCCCAAAGCAAAGCCAACTCATAACGTGAAGTGCACGATAAGTCTTTCCAGAATGGTAGTAGCATAATTCAATGAGAAATCAACTATCAAATCAGAAGATAAATCAAATATCTGATTTGGTTAAATCAAATCCCTGAAATTACAGATATAGTTTTGAAAAATGTAATTAATATTAAATATTTTCCTATTTGTATTTTATTAAGACTGTAGCACCACCATTTTCTCTATAAATAGGGGCAAAAATCACTTGTAAATGAGGGTTCTATCTCTCTCACACACACCAGAAAACAATCAATAACAGTGATTATCTCTATAAACCGGAGAAGACACCATGGACGTAGGTTGTTCTTAGGCCGAACCACGTAAAACTCTGTGCTTTACCTCTTTCCTCTCATTTCTTGCTTGGTTTCATGTTGATTGCAGTATTGGACTTTAGAACCTTAGTTGACCAGATCCGAACGTCAACAATCATCATTAATGATTATATTTTTAATTATTATAGATTTGAATTTTGATCAGTATGATTGTTAAATTTTTATTACATGCAGTTTATTATATTAAATTCTATTTAGAAAAAGAGAAGGGAAAATTTTGAATATTTGTCAAACAAATGCTATCAAGATAAATATCTTGATTTCACTAAAAAATGAATATATATATATATATATATATATATATATATATATATAGATATCTTGATAACTACTCCAGCAATATATTACAAGATTTACTCGTTAATGTTTGAAAGTCCACTTTATATTTGTGGTTTCTATTTTATTTTATATTTTTGAAATGTTTATGGTTTCTATTCAAGTAAACTTTCAAAAGTATTTTCTTTATAACAAAATTATTAGGGGGATATTTATTTATTTATTATTATTATTAGGTAAAAAACAGCATTGCTAATGAATCTAAATCATTATTTATATATTATTTGAAGACGTGTACTCATACTAAATTTTTCATGAGTAAAGAGTAATTTCAACTCTATAATTATCCGTAGAGATGGAATGGTACGCAAACGTTTAATTTCTTTTATTTAAATTTTAGGGGCATTTTAGAAGAGAGAGAGAAAAAAAAAGAAAAAAGAAAAAGGAAAACAAAGAAAGAACTATTTTAGTTGGGCCTTTAAATCCAAAGAAAATTTTATTGGTCGGCCCATTACCAAAACCAACATTTAAATCACGGCAGTTGGAGAGTTGATAAAACAATATGTGAAATTATAGGCAACATCATTCTCTCATATCCAACATTTCTGTACACTTTTCAGTGAAAGCTTTGTACTCCAGTATAATTAGAATTTTCATGATTCCTCGTACTGCATACCTCAGCCACAGATTGATAAAACAAAAATTTTAGGAATAATCCCAAACACCGTTATAGTTTGTAAAAATATTCATTTTATCACTTGTAGTTTCATTTTTATCCAAAATCTCTTATAATATTAATAAAAATACTCAAAATACCTTCTGGAGGAGTGTGAAAGGACTACAACACCCTTAATAATCCTAAATTGATGATGAAATCATAAAGGGTAAAATAGTCGTTTGTATTATTTTTTTAATATCAGAAGAGATTTTGAAAAAAAAAAAAGAAAAGAAAAGAAACTATAATGATAAAATAGATATTATTACGAACTACAATAACCTTTTTTGGATTATCCTAAAATTTTAATAAATATAATTTTAGTTAAGATACGATATAGCTAGATCATTTTTCATTGTCAACTACCTCTCATGAGTTATGAGATTTTGATAGATCTCTTATACTCTTAAACCATTGCGATTTCGTCAATAATTAAACCAAAGCATGAAAAGATGAATCGAATTTACCTTTGCAAAAGATTTGTCAATATAAGTTTCTCGTAGTCAAGGAGAAAAATCATGAAAATTTTGATTATTAATTAACAGTTAACGATTGGAGTCTTATTATACCACTAGGATGATCAACTTCATCGAAAATTTAACTCAGTAGTTAGTTAGCAAGGGTATATTAAAAATCATTAAATTATATTTTAAATGCATAAGTATAAATTAAATGATCATTAGTTAAAGCTACAACAGTATCGATGTAGGTTAGTTAGCTAACCTATTGTACATAAATGATAAAATTATGGCAAGTACATCAATGGACAGAGTAGATAATCATGGAGCCCACCTAGAGCTTTACTTTTAAAGAGTTGTAAGATTTGAAGAAATGAGGATCGTATCATATGAATCCTCAGAAGGCAAGTGCATGGGCATATGGGTGATGGAGAGGCAGCTTTGAAGGATGTCCCCTTAGCATTTGTGAATTAGGACTGCCTAAATGTTTTGTAATATCTTCAAAAGGCATGTGAGCGTGAGACATTTGATCTTAATGGATGCAATATGCCCCATGAACCCCATGTCATATTGCTGCCTCTTATCATGCCCTAAGTTTTGTTCCCTATCTCAACACAACACACACATACTATGTTCAACAAAATGAGGCCTTGTAACATGCGCACACATTTATGTGTGTGTGTATATATATATATACATGTATGTATGTATGTATGTATATCTTAATAAGTTTTCCCCCATATCGAAGCTTCTTGGATTGATTTATTATGTGTTCATATCCTTGGTTTTTTAACAAGGGTAGATTAGAAGAATTTGCCCTTTGGATTTAGTTAAAATTCATACAAATTTCAAGTGGCTTATTGTTTTACAAGTTGATAAGTTTTTTTTTTTTTTCCTTTTTAAAAAAAAAATGAAATGAAGTTTTGATAAATTTGAAAAGATTTCAAGAAGGATTATGTAAGGGGATTTTGACAAACCGTAAGACATTAAAAGATGTTCTTCAATGAGTTTTTGGAGTTGTATTGTACTTCAAGTATACCATACGTAGGGAAAACTTATCATTAATATTGTACTTCACATAGGTTTATTTAATAACTGTAAAATTCATCAGAAAACATTTATGCAAAAGGGGATTTTGTATTAAATGAATAAACTTAAGAAGATTTCTAACAATTTTGCATAAAGATGTCTACAAATTTAAGATATTCAAAGAACCAAAATTTCTTATTAAGTTTTAAACCACTCGAATTTGGCCGTATGATAGGCGCACACAAGTACATTGTCTACATTCTCTTGGCATTATACCAAGGACTAGAAAAATTACATAAGAGAAGTTTAATTTATACAAGAAAGGTCTTTTATTTTAATAAAATGAAAAAACTTAGGAAGATTTCTAATAAATTTACGTAGAGATTTCTAAAAATTTGAGATATTCAGAGAATAAACATTCCTGATTAAATTTTAGGTTATTCAAATCGAGTTATATGGTAGGCGCCTGCAAACAAATTGTCTACATTCTCTTGGCATTGTACTAATGACTAGGAAAACCACATATAAGAAGGACAAGTTGTCAAGGATATAAATTACGAGATTATACACATGCCAATCCAAATTTTTGGTTATTTTCCTATATTTTGGTTGTTGGAATTTCTCCACCAACACAAGCATATAACAGCAAAAGACAATTTATTGGAAGTTGTAAAGGCAAGATATGCTCCCCAAGTATTATTTTCCAGTGAATTAGGTCTAGTTCTTGTCAATATTGAATAATAATCGAGAGATAGGACTAAGATAAGTACATATATATATTTGAGGATTATGATTATTCACAATCATAGACACTATTATTAGATACTTTGTTGTCCAAATACATAGTTTTTTCAATGTTTGATGTAACTTATCATTTTGTTGTTAGGTGAATATGCTGTCCTCACAAGAAGCATATCGACTAAATTCTTAAAACTTTTTTTCAAAGTGTCTAAATCATAGGAATAATAATGAACACTGGATTTGATTTCTTATCCATGATTAATAATAGACCAATTTTAATATCAAGGAAATTATCCATCGAAGCCTTTTATCCACTTTAATTAATACAGACAACCCATGTTCTTAATTTTCTCTCTACCTCTTTGTCTTCTCTTCTAATTTGGTTTTTCCTTCTGTACAAATTTTAGATTGAAACAAATCTCGAATCGATATAACACTCATACCACATCTTCATGTTTGAATAATATATTTATCAAATGAAATTAGCCATCACATGACTTAGATAGTGTCATTTTGTATACACGTCTAAAAACTGATCTTATATATGATCATAATAGTTAAAATAATTAAAGACAATATATAGTTTTTAATATAAATATACATGACATGTTTTTATGGAATGAGTATGGGTGTACACATATATAAATGATTTGCTAAGTTTTATTGAATTCTTTTTTTCTAAAGAAAATATATTAATTAACATGTGACGTAGTTACGATAAGCAAACAAAACCATTTCAAGTGATTGAGAGGAACCAAACCCTATCTACCTATGAATGAAAGTCACAAGGCAAAGAGAGGTGGTGGCGGACATTGACAATTTGACATGAGCATGGTGGGTCAAGATCATACACTGCAATGTTTAGAATTGTATGTCAATTAGGGCTACACAAGTAGGATTATGTTAACATCTCTTGAAAGACAAAAGGACGTCCAGAAGACATCCAATACTTGGTCCTACATACTTCTACACATATCATTGTTATTTATATTTAAGAAAGTTGACAGCCCCATCCTCAAGCAACAACAAAATCAGACAACTTCCTACCATTCACATCCCAATGAAAATATAAAATTATCTCTGTAACATTTATCCTAATCACACATATGATCAAAAGACGTTTATATATAAAAGTTAAGAATAAAAATAAATAAACCAAATCTATTTAGATTCGTATTCTTTGATTTCAAATATATGGACTTCTCAATACTTCAGTCAAACTTGAAGAATTAAGTAAACAAAATTTTCTAAAGTGAAAGTGTAGGGGGGTCAAAATTACTGCTTTCTTCACTCTCTCACTCATGATTAATCCAAATGCTTCTTAATTTTGGCTAATTAATAAGATTAATGTAACTTCATACTCATTGGATTCTTGGACCAATTTGTCATTTCCTGACCCACAAAGAATATTCTAAAGAGAAAGATTACTTTTCAAATTACTACATGATTTTTTTTTAAAGCTCATTATCCAAAATATTTTGTCAGATTATACAATTAATTATTTCTTAAACATTGGTGAACTAAAAGACAACTAAGTTCTTGAAACCTCATTATTTTTTTTTGCTCCAAACTAACTTTTTAACCATAACTTCAATCATATTATACAGAGCTACTCATTAAAGCATCGACTTCACCCTTTATAAGCATCAAAACCCATAAATATAAAATTATTTTAAAAAAGTACACAGAAAAAAACAGTTAATTTCTTCTTTTAATAAAAAGGTTGAACCCTAATAAGTTAACATCACGAAAACATACCCACATGCCAAATTATACAATTCACTCGCTTACCATTTTTGGGGGTATAGACAGGAAAATGAGGACTAGAAATACTGGCAAAATACAAATAATGATATTTATTTATTTATTTATTTTTGATGATGGGTTATAAAGCATATATAAAACCAAAATTAAAATAAAATCATTGACTATTAAATCAGAGAAAGCTATATTATAAATGAAACTAAAGTCACATGCGGATATAAATATTATTTTACGTACGTTATTATTTCAAGTAATATTAATTTAAATAAATTTATTAAAATTATTATTATAAGAGAATTCTAAGGTTTGGAGCCTTTTGTAAACCTCGGAGTTTCGAGAAAGAAGAGATCTTACTTCCATTTGTAATGCCAATGGCCCGATACCAATATGTAGTTAGAAATCATTATATCAATATAAAACAAATAAACAAAACAAGTACATTTAAGGCATTAATTCTAAGTACCGATGGCATTGTGTAGTATTAATGATAGTATTAATAGCAATGGAGGTACTGTATCAATGAAGATGGTGTGATGGTGACTGTATCATAATGGTGTATTGGTGACAGTAAGCTAACTATTTAAATATTTAATGAAAATAACAACACGTTTTTACAGCAACAATTTTAAAATTTTAATATGATGATTGATGATTGGTAAAGATAATTATTATATAATTATAACAACATGTATATTAACAGCAATAATGGTGGTATCAAATAGATAATAAGTTTTTGTATTATAATGTTTCGCAAGAAAAAAAATTATATATGAGGTGTGAGGATATATATCAAATGTATTTGTGAAAAAATAAAAATATTCTAGTGGTAAAAAAATTATATACAAAAGTTTATATTTATATAAAATACGTTTTCAATTGTGTAATATTTAAAATACCATATACAAAAAAGTTTTTAAATTGTGTTAGAAAAAAGTGAACAAAAACATTTTCAAGTTTTGTTTATATTGTCGAATTTACTTAACTAATACTATTTACAAGTAAACCATGTATTAGTTCAAATTTTTCGTAAAATTAAATAAATGTTTTTAAAAAGTTTTGTGCATAGCTTGCTAACTAGCCTAATCCATCATGTTATTATTAAACATTAAACCTTAAAAAAATAATGTGGTGAGCACATGCAATTACCAAAACCAATATTAATTAAGCATATTAAAACCCCTTAATTGTGGGCTAATCCCTACATGGTAGCCCACATTCTTTTTAGTTTATTTATATAAATCACATGTGAACCATAATGATAAATGTATTTTTAATCCATGTACCAACTATTATTAATTCTTAAAAAAACATTTAGAGAAATCAAGAACAAAGACCATATTAATCTTCCACGCTTCCTGACATTATTATTATTTCATATTAAAAACAGAAAAAAGAAAAACTTTTGAAATATTATAGAATTTTGTTGAAAACAACTCTTTAATGATTAATATTTCTTTTATAATCAGTTAATTATACTATAGCTATAAATATAGATAAATATGCATAATGAATTCAAACCATATTATAAATATGAAAATAATTTGTACTAACTTTTTGAATTATAATTGGATATCAAGAAATAATTTTTTTATATGAAAAATATTTCACTAAGTTCAAAATCATTATTTTCATCAATGTGTTTAATTTAATTTTAAAGGATATTAATGTAGAGTATCTAAGAATATACTTTTTTTTTTCTTTTACGAAGGAGATAAAAAATGCTACTTATTAGTTTTAAATAAAATTAATAAACGATCTATATCTTTACATGATTCTACATCTAACGATAATAATCCCTTTACCTAGATTGAACCCCTATCCTTATATGGATTGATTCCCTATCTTCATGTGGACGGATCTCGCTCGTATAAAAGTATCTTTTAGGGTTGTGCCACTAATATTTTCATTTCGATTGATCTTTGTAATTTTTTGGACTAGTTATAATCCTAAAGAAGAAATAAAAAATAAAACAATATAATGTACATTTAATGAGTTATTAATGACATAAAAAAGAATGAAGAAAAAGGATATGATTTGAAATAGAGGTTAAAAGAGCAATACCAAAGAGTAGGGCCCACAGGAAGGACAAAAGGCAGACCAGAACTGACTTTGGCAAACGTAACTTTGCAAGTAATGAAATATAATAAAATTATATTCATACTGGTTTAAAACAAAAAAAAAATTGTATTCATATTATTATATGATTTGCTAATAAATATTAAATATATCTATCCATAAATCAAGTGATAGGTATATTCATAAAAGAGTTTCAATCTTATTATACATATTTATCTATATGTATAAAAAGTTTTATCCTTTAATATGGAAGCAAATTTTTACCAATATAATAAAAACGGATTTTTTAATCGTATTTATAAGAGTAATGCTAAACGTTTAAACTTTTTATCAAAATGATATAATATTTTAGTTATTTATATTATATTATATTAATTATAATATTATATATTATTTTATAATTTATAAAATATTGACAATTCATATTAGATATAAAATTTAGAAAAGTTAAACATTCTTAAAAAATACATAACCTCGGAATATCCTCAGGCATTGATTTTAGATGACCATATAATTATATATAAAAAGTGTAATAAGTACTATATACTTTATATTTCTTCATCAATTAATAACGGAACTTTCGTTATATTTTGAATTATTATTCACTTAATCTTCAATAATCATGACGAAGAGTAGAGTCTTACATCTATCAATAAAAATCACAAAGTACTCGATAAGCGAGAGTCGCTACGTGAACAGTATTTATTTGAATTATTCTCCTCAAATCCTAATAAACGTGTAATCCAATTAATTCAAATTTTAGAAAACAAAATGGAAAAATGAAAAAATTTATTACATCACATTGGCACATTGAACAAGCAAACACACGCCACTCCCTCCTTTTTGAGCACTAGTAAATTCAACACCTCACTTTAGTGCCCGTCTGACTACAAACTACTACTCTTAAAAGCAACAGAAACAGAACACACGCGTAAAAACAATAACTAAATAAATGACTTTATTAGAATTGATTTATTCCGTAAGTATTTTATGGTTTTTATCTTATAATAAATTAGAAATCTTTGAGGACAGATTTCAATAGTTGCAAAATAGTGTCCACATGTAAACTTTAAAGATTTCTTAAGATTTAGTTAGAAAGTAACATTAAACTTTTTATTCTTCCAACATTTTCTCCTAATTGACAAATTAAAAAAGGACGATATAAGATATTTGACTGTGATTCTGTAATGTTTTATTTTAACTTTATTCGACAAAAAGGTGAAAAACTTAAATGGTGCAAATATTGAAGGAAGTTTCTTTTTTTTTTAAAAAAAATAATAATAATTAAAGGAAATTAATAAGTGGAAGTAAACAAGTAGTTACGGAATCATAGCCATTTAAGGAAATACTTTAGAACAAATTAAGAAGTCTTGGTGAGCTGTGTTCCTATGATTATGTTTTTTTGACTTCCCAATTTAGGAACAACTCTTAAAAGTTGAAATTGATGAGATAGTAAATGACTTTAATGAAATTAAGAAGCTTTTATTCATTTTAATTTATTGATTATGTCTATCTATATTACTAATTCGAAACATTTTAAATATTAATATTATTTTTTAATCCTAAACCGAACAAATCAAAGATTTTTAAAAACTATTGAGATTAAATATTATTTTACATGGTTTGAATATCTACTCTTACAATAAGAGAAAAATTACTTATTTCTTAAGGTAATGTGTTAACATAATCACTTTCAATGTTAATTTCAAATTGAACAATAAAAAACCTTTTCAAAATATTAATAATATTTATTTTAGAAAGAGATTTTAAATGGAAAGCCACTAAAAGTGAATTTTTTACAAAATTTAAAAACTTTCAAGCAATTGGTCGCACCAAAACAGTACTTTCCATAGTTATAGCCTTTTCAAAATATTAATGATATAAATTTTGGAAAGAGATATATATATATATATATTTTTTTTTTCAAATGGAAAGGCACTAAAAGTGAATATCTTTTTTACAAATTTTTAAAACTTTCAAGCAATTTCTTGCACTAAAATAGTACTTTCTATAGTTATAGCCTTTCATTAACTTAATTAATGGCTTGATTGTCGATAGCCTAAACAAATGCTGAAGCTCAACCTAATATTTCAACAACCTTTAAATTAAAATAAATAAATATTACTATAACTTAACAATAAATTTAATTTCATTTTACAGAATTCGTGCTAATGCTCAATTATATATAAACACATTCACTCGTACAAGTTGATGCACTTCTTCACATTTATGTGGTTAGACTTTGAGTCCCGGTGTGCACTTTAACAACTGGTTTAGGAATATTGTTTTCCTAATTACAGTTGTAGATTTATCCAAAATTACCCTTATTGTAAGAGTTTGAATAGTACATAATATTTAATGTTGACATATTTCAGTATATCTTTAATCATTAGCAAAATTAAGTTTTTAATTATATATACATTAACACATATAATTCTACATCATACATATTCATCATTAAACCTAATAGAAATCATATTCAATGAAACCTTCGAATGCCTGTAAACAAAACCTTAAAAATAGAAAAAATAATAATAAAAACTTAACTTAAAGCAAACTTAAAAAAATGACACCCGAGTAATAGTAATACACAATATCGGTAATTAATTAAGTGAAAACCAATCATCAATGATCATTTATAACCCATGATAAAAGAATGTCTATCAAAAACAACAAAAAATTAAAAAACAATTCCTCCTCATACCACATTATCATAATTAACACATAATTCATATTCATAAATTAAAACAGCCGTACAACTTCCCCGTGTAGTAATATGTGTCAGTTTTTTTTTTTCCTTAAAAAAACATAAAAATGAAATGATAACAGTGTACACGTGCACATGGCTATGAGTTGAGTTGAGTTTAGTTTTATATGCGTTTATTTAAATATAAATATTGATTATTACAAGTTTTGTCTGTCTGTCAATGTCTGTGTCCGTGTGCACAAATATCAAAGTGAACAACACTAATGGAAGAAGAAGCAGCGGCAAAGGATTCACTCTAAAGTCTAAACAGACAAACCACCCACCTCTATTATACATTTTTCATATATATATATATGCACATACATGCACATACACATGTATGTATGTATGTATGTATTATTATTATATATATGCTCTAATACAAAACAAAAAAGGAAAAAGAATTTTTTTTCCTTTCTCTTTCTCTGGTGGGTGTGTAAGTAAAAGAATTTGATAGTCTCTTCTCTGTTCAAAGCAGAGGAAGCATCATTTCATTCCATCATTCTTCTTCCTCTAGTAAACAACACATAGTCTTCCTGTTCTGGGGAAACAATTTTGCCTTTTTTCCCTTCTTTGCTTTGCTTTTTTCTGCATTCTGCTTTTGTCTGTTCCCACCCACTTAACATTTTCATTTTCAGTCTCTCTCCCTTGTTGGATGGTATTTGGTCCACTCAAATGGGTGAAGAAGATTACTTCACTACATTGCTCCCTTCTGACAGAACTGTTGAGCAGGTTGAAGGGAAAATGTTGTTCTTTTTTGTGGGATGTTTTGCTCTAGTTCTACTTCATTCTTGGTGTTGACTAAAACTTGATATTTGTCTTAATGGTTGTTTTTTGTTAGACTAGAATTCAGATGATGATCCATTTCTCTATTTTGGTTTTTTGGTGTAAATAATAAATTATTAGATATAATCATGCTGTTGGTTTTATTGACATTGTAAAATTTTCACCTTTTATGACTTTTTTTGGAACTACTGATTGATCAGCCTTGTTAACGAAATGTTAGTTTTTCAATTCATTTTGTTATAATGTATGGTTCTGATTTGTTTTAGAGGTGCCATTTATAGGGGAGATTCTGGTGAATTCATTTGCATTTTTCTAAGACAAGAATGTTGTTGTTTTGTCAGATTGTGTTCCTATTAAACTGGTGCTGTTGTTTGTTTTTGGTTGTAGCTGATTACGTCCTTTTTTCCTCTATTGTGGCAGGCAATTCTAGCTATAAAGAAGGGTGGACATATTTTGAAGTGTGGAAGAAGAGGGAAGCCGAAATTCTGTCCTTTCAGGCTTTCCTTAGTAAGTATATGTTCGACATGGTACTTCAGTGAACTGTTTTGAAGTTTATGTTCGATTTCATGTCTCATATCTGTTGATCTGTATGCTATTGATCATCATTACATGAGAAAATCTGCAATGTTGGATATATGTTTTTATAACAACATGCATTGAAGGAAAATTATGTGGCTCAGTCCATATTGTCACATTGATTGAAATTTTATTGATGGCTTCCAGGATGAGAAATACTTGATTTGGTATTCTGGCCAGAAGGAAAAGCAATTGAGGTTGAGCTTGGTTATAAAGATTGTTACCGGGCAGAAGACTGTAAGTGACGAAACATATTGCTTAAGTAATCTCGAAATGATGAATTTCTCATATATATGTGTGTGTGTGAACGATTAATTACTTTTTGTAGGTAAATTTTCAGAGACATCTTCAACCAGATAGAGAGAACCAATCGTTTTCTCTTATCTATGTGAATGGTGAACGCTCACTTGATTTGGTAATAATAGAGAACTTTTCGTTCTGTAAGCACATGCTTGTTGTCTTACGTGTTTGAGCATGTTTCGTCCATGGCTAACCGCTAACATTTATGGCTCAATTATCTTTTTCATAGATATGCAAGGATAAAGTGCAGGCCGATTCCTGGTTAATAGGTTTGAGAGCTGTGATATCCCACTGTCACCATTCTAGACCGTTCTTTGGTCTGAGGGGTCATAGAGGGGCACAGAGCTGTGTCAGTAGTCCAGCTGGTTATATAAGAAGAAAGCACAATCTAGGACTCCTAGATGATGCTGCTGATTTATCTGAGGTTTTGATACTTAATCTCAAGTACCTGATTCTATCTAGTTTACTACAAATAATATCATTTCTCTCACTTCTTGTGTTTTGTTTCTTCAACAATGTATATTTTTAAACAAAGATTGTTGCCATGGTCATATTTCTTCAATGATCAAAATAGTTGGATAACAGGCAAGCGTACAAAACAAAAATAATCACATCACAAAGTGATTGTGAATCTTCATGTCAGGGATGCAATTATGCCACTTTGGTTGTTGGACAACAGACTGACTCCAATATCATGATTAAATTTTATTTAGTGTGCAATTTATTGTATTTGTAATTTTCACAATTTTGTTTCATCTTTCTTTTTTCTTCCATAATTCGTTGAGGTACATTTGTGATCACTCAGGCTAATGATGTAATAATTGTGCAATCTTATCTATTTAAGTAGTCTAATTCTGTTGTTTTTCATCTTCATTTTCAAGGTGCGCAGCTTATGTGGGAGCCCTTCCCTTTCACTTTCAGAGAGGTGTTTTTCGGATGGCTTATCGTATTCTTCCGGAAGCTTCTATTCATCGGAAGCAAGTTTACATCCAAAGCAAAATGTAAAGAACATCTCAACCCAGAATTCTCCATGTACTGAACCAGACAACTTCAAGAAGTGGGGGGTTGTAGAATGTTTAAATAACGAGTCTAGTAGGTCTGCGGTGACTACTTGTGGATCTCCAGCGATTGAAAAGAAAGACATGTTGAAGGATGTTATGGTTTGGGGGGAAGGAGTGCTTGGTGGAAATATTGGAGGAGCAGTTGATAGGCCTAATAGCCATAACAGAATGCTGGCGGATGCTCTATTGCCTAAGTTGCTTGAATCGACGACAATGTTAGATATACAAAGTATATCACTGGGAGGGAAACACGCAGCATTAGTTACTAAACAAGGAGAAGTCTATTGCTGGGGTGAGGAAAAGAGTGGAAGGCTTGGACACAAAGTTAACATGGATGTCAGCTACCCGAAACTTGTTGAGTCCCTTAATGTGGTCCTTGTACAATCTGTGTCTTGCGGTGAATTTCAAACTTGTGCCTTGACAAAATCTGGTGAACTATATACATGGGGTGACAATAATCATGGTGTTGATATGGTGGGTGTGATTGGAAGTAGAAGCCAGTGGTTGCCACATATACTTTCTGGTCCTTTGCTTGGTGTAAGTGTATCGAAAGTAGCATGCGGGGATTGGCATACTGCGATTGTATCCTCCTCTGGACGATTATTTACATATGGAGATGGAAATTTTGGAGTTCTTGGGCATGGAGATTTGCAAAGTGTCACTCAACCGAAAGAAGTTGAATCTTTGAAGGATTTAAGGGTAAGGTCTATTGCATGTGGACCATGGCACACAGCTGCTATTGTGGAAGTCATGGCTGATCGATCCAAGGTCTATGCTGTTGGGGGTAAATTATTCACCTGGGGCGATGGTGATAAAGGGAGGCTTGGACATGCTGATGGAGGGAGAAAGCTTTTACCTACATGTGTTGCAGAACTTGTAGAGTTGGATTTTGTTCAAGTTTCCTGTGGAAGAATGTTGACAGCAGGGCTTACCAATTTGGGTAAGGTTTATACCATTGGAAGTGCTGTACACGGGCAGTTAGGGAATCCACAGGCCAAGGATAAGTCAATCACAGTTGTTGAAGGGTATCTTAGACAGGAGTTTGTCAAGGAAATTTCATTGGGATCATATCATGTAGCTGTCCTGACATCCGGAGGAAGTGTCTACACTTGGGGGAGAAATGCGAACGGACAGTTAGGATTAGGTGATATTGAAGATAGATGCTCACCAACATTTGTTGAGGCTTTGAGAGATAGGCAGGTTGAGAACATAGTTTGTGGATCAAGTATAACAGCTGCAATATGTTTACATAAATCTATCTCTGTTAGTGATCAGTCAGCTTGTAGTGGTTGTAGACTGCCTTTTGGGTTTAGGAGGAAGAAGCACAATTGTTATAACTGTGGTCTTCTCTTTTGCAGTGCTTGTAGTGGAAAGAAAGTTGTAAATGCATCGTTGACACCAGACAAAACCAAGCCTTCTCGTGTATGTGACACATGCTTCAACCGTTTACAGAAGGTCACGCATTCAGGAAGGCTATATAAGCTGGAGAATCCAAGTCCAAGGAATCTGTTGAACTCACACGGGGTTTTGTCTGACATTAAAGAAGAGAAAGGAGAAGTGACTCCTACAAGGGGCCAGCTATTTTCAAGTAAACAATCTTGTAATGGGGAAAGCAACCTTGGTGATCGAAAAGCCTCAAAGAACCAAGGAGAAAAAGAGCAACACTTAAAGTCTCTTTCTTCAATGTCATCTGGACTACAAAGATGGGGGCAAGTTTCGTGCCCTATTGGATTTGAAACACATTGTTGTGACAATTCTATGGCACTTGTTCCTCTTTCCAAAAACCAAGTGTCTTCTAGCTCACCATTTTTGCAAAAAATATCTTCGGGATTGATTTCTTCTCTTCCTGTTGTCTCAAATGCAGACAATGGCCTGTCTGAATCTAATAAGATTCTCACTGAAGAAATTGAGAGGCTACGAGCAGAGGTATATGTTCCACATTTCTGTTTCGTAGTTTTGAAGCTGATTATTGTTCAATTATTTTTCTATTTTTGGTTGTAACATGTCTTTATATCTTTTCTCCTGTGCATGGACATGCAAATGGTCAGTCTTTCATATCGTGTTGACAGTTACCATAATTTGCATGTTTGTCAAGTTTTGTAGCTTCCTACACCTATTTGAAATCCTGTCGGCTATGGGGTCCTACATTGATAATCCTGGTTTGATATCACTTCATACTCCTGTTGGCTCATCTATCTAATAGATTGAGTTAGAGCGTTTGTCTATCACGGTGTCTGTGGTTGTCCCTATCTGCAGATCCTCCCTCATCCTGGTTTCTTCTGAGAGGAAGTGTTAAGGAGTCTCACATTCAGTATCCATATCCATAAGAATATTTTATCCATGTATATTTTGTCAGCATAATTCTCAATTATCCATTTCAAATTAATTGGATTCCCAATTTTCAGTTGTTTATAAGAACTATGATCTATAATTATCTTTTTACATATTGTGACAATGCTTTTATATATCGTCTTGTATATGTTCAATTTTTCCTAAAAGTTGTTTACATTTTTATAGGCTAGGAACCTCGAAAAGCAATGTCAAATTGGAGACCAAAAGGTTCAAAAATGCCAACAAAAACTCGAGGAAACTTGGTCGCTTGCAAGGGAGGAAGCTGCAAAGTGTAAAGCGGCCAAGGAGATCATAAAAGCTTTGGCAGTGAGGGTAAGTTTTCCTTTTCACTGCTAAACAGCTTGTATCTTTGAAACTTGTCAGACTGTCTCCTATACTTTATCACGGCCTTAGTGTTTGTGGTGATTTTGCATTTTATATTTAGGTTGATCTAGTTCCTTTAGATTTCATAAAATTTGAAACTGAATACATGCTTACATACACATTTACTTGATTTGATAGTTCATTGATTAGTGGTTTTGGTTTTGTGTGTAGAAGTTATTGATATGAATCTTATTGGTGCAGCTTCATTCTATGTCAGAGAAAGTCTCTGCTGGAAGAGAAGCAAAAGACGTGGTTGATGCAAATCTACCACGAAACACTCCTGTATGTAGAGATAGTCCTACACTAGATGGTGTGCATCCTATGTTTATCAATACTAATATGCCTCCGGAAGTCAAGTTACCAAAAGACAGGAAGGTAGACAGTCTATGTAGCTCTCCTATAGTGTTCTCTGATACATTGAAATCAGTTTATGGGAGAGACTTGTGCCATGACAATAGTAGTAGATCACTTGAACATCCACATGTTGCAAAAACGGAACCTCAACAAAAGGGGGCTAAAACAACCAAGCCTGAATGGGTAGAACAGTATGAACCTGGCATATATATCACGTTTACGACTTTGCCAGGTGGACTGAGGGGTTTAAAGCGAGTAAGATTCAGGTAATTTTCCACCATTTGAATCATATCTCTTACGTATTAATGTTTTTTTTTTTTGAAGATTGTCTCATTAGAAATTTGTGTAAACTAGCACCATATATAAACATGAAAAGAGGCAATTCACATGCACATATTATGTCAAACCATTATGTTTGTGTCACTTATTAGTGTACGCTATGTTAGATGTGTGTGAGCCTGTGCCATTTAGAATTGATGATCGATTGTACTTGCCACTTTATCCTGCAGTCGAAAGAGATTCTCGGAGAAGGAAGCAGAGCGATGGTGGGAGGAAAATCAGGTGGTAGTGTATCAGAAGTATGGTATTGAGGAGTACACTAACTCGAACAAAATCAAATGAGGAGCTAATTTTACTTACCGCGAGTTTATTTTGTATCGATTCTCCCTAAGAACACAGCCAGTAAATGTTAGTTTACATGATGACAGTGAACTCGCATTTACAGGCAGTGAAAACATGGGCAGTGCAGGGTTGGTTTTGGTTGTCCCCTGAAGGGCTTACCTCACTTAATGAACAGGTGATCGAATGTTAAAATTTTGAAGGAAAACATTGGCACAGAAAGCATAGAAGTTTTCTTGTATTTAAGCAGAGAAATGTAGCCTAACTGATGATGTCTCTATGTGCATATATATATATATATATATGCATGAATATGTAAATGAATGATTGGGAGGCCTAGTATATACACAAGTAAAGTTGAGGGTTGTTTAATTTATTACTTTTGTTTTTGATTTTTTGTTAATGAATGAGGAGACCAAGTTCTAAAATTGAAAAACTGATCCTTAGTTCAAGTGTTACTAGCCAAAAAAATTTTAAAAAGAAAAAAAATAAAGAAAATGGAGAAAAGTGTTTCAAAGATACAGACAAGAATTCTTAGATATGGATGTCCCTTTTGTTTTTGTTTTTTTTTTGGGTTTTAATTTATTTAACTAGTTGTGAATGGCTATAAGACGAGATATTGCAATTTTGACATGGTAGGATAGTAGTCATCAATAGTGGTGAAATAAGTTACCTTGATCCTAACTGAAATCCATTTGTGACCACATTTGAATAGGAAAAAAATGTGAATGCATTTGATAGAGCCTTAAACGTGCTCTTGTTTGTTTACAAAATTTGCCCATGAGTGTTCACATTAGAGTGAAGAAATCATGAACACTCATGGGCAAATTTTGTAAACAAACAAGAGCATGCTTTATTCCAATTCAAGTTAAAATACTCCCAAGTGTCTCTTTTCTTGTCTGGGGCAATTGATTCATGTGGAGTCTGGAGTTATGACGAGCATATTCAGAACCGAAAAGAAAACATCATGATGTTTCCTTTCGGCAACAGTTTTTGGATTAAATAATTAAAAAGCAATTCCTTTATTGATTAATAATTATTATATATTAATCAATTTATTGGTTTCATATTGAAGTTTTGTTCAAACTTAGACCACCTTCTTTTCTTGCCTTTTTGTGACCCCAACTACTTCCTTTCTATCCAATCATTGTTAACTATACATGACAAAAAGAAGAACAAACATTGACTGTTTAGTGAGATCTAGCTAATGATGAATCCCATGACATTATTATCATTTTTGGTTTTGAATAAGTGGATCATTATTTCAGCTTGATTACAAATATTTGTTGTTGGCTTAAGAGTTATCGGATTGAAATTTTAAGAACAATTATGTCATCTGTCTTGTATTTCGCAGATTTGAGCTACATATATGAATTTTGTTGCCCAACTTGTGCTTCAACAGTGCAAACCCTCAGGCATTGCCCTTACTAACAGAAATTATTGTCGGTAAAAATTTATTACAAACCGATTAACTTTCATTAGTGCTGGTGCATTTTGGCTCTCACATTTGTGACTCCAGGTTCAAGTCTCATATAGTGTATTTATTTATTAACAAGTTTTGGGAGACCTGTACTAAAGATTCGAACCATGCCCATGCATGTAAATGTAATGCTTGATCTTTTGATTTTTCTTGTGTTTTTGACTTTTTTTTTTTTTTAAGTTTGATATAAGCATAATAACTCTTATGTGTGTTGATTGTGCAATTTGCCCTTTTGCTAGGGAAGTACGAGTTTTCAATTCCTCGAAAGAAAAAATTGTGGGAAAGTCTTTCACTGATCATAGGATTGATCATTCGTTATATACTTATTATTCTTATTTTAGATAGATTCGAACAAAGTTCTAACCTAGTTTTATATTAATCTTTGAAAAACATATATTTAATTAAAAATAGTTTGAACTTAATTATAAGACGTTAGATGCAATGTGATTTTATGCAACAAATGGGGTTGGTTCCATGGTTTAGCTTTCTCTACCTATGCACTAGGTTATGAGTTCGATTTGTAACGTCCCACTATTTACGGGTAGTTTTCTCACATTATAGGAGTAGTCTTTTCTCCTCACTCTATCTGGGTAGTCTACTCTCGTTTATGGGAACAGAAATCCGAACTGTATTTCAGAGTACCATCTTAACTAGTCCTAATAGTATTATGATTAATAGTATTCTAATTTATACTTCAGAGTACTATTGCAATTGGTCTTGACAGTGCTCTGTCTCGGTGATAATATATATAATAGAAAAAGAAAAAAAATACAAAAGATGCAATGTGAATTTTTTAGGAAATTTTAATTTTGACAATCCTATAATAATAAATAAGACAACATAAGAAAGAAAGAGGTGGAAGAAAGCCATAAAAAGGAGAAAAGTAGCAAAAGATGGATTGATGAAAAGGAAAAGTAAGAGGTGGGGTTGGGCATCTCACTTCATCTGCCATCATCCCTCTGTTGGTCTTGGAAAAGAATGATCATGACTGATCAACTCTTCCTAGTTCGCCACGTGGTATCTTTTTATTTCATGTGATTTTAAAGCTGGTCCCACATGATGATCCTTGTGGTCCTGTGGACCCTTCTTTCTTCCATTTCCTGCTCCTGGTAGACATAGAATATTCTCGCTTTTCTAAAATTTATAATTTCAATTTATTAACCTTGTAGAAAAAAAAAAAAAACAGTTCTTTTTTGGCAAAATTCTTATATCAATTTAATATTAATGGATTTTACTAGAACAGATTAAATTAAATCGATTATCATTTGTTAACAAAATTAAAAGGAAAAAAATAATGTCAAGTTTTTCTACAAGTTTTATATTTTTGAGTCAAGTTTTTCAATTGATGCTTAGTGCGTAATATTAGTAAATATATATATATATATAACTATCCATATACTATGTATTATTAAAACAATTGTAAGGTTTCCTCTAATTCAAAATGGATCATAAAATTCCCCTGAAGCCAAAGTAAACATATATTTGTTTTCAAAGGTCTTTTAGTGGACATAAAACTATAGTTTCTTTAATAAACACACCAAACGGCAAGAATATTATACATGATCTTCAAAGATTGCTAATCTCTAAGAAAATAAAATTTAATTCCATAAAAACAAGAAAATAAAATTTAACAAACTTAGTTAGGAAGCAGTTAAACGGAATAAAAGGGAAGAAAAAAAAAAGTAGGCCAAATTAAAGCAAGTCAAGTCAAATGAACCCACAGATTTAAAAAAGGGGATTACTATGCGTCTCGCTAACTCATGCATGCACACACATTTGTGCATAATTGTTGACCCATTTTTGCTTCGATATAAAGCAAAACATAAGTCTTCTTTGACTAGAACTTATTAGACCCATGAAATAAAACTGTAAAAGTGAGGTAAATTATTTGACAAACGTTACTGTCTTCGTTTGCACATCCATTAATAGCCTGGCAAGTAAAATGCTTTTATTTCTTGTCTTAAAAATCATGTTCATTTATGGGTCATTTTCTATAGAAATCATGTATGACACTAGTTGTTTACACTTTTAAATGTATTAGATTACATCTGATCAACGTATAATTTCTTATATTTATTGATTATGCATGTGTTACATTCAATTATAATTATGGAAAAAAAAAAAAAAAGCCTTTATGCAACCTAGTAAATGTAAAAAGCTATAATATATATATTCCCCAATAAAATATGGGTTCGACTAAGTTTTTGATTTGTGTAAGATTAGCCAATAAAATTCTTTTATAAGAATCTATGGGTTGATTGTAAGATTCTTTAATAATCACATGTGAAACTAATTTAAAGATTGTTATTGAAGAATCTCGTTTTTCTAATTATACCCAAACTATTAGTAACTTAACCAAACTTATATATTTCAGGTTTGATAATTATTTATTTTTCTTTTTTAAAATTTAGCTAACAAACTGATACCAGAATGCAATATCTACACAAACTATTAGTTAACTGTCAGATTACATTCAAGTAATTTTATGCGATCAAACAATTTATAATTTAAATATTCAGTATTGAATTCGATTAAGTTTATAAATAACGTAAACAATAATAAAGGAATTCGTATGGTAGGCGGTTAGTTAGAGACATAGAGAGTAGAACATGAGCATGCAAATGAAGGTGGTGTGTGTGTGGAAAGTGATTAATATGTTTCAAGAAACCGCCGCCGAAATTCTTTCCCTCAGGTACAGTTTCTCTTGAAGGTTGGTGTTTTATAGAGAGAGAAAGATACTTGTTCATGTATGGCAAGGACGGTAACGTATCGAATCAGGTATTACCACGTGGACTAGTAGTTTGAGATTCCAAGAAAGGACAGGATTGAAGCATGGGATAATTGTTGATGAGAAAACAAAAGAAAAGAAAAGAATACAAAAGAAAATGAAATAATCTTATGTTTACACGATAGAGAGAGGATATGTGTTTAAGCTTCAAAGGAAAGATAATGAGAATCATTCATGAGAAAGACAAATGAAAAGATAAAGAGGGTAGTAGGTGGTGGCAGCCTCCTCTCTCCGATTACTTTTAATTTTTTAATCTTTTTGGTTCTCTCTCTTTTTGTCTTCTTATCAAAACCCTAACCCACCAACCACAATTCAGTTGATCTCTCGAAACCTTTTCTTGCTAAGCCAAGCTCTCTCTCTCTCTCTCTCTTTCTTGCTCTCTATTTTGGACCTTCTTCTGCCAAAGGTAGGTTTAATTTTGTCCTATAATATCTATATGTACGATTGAGATTATATTACTTATTTACATTACACGTTTTGTATTAAGTAGAGACTGATTTAAATAGTTTTACGAGGTTTATTAAAATTTTTGATCATATAAAATTATATGATTACGCATATAATCTTTTATAATTTATGGAAAACTTCTTTTGAAACAATCAATATTTGTGTGCATTTAATTCAGAGCTTTGCATGTTTAATGCGTTGTTTCTCTGTATCATTTATATTTATGTTAAGGTTTTTGTGTATATGACTGTGTAGAGTTGCTGTGAGAGTTGATCATCGTCTAATCAAAGGGCTGATTTCATTGGTTGCTTGTTTTTCTTCTCGGATTTGAAAACGGTGATCATCTTTTACAGCTTTTAATTCCTTTATTTGAAGAAAGAAACATTTTAATTAAGGAGAGATTATCAAATGGCTCCTGTTTCATTGCCTCCTGGTTTTCGGTTCCATCCAACTGATGAGGAGCTGGTGGCTTATTATCTCAAAAGAAAAATCAATGGAAGAAAGATCGAATTGGAGATCATCCCTGAAGTTGATCTCTACAAGTGTGAACCTTGGGACTTACCCGGTATTTTTCTTTTTCTTTGCCCTACTTGTTTTCATTTTGCTCTAGTATTTATAAATTTTTAGTTCATTAATTTTTAGTTAAAACTTTCAAGCTTTTCCTTCAATAACTTTATTGGTCCTTATATGCAAATGAAGTTTAGTTCAAGAAAAGAATAAGGAATATATCGTAACCTATATGTCAAGTATATGTTTATCAGTAAACAAGCACACATATACAATTAGTCACCACTTTATTACAATTTAAAAAAAATATTTAAGGTATTTGGTTAATTAATATAACATTTATTTTTCTCCAAACATTTCAAAGTCTTAAAAGGGGATTTGTTTATTATACAAGTAATTTATATATGAATCCAAATATTTTGAGTTTCGGCAAATGATTTACATACAATCTTAAAAGACTCGGCTTCCTTTGTCTTGGATTTGTACTTATATATGTATGTAAATATTATTAGTGCATGCATCAAACGTGTTTGATTGGTCAAAAAATCTTAAAGCTTTTATAACATAAGATATTTCATAGAGTCAGGCCAGCCTTTGATTTTTGGTCCCACCAGCAATTTTTTCTTTTTCATGATGGACATGTATAGTGCGTCGACCGAGTCAAAAGGTATCAACTATTTATAAAATTATGCATTGCGTTGTTGTGGGAGAGGAGTTCCAACGGATGCTTTTGTTTTGCGAAATCTATATATCATTCTTCTAAATAATGTAATAATCACTTCTGATTTATTTGTACATTAATTAAATTATTGTGTATTAGGAAACAAATACCATAGAATTCTTGATTTAACTGCAAGTAGTTTAGGATAGTTTTATAATTCGCTAGAAACTTTGACATTATTTATAATTAATGTACGTTATGAATTGAATCAAACCTTTTTACAGGGAAGTCATTACTGCCTAGCAAAGATCTAGAGTGGTATTTCTTCAGTCCTCGCGATAGAAAGTACCCAAATGGATCAAGAACTAATAGAGCAACTAAAGCTGGATATTGGAAGGCTACAGGGAAGGACAGAAAAGTAAATTCCCAGACAAGAGCTGTGGGCATGAAGAAAACCCTAGTTTACTACAGAGGGAGAGCTCCTCATGGCATTCGAACTCATTGGGTCATGCATGAATATCGTCTAGACGAAAGAGAATGCGAAATTGATACAGGCATGCAGGTAATAATATTATTGGTTTCCAAATTTATCAAAAATCTCTCTATTTGGTATTGAAAATTTGTTGACTTAGAATTTGCACATTATTAGATATGATCGTATTATGAATGTAAACAATATTAGAAGAAATACAGCTTGATGATCGAACTATTAATTAATTTTGTTGTTTGAACATTTTCTCAGGATGCATATGCTCTTTGTAGGGTGTTCAAGAAGAGTGCAAGTGTACCAAAGATTGAGGAGCATTTTACTTCAACTTCGAATCATCAATATACAAGGGAACTTTCTTCCAGCAATAATAATCTTGAAATGTACACAGAGAATTTGGAGAGCTCAAGTACTTATCCAAATAATTCATTTAGAACATCCTTTCCAAGCTCGTCTTCACTTGATATCAATCAAACTCATTATGATGGAAAATGGACTCAGTTCTTACCAGAAGATGCTTTTAGCTTCCCAACTCCATTTCCATCTAATTATGCTACCCCTCCATACCATCCTTCTAAGGTAAATTTTCTTCTTCCAAGAACATCTTAGCAACTTTGAGAATAAGTCTACTTTATGATTTAAAGTATCATATGATTATATTTCCTAATATAATTTTAAACTTAAACGTAAAATTATGTGTTCGGATATAGATAAGATATACTTATTTTTCCTTTTTTTATAATAATTTTGTCCCTATATTTTCCAAAAAATCCAAATTATATTGTAGCCTTAAAAAAACTATTTTCGGACGGCCATCAAAAGTGTTATTAACTTGGAATTATTCCTTTCTTTCCTGTTATAGATTGATGTAGCATCAGAGTGTGCAAGGCTGCAAAGCAGGCTTTCTTTGCCTCCATTGGAAGTGGAAGATATCTCTCAAGTTGGATTTACAACTCTGCATTCAAATCCTTCGAGGGAAGCCATGAATGAATCAAATATCATGCACGAAGTCTTTTCCACTTCTCATGCTCCCCAGGAACCGGTTTATCAATCCAATCTTCAGGATTCTTCTTGGGGTGGAAATTATGCTCACAATGGTGATGATTTTAGCTTTATATCCGGAGAAGACAATCATTACAATCCATGTAATGATTTCATGATGAGTTCAGCTAGATATGATTCGAACATGAGGTCGATAGAGATTGGAGATTTGGATGAAGGAATCAAAACGGAGAGGATGGTGGAGAACTTGAGATGGGTAGGAATGTCCAACAAAGATCTTGAGACGGTAAATTCTATAACTAATTATATGTTTATGTTATTTCCATTTAACTACATTCGATGTATAATTAAAATCTTTGTAATTAATCTGTATTTCGTAACACATATTAACTGAGCCATTTTATATCTGATAATATTTATAACTACAGAGTTTTGTGGAAGACCAAAAGATTGTTCCATTAGAAAAGATTTCAGGTTATCAGACCGGAGAAGTTCAAGGTACAGCAATAATATTATTACTTGAGTTTTATTTATTTCTTTTCCTAAATATTCACGTTCTTACAAAAGTAGCTCACGCATTTTCAGGTGAAACTGATCATAACAACTGCATGGGGTTTGATGATTCCGATATCAACGACTTCTCACTAGGATTCATCGATGATGATCAACCGGATGATCGGAACCATGCGGATGATGACAATGCAGATGGTTTTGCAAGCTCTCCGAGCTTCCAAGTGGTGGAGGAAATCAAAATCAACCACGGAATGTTCGTGTCAACCAGGCAAGTAGCAGACACATTCTTTCACCAAATTGTGCCTTCTCAAACAGTCCAGGTTCACCTGAACCCAACCATGTCAAATAACTTGTCAGCGAAGAAAGAAATCATGAGCCAGACATTTGGAAACAATAAATTCATGAAAGCCTGGAAGGAGATTGTGAGAGCTATTGTGTTTATGGTGGCATTTCTCTTGATGCATTGTTTTTATATTGGAGAAGACGATCATTTGGAAAACGAGAATTTAATGGATGAAAAATCAGGGAAATTAATGAAGTGGATTGATCAGAAGAAAGAAAATCATAATGAAGACAACAATTATCTGATCAAAGTGAGTGGTGGGGGAACTAATAATTTGATTGCATTTTTGAAGAAGTTAGGGTTTTTCCTGACTATTTCATTGGCTGTTTGTACTGTGTGGGCAAATCACATTGTAGTTGTTACTCCTTGAATTTTTATTTTCTTTTTCTTTTTCTTGATGATTATCTAACTGTAGTTAAATTTTGGGAAGGGATAAAATGACCTTGTCCAAAATTGGATGCTAATTATTTTTTATTTTATTTGTTTACTATACTGATCATATATATACATGTAATACACACATTAATTGTATTGTAATCATTTCATATTTCACTATCAATAATTTATGTTTAATCAAATCATTTTTGTGTACGAATTTTAATTAGAGCAATGTTATTTCCATCAACTAACTTTGTAATGTTGCACATTTATTCATAACTCAAATGTTTAGTGTATTCTCCATTCATATTGTTAATAGTTATTTTAGTTTCACAGTGCATCTATATTGTCATGTGTGAAAAGAAATTCTCAGCCAATTATAAACGTAGATTTACAAGTTCTAAATATGGTTTTTAATTTTGATATATATATATATATGTTGACGTATGAAATTGGTCAACTAAGTTCTTCCAGGCTCAACACTGCATGAACGACACTTGCAACATGTAGTAAAGAATAATGGGAGTAAAGATGACAAAGATAGAATGCAAGACGGTGAGGTGTTTAAGTGGTTCGGTTAAGTTTGCCTACGTCCACTGTTTGTTCTCTCAATATCTGGACAGAGTAACAGCCAATTTTTCACTAAGTATTTCGCTCTTACGTTCACAGAGAAAGGCTTCTCCTATTTATAGAAGGAGAAGAGCTACAGCGAGGTACAATGCGTTAAACTAGAATGATTACAGCAGTTAATGAACCTGACCTCCATTTAATGCAGCCGGATTACATTAAATGCAAGGGACAGGTGGAAGATAGGCATGACTAACCCACGTGGATTAGGTGTGGTGATCTGTAATTTGAATAGTAATCTCTGACAAGCTCGATGTGCAAGGCAAGTTAAGTGATGATATGGCATGGCCTGGCATAGTAGTGAGCGAAGTGAAGGCTCTAGGCGGACTGGAGTATAGAAAGATGGAGAGAACTGATCGGCGACCTCAGCTTCTTATAGGCAGGTCTGGCTTGATATGGAACGGACACAGTCCCGCGAAGTGGGTAGTGCGGACTTCGCACTACACTTGGTGATATTGCATGCCCGTGTCACTTCGCCGAGGTTTCACTTCGCTATAGATGCTTGAGTATACTGTACGCTACGGACCTTATATTAGGATGACGGTTTCTTCTGATGGACAAGCTAATCTTGGGCCTAACCCAGATAGGCCAATCAATTGGGCTTTTATCAGGCCATGTGGGCATTGCAAAAAATACCCACAACATAAGCCCCCCGGTTCTTAGGGCGCATAGCGGACTGAGAACTGGTAGAAGTTGAACATGCGGGAACCGTTATCTTTTAGATTTCAAATTTGTCTTATCTAACACGTGGTAGTTACCTAGAGAAGGTGAAAAAACATGTCTCGTGCAACGTGCGCATTGAATGCACGTCTTTCAACTGCCGACGCAATGATAATCACTTCTGACATCGCGCGAAACCAATAGATCTGAGGCGGTTACGAGACCCAACAGTCGGGGTGCGATGGAGAAACAAATAAAAGCATCGACTGTTCGGATACTCTTCTTGTTCATTATTTTTCAACAGTCATACACCCATTGCCAGAGAGAACTTCAGTTTCACTTTCTCAGTCGTGGTTGTCATTCTCATCCTTCACCGGCGATCAAACTTCATCTTTTCAGGTCAACTAAAGCTTTACATTGTTCAAGTAAGTTATGCTAAATCTTCTTTTGTTTTTACATGAAGATAGATATAGTCGTTTGGGTTGCATTTTGAATGAAGTTTGTTCTTCATGTTCTTGAGACTTTGCATGATTATCTGAACGAGAAATAGATAGATGGCTAACCTTTAATCTTCGCAAGTGCCATTGGATAGATTGTTAATTGTTTTTCCTAGACTTAGGAAATAATATGTAGAAACGTAAATGCGCAGTTCGGAGGCTGCAATATAACGGCCAAAGCCTGACTTCACTTATTATTTCCTCTAGTGTCTGCGGCCTGTTGCTCATAGGAAAGTTCCTAGGAGAATTAGCTTTAAAATTAGGAATTTGACAAGCTTTTAGGTTGGGTCTGCGTACTGCGGACTGACTATTCCTTGTCTTGTTGTGTAGATGACTTCAGGTTGCAGACGCCAACATATAGTAGGAGAGGGAGAATCCTCGAGCTCCGAGGAGCGGATAGGCCAGGAGCAGACTCCTTAGGAACCAGTTCCATAATTTGGGGAAGGTGCTGCAAGTTTTTTTCCTCCATGGGCTCCTACTCCCTTAGCCCAGACTTCAACTATGGCCAAACGGGTTGCCGAAGAGAGGGCGACGAGGAAAATGTTCAAGCGCCATCCTTCTAACGTCGCTGCAATAGACCTTATGGGGATAATGCTTGAATTTCACCTCCCTAGGGGCTGTCGTATCTTAGCGCCCTCACCAGAGGGTCATATAGCTTATCCTTCTGATGGTTTTGTAGCTGTGAGTTTGCAGCATCTAAAAGAGGGGCTTAGATTTCTAGCTCCTTCCTATCTTATTGAAATCCTCAACGAACTGGGCGTAGCCCCCTTTCAACTTACCCCGAACACGTATAACCAAATAACTTCACTAGCTATCCTGTTTAGGAAAAATGGCTTCCCCTTTCCTAGTCCAAATACAATCAAGCACTTGCTCATCTTTCAAGGGACTAGTGCGAGACAGCCAAGAGACGGGTACTATTACTCTTCACTTCGTCGATCCCGTCATAAAGATATTTTACCCAAAGGACAAGCAAAGGGAAAATCTAATGTAGGAGACTATAAAACGCATTGGTTTTATATTTCGTGTCCTTCACTTGTCACTTTACAATATTTCACCTTCCGGGCTGAGCCAGGTATAATGTTTTGCCTAATGCTGTTGATGGTATGATATTTAGTTAGGACGTTCTGACTAATCTTTCATTTTCCTATGATTTGCAGACTTAAAGGCCAAAAGAGTCGACCTGACGCCGGAAGAAGAGGCTCAGTTAGATATCCTCTTGACAAGAAAATCAGAAGAGGATGATGTCAAACTGACAACCGAGCTGCTTCAAGATTTTGAGCTCGCGCTGTCTTCCAAGAGTACGATTATCAAGAGTAAACACGTAGGGACTCAAGGAATCGACAATATAGGATCAGTTTTTGCTGCGAGGACATCAGTGAGAGTACCAACACTCCTGAAGGACTGACTTCCCCCAGCGAAGTGGAGGTGCAGGTCGTTTTTGAAGAGATAGCAGAGATGACGAAGCCAAGGGGTAAACTGAATTTACTACCGCTCCCGAAGAGGAAAGCCAAACCTGGGAGCTCGACGGCTGCCACTTCTGCAGTCCCTGGTTCTTCCTCAGCAGTGGCAAAGGAAGTGCCAGATCTAAGTACGGCAGAGTCGCCTGCTACAATTGCTCCGGAAGGATCTCCAGCCTCTACTGTGCAGGAGACAAGTGTTGATGTTCGACCTTCGAGCTCCCAAGATCCAAAGGGTACGGCTGCTGCTAAGGGTAAGAAAGCGGGGGTTAAAAGAAAAGAGCCTGGGGAGGCCAGTAAACTTCCTCCTGCCAAGAAGACACAAAAAGAAAAGGGCAAGCAGATCGCTGATCAGCCCCCCAAGTCAAGACCAAAAGTCCCTGTGGGACTATCTCCTGAAGAGTTTCCTGGAGGAGCCTATCTGGACTTCGCGCGTGACCAAGCTCCTTCTCTGGTGAGCTTAGTAGCGCAGAGGCTTGATTAAAAGAATTTACTGGTACACGACTGCTTTCATGGGGACTTCGCCAATCGCTCAGGGTAAGATATAAGATAACTATACTTTATTTGTATGTCAATTTCTGATCACATGTATCCTTCGCAGACTACTATGGCACTCATGAAGGCCGTAGACGAGGAGGCTTACACGAAGGAGAAGTACGACGGGCTCAAAGCTGCTAACAAGAAGCTGAAAGATACGTCCAAGAAGAAGAATGAGGAGCTTCTTTCAGTTAAGAAGGAGCTTGCAAAAGCTCAGAAGATCGCTAACAAGGCCGAGCAGACAGCGAAGTCGTCTCAAGCGGCAGTAACTAAAATTGAGCAAACAATGCAGAAAGCCCAGGACATGGCTGCGAAGGCGAATGACAAGGCTGCAGCGCTTCAGTCTAAGTTGGATGTAGCTGACGCCGCTAAGCGCGCTCTTAAGGTCGCTCAAGCGAGAGAGAAAGAGCTCCACGAATTAGCCTCCTCCAAATTGTACTCTCAGCTCAAAAATGCTCAAGACACACTGGGAGAACAGGAGAAAGAGGTGAAAACTGATTCTCAGGAAATAGTCAAACTGAAAGAGCAGCTCGCTGCAGCAGAGACCCGTGTAGAGGAGATTAGCATGGAGACGGAGACAAGGATCTTGTATACTCTCTGGAATACCTATCCTACGCTTGACTACTCCATTTTTAGTGAAGGCGGAGTCAGAGAAGTTCAGCAGTTCGTCGAGGATGCAGCAGAGGAACAGGCTGAAGCGCAAGATCAGGCTCCAGAGACATTGCCTGTGGGGAATGTTCAAAATCCTCCTACTGAAGGTGCAAGGGATCAGACACCCTCCTCATCAACTCCTCAGGGCCCTACAACATGATTTTATGGCCTTTTGCATGCATTTATTTGTGATTTAGCGATTTAATTTCTATAGGTGGACAAAAGTTATTTTATTGACCTCGTTTGTGAGGAAATTGTTTATGTTATACACATTGTTCCAAACTGAATTTGACTTCTACTTTTCCGTGCCAAATTACTTGTCAGAACAATAAACAGAGAAGAAGTAATAGTTTCTATATCTCTTACACATTACTTGCCTCATAAAAAAGGACTCAGAATAACAAAATGAATGTTATTAGCACACTGGGCCAATAAGAGTGTAATAATATGAGCAAGTATGAACTTATTTGAAAGCTTAAGCATCAATACCATCATAATAGCTTAAGTGTTCTTTTTTGCATAAACTGATGACGATGATAAATACTTACTCGTTGTGCCAACAAAGATTGACAAAATCAATGAAAGTAGGCGAAGTGAGCGCACGTGGCCTGTCAACAAAGGTTGACGGTGTGAGCACACGCGGCCTGCCAATGAAAGTAGGCGAAGTGAGCGCACGTGGCCTGTCAACAAAGGTTAACGGTGTGAGCACACGCGGCCTGTCAACAAAGGTTGACTATGTAAGCACACGCAGCCTGCCAATGAAAGTAGGCGAAGTGAGCGCACGTGGCCTGTCAACAAAGGTTGACGATGTGAGCACACGCGGCCTGCCAATGAAAGTAGGCGAAGTGAGCGCACGTGGCCTGTCAACAAAGGTTGACAATGTGAGCACACACGGTCTGCCAATGAAAGTAGGCGAAGTGAGCGCACGTGGCCTGTCAACAAAGGTTGACGATGTGAGGCCTTTTGCATGCATTTATTTATGATTTAGCGATTTAATTTCTATAGGTGGACAAAAGTTATTTTATTGACCTCGTTTGTGAGGAAATTGTTTATGTTATACACATTGTTCCAACTGAATTTGACTTCTACTTTTTCGTGCCAAATTACTTGTCAGAACAATAAACAGAGAAGAAGTAATAGTTTCTATATCTCTTACACATTACTTGCCTCATAAAAAGGGACTCAGAATAACAAAATGAATGTTATTAGCACACTGGGCCAATAGGAGTGCAATAATATGAGCAAGTATGAACTTACTTGAAAGCTTAAGCATCAATACCATCATAATAGCTTAAGTGTTCTTTTTTGCATAAACTGATGACGATGATAAATACTTACTCGTTGTGCCAACAAAGATTGACAAAATCAACGAAAGTAGGCGAAGTGAGCGCACGTGGCCTGTCAACAAAGGTTGACGGTGTGAGCACACGCGGCCTGCCAATGAAAGTAGGCGAAGTGAGCGCACGTGGCCTGTCAACAAAGGTTGACGATGTGAGCACACACGACCTGCCAATGAAAGTTGGATCTTCTAACCACAAGGTAGGTGTGGGGTCGGTTAATATACCGATATTAAGCCCCTTATCCTTATGGTTTTGTTTATAGTCATCAATAAAAGATATGCCATCCTTAGTGCCACATTTCAGGAGTTGTTATGAGCGAAATAACTGTTAAAGACAATCACAAACGAAGTGAGTTGGCAATGTGTAAGGATGCTTTTATTTACTTGTGAAAATATCGATATGTACAAAAAGGTATAAGAAGCTATTGGAAATAAGGTCTGAGATGTTCAGCATTCCAAGCTCGGGATAAGACATCTCCTTCCATCGTTGTCAAGTGGTAAGCTCCGTTCTCCAAACTTTCTTGGATAATATAAGGTTCTTCCCAGTTTGGACCTAGTGTTCCGTCACTTCGCTGACGGGCTCCCAGTAAGATGAGGCGGAGTACGAGGTCACCTGGGTTATACTTCCGGATTTAGACCTTTTTGTTGTAATATCTAGCCACTTTTTGACGATAGATAGCAGCTTTCATATTGGCAGTCTCCCTTAGTTCTTCAAGAAGGTCCAGGTTCGTAGTGAGGAGTTGATCATTGTCCATTGGAGCGAAATTCGTTCGTCGGTGGCTAGTAATTTCAAGCTCAGCAGGAATCATGGCTTCAGAGCCATAAACCAGGGAGAAAGGAGTTTCTCCAGTGGTACTACGGGCTGTTGTTCTGTAGGCCCATAATACTTGCTGCAGTTCGTCCACCCATGCTCCTTTCCGGACCTCCAATTTGGTCTTTAGTATCTGCTTGATTATCTTGTTTACAGCTTCTACTTGACCATTTGCTTGAGGATGATCAACTGCTGAAAAGCTTTTCTTGATGCCTAGACCGTTGCAGAAGCTGATGAATTTCTCGCTGCTGAATTGAGTATCATTAACGATCACCAGCTGTTGAGGAATTCCAAACCTGTAAATAATGTTGTTCCAGACAAATTGTTCTACCTTTGCAGTGGAGATTTGAGATAGCTCCTTCGCTTCAACCCATTTGGTAAAATAGTCTACTGCTATAATGGCATGCTTACAACTACCTCGTCCTACTGGGAGCGGCCCTATCAAATCCATACCCCAGATTGCAAAGGGCCATAGGCTGACCATTTGGTGCAGGTAGGCAGGCGGAGCTAGTAGAACTTTGGCAAACCTTTGGCAAATATTACATTTCTTTACCAAAGTGAGTGCGTCCTGCTTCATGGTAGGCCAATAATATCCCTGCCTCAGGACTTTTTAGGCTAGGGAGATTCCCCCAGCATGATTTCCACAATGACCTGCATGAATTTCAATTAAAATGCTAGTACAATCTGGTTCATCGACACACCTCAATAAGGGAGCGGAGAATCCTTTCTTGTAAAGCACGTCATCGTAGAGGCAATATCTGGCAGCTCGCGTACGTAGACGACGTGCTTCTAGTTTGTCGCTGGGTAGTTTTCCTTCTTGTAAGTAGTTAACCAGCGGATTCATCCAGGAATTAACTGTCACTGTCAGGGTCAAGATCTCTTCTTGAGATTCAGTGCTGGGTTTGGGCAAGTACTCTATCGGTATCTCTCCAGCAAAATTAGCATCTTGGACAGTTGCCAGGCGGGCTAGGGCATCAGCATAGGAATTCTGAGCTCGCGGGATCTGGTTTACTTCGTACTTATGAAACCACCTCAATAAATCTTGTACCTTCTACAAGTAAACCACCATTTTTGTCTCTCGAGCTTGATATTCACTTAGTATTTGATATACCACCAATTGAGAATCGCTAAAGATTCTAAGCTGCTCAACAGATAATTCCTTTGCCAAACGGAGTCCCGCCAGTAGAGCTTCATATTCAGCTTCATTGTTGGTGGCTTTGAATCCGAATCGAAGAGCATAGAGGATTTTCTGTCCTTCTGGGCTAACTAACAACATACCAGCTCCAGCTTTTTGGTCATTGGAGGAGCCATCAACATATAATTCCCAGTAAGGACCCTCCGAGGTCCCAGTCTCAAGTTCGTCACAAGGCCTAGTGAATTCAACAATGAAGTCAGCTAAAATTTGCCCTTTGATTGCTGACCTCGCCCTATACTTAACGTTGAACTGAGCCAATTCGATAGCCCATTTGAGGAGGCGGCCTGAAGTCTCCGGTTTCTGCAGGACCTACCCTATAGGATACTTGGTGAGGACGGAGATCGTATGTGCCTGAAAATAAGGACGTAGTTTTCTAGACGCCACAACCAGACAATAAGCAAGCTTCTCCATGGGAGTATACCTTGTCTCAGCATCAACTAGTTTTTTGCTGATGTAGTATACTGGGTGCTGAACACCCTCTTCTTCTTGCACCAGAGCTGCACTTAAGGCATGTGGAGAGATCCCCAAATAGAGCAGTAAAGTGACCCCTGCTTTTGGTTTCGCGAGGAGCGGAGCTCGCCCCAGATATTATTTCAATTGTTGAAACGCTTCCTTGCACTCCTCATTCCACTCGAATGTTTTTGTTTGTTTCAACACATTGAGGAAAGGAATGCATTTATCAGTGGCCTTGGAGATAAATCGGTTAAGCACAGCGATCTGGCTATTGAGGCTTTATACTTCCTTTTTACTGGCTGGAGGCTTCATATCTAATAGAGCTTGTATTTTCTCGGGGTTGGCTTCAATGCCCCTATGATTCACCAGGAACCCAAGAAATTTACCTGAAGCTACTCTGAAGGCACATTTTAAAGGATTGAGCTTCATCCTGTACGTTCTCAGCACCTGGAATGTTTGCTCCAGATCGCAGACATGGTCATTGACTTGAGTGGATTTCACCAACATGTTATCAACATAGACTTCCATACTCTTCCCTATGAGATCTGCAAACATCATATTTACTAACTTCTGGTAAGTTGCCCCTGTATTTTTCAGTTCGAAGGGCATGACCTTATAGCAAAATAGGCCACGGTCAGTAATAAACGACGTGTGCTCCTCGTTTGCAGGATTAATTGGAATCTGATTATAACCAGAGTACGCGTCCATAAAGCTGAGGAGTTCATGGCCGGCAGTGGCGTCGACGAGCTGATCAATCCGAGGTAATGGAAAACTGTCTTTTGGGCAAGCCTTGTTAAGATTGGTGAAATCTATACAGGTTCTCCATTTGCCGTTCTTCTTCTTCACAAGCACGGGATTGGCAACCCAAGATGGATAATGAGCAATTCTGATGAAGTTATTGGTCAAGAGTTTCTCCACTTCATCCTTTAATGCTTCATATCACTCCTGCGTCATTGGTCTCATCTTTTGACGAACTGGCCTACAATGGGGAGTGATTTTTAACCTGTGAGACATCACCTCCGGGCTGATCCCCACCATATCCTCATGATTCCAGGTGAAGACGTCAAGATTTGCTTTTAGAAAAGTAACTAGCTCAGCCTTCACCTCGGGCATTAATCTGGTTCCCAGCTTCAAGCATCTCTCAGGGTCAATCTCACTGACTGGTACTTTCTCTAAATCTTCCACAGGGCCTGTAGCCTTATCAGCATCGACTTTGAGAGGATCCAGGTCGTGAGTCACCCCGATTTCTATCATTACGCGCGTTTCACCACCAGACACCACATTGATCTTCATAGCTTCCTGGGTGCCTATCTTTACAGCTTTTTCATAACATTAACGAGCTACGCGCTGCTCACCTCGTACACACCCAACGCTGTTAGGAGTAGGAAACTTCACAGTAAAGGTCTTGGTGGAGGTGATTATATCCAGATCATTCATGGCTGGCCTTCCAAGCACCATATTGTAAGCAGAAGGCGAATTGATGATCAGAAAATCAGCAAGCACGGTAGATTGACATTTGACGTCGCCCAGGGTTAAAGGTAACTTGATCTGCCCCATGGGAATAACTGTGTCTCCAGTGAATCCATACAAAGGCTCCGGAGACGGCTGAAGTTGCTCATCTCCAATACCTATCTGGTCATAGCACCCTTTATACATTACGTTTACGGAACTTTCGGTATCAATCATTATGCGCCTCACTTCAACATTTTCAACTCTAGCTCGGATTACCAAGGCATCATTATGAGGCCAGTAGATATCCTTGGCATCATCCTCTGTAAACACGATTTCAGTCGGGGCTGTTTTAGCTCGCTTGGAAGATCCTTCCACTTCCCTTGAACCTGCAACTTGTACATGATTGGCTTTCGTGCACATAGCGCTGATGAGATCTATTAGAAGTACCTGCAATGTGAGGCCCCTTATGGATGGTGAAGATAGTTCTTACTTCCTGACTTCGTTCTTGCTCAACATCTTGTCTGCCAGGTTTAGGCGGTGAACGCTACTGAGACCGTGGATTCTGAGGCCGCTGACCCGCAAGTCGCACTACATAATCGCGAAGACGCCCATTTATGATCATTTCTTCAATGGCGTCTTTCAGTGCCCGGCACTCCGAAGTGAAGTGCCCTTCCTCATTGTGATAGGCACAATACTTATTTTTATTTCTGAATCGATTAAGCACATTGGTGGGAGCAGGTTTCCCAAAATTCTCTCTGTCCCTTTCAGCAGCAAAAATTCTGCCCACAGAGTCAGATAGGAGGGCATAGTGCTCATATTGCTTCGTTTGAGGACGACGCTCAGGTCTCCCATTCGATCTGAGCCCCGGGTCACTTCGTGCCTTCTTTGCAACCTGATGGGTACTTCTCTGTCCATCATGGTTATTTCTCTCATTGTTTCTTTTCTTATTCTATTGGTTGGAACTACCAGCCTTATCCCTCTGATCAACTGATTTCTTATACCCAAAGGCCTCTTCCCAACGTATCTCCTTTTCTGCTTGTTCATAAAAAGCACCCAAAGTCTTCACAGGAGATTTGTAGATGTTTTCATATAATTTCCCATTCTTCCGCAAGCCTGATGAGATGGCGTTCAAAATACCCTCCTCAATTGGGCTGTCAACTTTATTCACTTCGCGTCTGAATCTATCAATATAGTCCTTCAATGATTCCTCACGGCGTTGGAAAATGGTGGCCAGATGACAAGGTGGTACAAGTTGTCTTTTCAACGCCTTGTATTGATTCAAGAATAGCTGCTGACATTCCTCCCAACTACGAATGCTGCGGTGTGGGAGGTTCTTGAACCATAGCCGAGGGATATTTCCAAGTGTTGCAGGGAAGACGCGGTATTTTACCAGCGAACTGGTGGTTTGCAAATCCATTCGAACATTGAAGGCATCAAGATGTTCATGAGGGTCAGAGTCGTCATTATACTGAGGAATGTTGGGGATTTTGAATCTGGGAGGAATAGGCTCTGCTTCGACTTCGACAGAAAACGGAGTCCGTTCTCCCGCTGGGATCCTCTGCTCAGGTATCTCCGGCCTCGCCTCCAAATGCTGCATCCTTTGAAGAAGATGCTGGATAACTGCTCCTTACACTGAAGGCTGTCTAGCAGAAGATCGCCTATCCAGTCGGTTTTCCCTGTTAGGAGGATATTGATCAAGTTCTCCGTGCCTCCTGCTTTTATGCTCAGGAGAGCGGCGATCAGGCTCCTATCTTCGATGTGATCGATGTAGAGCTTCTCTGTGAGAGCCTTGATGATGGCGTTCATTCTCATTGCTCCGAAGTGACGCCCGAACATCTTCATGGCTCACTTCGACTCTCTGGTGTCCACCGTGGTCTACTCTGACTCGTAAGTCTGAAGGCTGGGCTTCATTTTCATTCTCACGAGCTCGCCGAGTCTGAGCTGCTGAACGTACATTGGACGACAAGTTGGACCCCTGGAATGGTGGCACCTCCCTGGTTACCCTTCTTCTTTCAACTGCGGGGACGTCGTCCGGTCTGTGAGGACCCCGAGCTCGAGCCTCAGTCAATGCTCTCACAGCTTCAGCTAACTGCTGAACGGTGCCTTCCAACCTCTCCTGACGTTGTAAAATTTGTATAGAATTGCCCCCTTGAGCTGTTCTGTCCACATGAACGCGAGAGGGACCTGCACCCAGAGTCGCTGGTACCTCACCCCGTCTGTGGTTCGACCCTTCTATTCTTTCAATGACAACGTCTGAGCTTCTGGTGATTCTACCCTTTGCCATGATCTTAATGAAAAAAAGATGCAGATGAGCCCCTCCTTCTAGCGCTAAAATGTTGACGTATGAAATTGGTCAACTAAGTTCTTCCAAGCTCAACACTGTATGAACGACACGTGCAACATATAGTAAAGAATAATGGGAGTAAAGATGACAAAGATAGAATGCAAGACGGTGAGGTGTTTAAGTGGTTCGGCTAAGTATGCTTACATCCACTGTTTGTTCTCTCAATATCTGGACAGAGAAACAGCCAGTTTTTCACTAAGTATTTCGCTCTTACATTCACAGAGAAAGGCTTCTCCTATTTATAGAAGGAGAAGAGCTACAGCGAGGTACAATGCGTTAAACTAGAATGATTACAGCAGTTAATGAACCTGAGCTCCATTTAATGCAGCCGGATTACATTAAATGCAAGGGACAGGTGGAAGATAGGCATGACTAACCCACGCGGATTAGGTGTGGTGATCTGTAATTTGAATAGTAATCTCTGACAAGCTTGACGTGCAAGGCAAGTTAAGTGATGATCTGACATGACCTGACATAGTAGTGAGCAAAGTGAAGGCTTCAGACGGACTGGAGTATAGAAAGATGGAGAGAACTGATCGGCGACCTCAGCTTCTCATAGGCAGGTCTGGCTTGATATGGAACGGACTCAGTCCCGCGAAGTGGGTAGTGCGGACTTCGCACTACGCTTGGTGATATTGCATGCCCGTGTCACTTTGCCGAGGTTTCACTTCGCTGTAGATGCTTGAGTATACTGTACGCTGCGGACCTTATATCAGGACGACGGTTTCTTCTGATGGACAAGTTGATCTCGGGCCTAACCTAGATAGGCCAATCAATTGGGCTTTTATCAGGCCATGTGGGCATTGCGGAAAATACCCACAACAATATATAACCACTACTATAACATAATATACAAGTTTTTTTTTTTTAAATAATTGAGTCAAACAAATACTGAATGAAACATTATGTTAGCTGGACTTTTCTTCTTACATCTTATATTAAGATTTCGTTCTGCTCATAACATCGTTTCTACAAAAAGGTATATTTGTTCAATTAATGGGATATATCCTTTTTTCTTTTTTTATATTTCAAACACTTCAAAATAAATATTCGCTCCTGTAAAGGATGGTTTTGTCATAGTGAAAGCTGAAAATTATATAACGTATATAGAGGTTCAAGCTTCTTCAATGGCAAAAAAAAAAAAGAGTAAACAGAGAACGAAAAACGTAAATTTAAAGTAGACTTTAAAATAAAATTACATTATAATATATGAACATAGCAGGTTGAGAGTTTTAAAACATAAAGCTTTTGCAGATCTATTTTTACCAATGGAGTATGAAAATCAAAGGGAATAAATGGAACGGGAATTAGAAAAGAATTCTTTTTTTTAAATGTAGAAAAGAAAATTTGGGTTTTTGGGAGGAAGTAGGGAATTAATTTTTCTTTCCAAAGGGAACTTGATTTATGATTTTGTGTGAGGTCATTTGATTTCCAGTAAATTTTAGTGAATTACGTTATCTTTCTCTCATAACAATTCTCAATTAATAGAAGTGCGTAAGAGAAACGTGTGAACTTGTGTTGTATTTCGAAGCATAAGCTAAATCTATATTTTAATACGTAAGATCTTTTTTAATATATTGATGACACTCTTAGTTAAATTGGCGTCTTTGTCAACCGCAAGGCTTCTTATAGTGCAACTTAGCTTGTTAATTTTATATGTTAAAAAAAATAATAATAAAATAAAAGTTAAAAAGTGGACTTCAAATATTGATTAACTTGGATTGGACCAGTTTGGCAAAAGACAGTCGTTGTTTAGGCCCATTAATGCACTCCAACTTCAACATGAGCTCTTGTTCTATTTATTGCCCAACCAGCCCATCTGAAGTTCTTGATTATGGTAAAATAGAAGTACATCGATCCTCTTTTCATATGAGCTTACCTGAACGTAGATTCGATTTATAATCACAATTACTAAGAAAAAGAATAAAATTTTCTTTTTTAAAAGCTAACATAGAATGGGTCATTGATTTATCATTCAAAACCTACTGAGATAAAAACGTTACTTGTACAATATAATTTCATGAACGGGGAACAATGATTCCCCTAATAAAGGGAGAAACCTACCTCTATGAGGATAAGGAAATATTTCTTTATAATCTTTTATTGTAATCAGTCTCAATATACCCTTATCTCATTAGAGTCAGATTTTTCTTCTAAAAGAATTAGGCTTATTTCAATTATAGACATTGGTAAGACACATTGTTCCAAAACTCGCTACTCGCTATACTCACTCGCTACTCGACCGGTGAGGCAGTAAGCAGCAAGTACTCAAAAATTCGGCGAGTACTCGGAGAGGGGTAAAATTGATAAAAACTGTAAAAAAAGTAAATAAAAATATAAATATCATAAAGAAAATGACTACAACAAAATAATAAAAAGGGTTAAATTGTAAAAAGATACTAATTTTTTTTAAAATAAAATGAAACAATAGAGGTTATTTTTGTCCAAAGGTGTAAAAGGGCTTAGTTTTGTATGTGACGCCAAAATTATGTCGTTTTAGCAAAAAACATTTGAAAAAAAAAATTAACCGATTCAACCGAGTTGGGACCGAGTTATATCGAGTTACTTCGAGTTGAGCCGAGTTGGACCCAAGTTAGCTTGAGTTGGGCCAAGTTATTGCCAGACCCGAGTTGAACCCCCGATCTGGGGGTTCTCGGATCAATAATCGGTCGAGCAGTGATTTTTTGCCAAAAAATCAATCAATTTGGCTAAGTTTTTAAACCATGGTAATACATATACATGTACATATGCATGCATACATACATATATATAAAAGTATGATTACATGGGGCTGGTCCCGTGACCATCTGCCGTTGTATTCCTTTATAAACGTGTACTCTATCTTCAGTCTTTAATTTAGGATAAGAGATTTATTCGCATATTTTTTCTAAGCTATGCGAGGATTCTCTAATATTGACAAATTTGTGATGTATTAATTAATGTTTATTGATGAAAAGTGTTGAGGACCATCCTCAGAACTATTAAAATTTCGAAAATATGATAGAAGTTTTGATGATATTTTTAATTTATACTTTCTTAATTTGAACGTGTGTGTATGTACATATGAAGGGTCTGGTGATGTATTCGATAATAATTAATTGGCAATGGTGTCAAGCTAGGATTTCATGAATTCTATTAGAAAAATTTATGTATAATTCATTCAATTCAGTGTATTAAATTGTGTTCCTATCATAGATTCTCTTGAAGGGGTACAGCTCATTACCTTGTTTGAGTAGGCGCACTGAAATTTTATAGTTCTCGTGTAGTTTATAAATCAAATTAATATGTTATAAAACTGATATTATTATTTTATTTCTTAGTGTAAATTTAAAATTAAAGATAATATTTGAATGGAAAATAAAAGTAATGAATAAAATTTGAGTGGTAAAACTCCAAATGTGAAAGAAATATCTATGAATGTAGATTAGAAGAATTTTATTAGGGTCAATAAAATTACAATCTTTCTCTAGTAAGTAATAATCGCCCACTAATTGAAGCCCTTTAAAATTAGTTATTGACCGAGACACAATTTTTCACCTCCATCTTAGCCAATCAAAGATGGCTACATGCAACAAGTCATTCAATGTCACCGCCTTCTAAGCCAAACAAAATGGCTCCATCCAGCTCGACAAGATAATTTAGGTTTTTTTTTAATAATTCTTTTTAATGATTTTTTGATGCGAGTGCTTGAAGAGATTGAGATGACGTTAGATTATAGGAGGAATGGTGATCTTGTAATGGCAAAACAGACAGTAAGAAGTGTTAGACATATATGTAATAAATGGTGGTAGTGAGATAAAGAGAACATGCAAGGGATGATGCTAGCGAGATCCCAAGGAAAGTGAAGGAAATGGCAGATATTAGTTGGAAGTTTATCAGTTAATCCGACCAATTATTGATATTAATTTTTGACAACATACACACAATAATGCAGTTTCATTAAATTGTCCTTGAGATGGAATCCAAAATGTGTTGTCAGCTGAAGTGAAAGACACTAAGACAGTGTAAGTATGGGCATGGGAGCCAAAATGTGTCACCAAATTCCATATACCGATACCAATTATTAAATGTTCTTTTTATTTATAAGTACTAGTTCACATTACTTATTGATTTATTCAACAAACACCTAGTAAATGCGAAATTGACTTGTAATAAACAAGAAAACAAACAAGTAGTAGAAAAACCTGAGACATGAGGAGCAAAGCAGAACTGATTTTAGTTCCATCACCAGAAATTAGAATTCGCAAAGCGTTTAATCGACCGCGAATGATCGGATTTCCATCACCGTTCCAGTGATGAAGCTACCACTTTTCGGTGGTCACGTTGATGCATGCACCAAATCATTCACATGTCCGAGAATCCAAGTAATTGAACCTACCTCAGGTGGAACTCATGAACTCATCTTTCATGAGTTACACCACTCAGTTTGTAGAAACCAACGTACCCCACGCCCGGAATATCGTTAGAGATGTCGTGTCATCCCAGTCTGTACGAGTTACAGGTGTAGTTCTTCATTAATTTTGTGTTTCCAAGATTGATGTTGCTCATGAATTCAATTTGCCCTTTTATATGTACGTAAGTCCTAATGCTGGATACTTGAGTCTCTTAATTTATTTGTCAACGAGTTCAAAACTTCAGATTCTGACCTGTCAACCCAGTCCCGGTTTTGAGTTCAAATTTGTTTGAACAGTTTGGTTATAACATTTTTTGTTAAGATTGCGGCTAAAAGGTTCAAGGCTGCAAAGGGTATAATTGTGTATACATTTGCCTAGCTAGAGCCATATACTCCGGTGTACACGTTTGGACGTACAGCTGGTTAATGTCAAAGATCAGCCTGTGTCCGATTGGGATGAGGGTAAGCACCAGGAGATCTTGAAATGGCTTGATGATCAACGTGAAGCTTTCTATGTTTTGGAGGTGGAGCTGGGGTTAGAGAAGAGTGAGTTCAGGTTTTCGTGGTCTGTGAGAGTATCAGGACCAAACAATGACACTAGTGAGAGTGCAAATGATGATCATTTTCCTGAGGAGGAGAGTGATATGTGGATGGAACTCAATCTTGGAGAGCTTGTGGTATGGTGTGCCGATTGTTACAGCAGCTCAATGCTTTTAGAATGGTGAAGGAATTCCAGCGGGGACCTTGTGATGGCCGATCTCTGATGGTTGGTGATAGTGAGATAAGGAAGAAAGTGAAGCAATTTTCAGACGGATGGTGGATCTACAGTTCTAATATGTTGTGTCGTTATGGAGTTAGTACATCCAAATAATTAAACATATCATCTTCAATGTTACTCTCATACCTACACTTGGCAATAAAAGCTAGAGGTGTCAAAAATCCGAATGTGTCTAGTCCGGTCCAATTCGATCAATTTTAATTTTTAATTGTTTTTAGCAAGTTGTAATTAATTTGTGTTATTTGGTTACGATGATTAATTTGTGATATCCTATCAAGCCGTTTGTGATTATTTTCTCTTATATAGCGATTACATCTTATCCCGGTTCACACAATGCATTGTCAATTCTTTTATTAATAATAGCCTGGTGTAAAGGAACTGCCCCCAACCGGGGAAATGCATCGCAGCCGCATAGACCGCAAGGCAAAATAGAGGGTTGGGATTGGTCCCAGGAGCGTGTGAGGAGAGGCCAACCAGCTAGGGACATTTGTCTCGGGACTATAAAAAGCGATGGATGCATTTTCATTTGATACTTCACTTAACACTTTTGTCACTTTCTACATTTTTTTTTACTATTACATTATCCATCACAGAGTTACACTTTTCCAATTACCTAACTTGATCATCGAAATGTGGTCCTCGACACCTCGTGGGTGTCACCTTGACTGTTTTCTGTCTTGCAAGCACTCTGTTACGAGGTCGATAGAGGAGTGTGAAGGAGAATCACAAGAGAGTTGCCCTCAACTTCACTATGAAATTTGTAGGGTTTGTACATTGAAAATTATCATTCCTTAAAGATTCTTAGAATGACTCTAAATTTTATTCATAGATAAATTATACAAATTCAAGATGATTGCGAAAAATTGGTTTAAAAAATATAATTTACATCAACATTTTAACCCCCAGCAAAACATGTAAGGTTTGGTACATAAAATATTATCATTTTTAAAAGGTTCTTGAAGCGGCCCCAAATGTTATTCATAAATAGATTAAATCAAGTAGAGGTGATTGGTATTCTTAAAAATAAAAAAATAAGGTTGAGTTGATTGGTACAAAATTTTGTATAAATTTATTACTGAAACTCATTTTACATTGATAATTTCATTCTCACGAATGTCATAGCAATTAATTCACAAAAAATGAACATTTTTCAAAAGTTCTCAAAATCACCCAAATTTTATTCATCGATTGATTGGATCAATGAAAGGTTATTTATGCAAAAATCATTTTATATTGACATTTACACCCTCGATTATGAGAATGTGAAAATTTCTGAAAGGTTCTCAGGATGATCCCAAATTTAATTCTATTCAATTCAAGGTGAATTATGTTTGAAATTGCATGTTAAAATTCATTGTATGATGACAATATCACCTTCACAAATTTCGTAAACTAATAATAATTATTAATTTGAAAAAAGGTCTTATTTAGGGTTTCAATAATAATTTTTTTTTTTTTTTTAACAATAGTTGTTAATTTGAGTGACGAGCATATTTAAGATTCGGTAATAAATATTAATCTAAGTTAATGCTTATAACCAAATAGTTTGAGTGGTAATTACTAATTATTAATTTGAAAAAATGTCTCATTTAAGGGTTCAATAATAGTGTGTATATATATATATTTATATATAATAGTTATTAATTTGAGTTACGAACATATTTATGATTCGATAAAAAATGTTGAGTTGAGTTAACACTTATTATTCAATATTACTTTGAGAGATAATTACTAATAATTAATTAGAAAAAAAAAAAGAGTCTCATTTAGGGTTTCAATAATAGTTTTTTTTTTTTTTTTTTTATTGAGGAAATTACAATTTAACTACTCAGTTTTAAACTTTATTTAGGTAAAACAAAAATTTCAATTTTATTGCAATTGACCCCTCTATAGTTAGATCATTTCCCTTCAAGTTAAATGAGTTAAGGGTAAAGTTATCATTTTTATGGGTAGAGGTCTGTCACGTGGATGAAGCAAACTATTGATTTAATTTCTATTAAAAATTAAAAGATAAAATATTTTTTTTAAAAAAATAAATAAATGAATTAGAATAAATAAATATTAAAAATCTTGGTTATCTCTCTCTCCACGATATCCCCACATTCACGCTAGACGCTCTCTCTCCACCATCTCTCACCAAACCTCTACCACCACCCCTCCACGCCAATACATTCCATCGCCTTCCCTTTTCTCTTATTCTTCACTCTTCATCAAACCCCGTACCGCCCTACTAGACCTCCACCACCACTCTTTCCACACTAACCACTTGTCTTCTCTTCCTTTACTTCCCCTTCGTTTCCTTCTCTCTCCATTCCCTTTTGCCGCGACTTTCTTTTCCCTTTCTTTACCTTTTCATTATCTGGGTTCATCTGAGTTCGAATTAAACCCAAATGAACATTTATTTGTGTTCGATCCAAACCCAGATGAAGGTTCACTAGGGTTCGTGAATCCGAACCCCTTCATCTGTGGATTTGACGATTGTTGATGTTGATTTTGACAATTGATGATGATTTTGACATGTTGATTTTTCTTTCTTTTTTTCAATCTCTGGGTTTGATGATTTTTTATGTTGGGTTCGAGATTGATGATGGTTTTTGTGGTGATTAAGGGTTTCTAGTGATGATGTGGGGTTTGATGGTTTTCAAATTATCTAATTTTTATTTAATTTGAATTTTTTTTTTCAAATTAATCAATGGAGATATGATGAAATTTTTTTTATTTAATTTTTTAGTTTTGAATTATTTTTAAATTTATTTTTATTTTTTACTTTTTAGTTTTAGTTTTCTTTTTGAAAATAAAAATGTAAGGGCATTTTAATCTTGTAGCCATGTTTTTACTGTTTATCGTTAACTTTAACGAAGATCCCTTAATGGTAGGGGTATAAATTACAATAAAATCGAAATCTTTGCTCCGCTTGAACATAATTTCAAATGGAGTAGCTAAATTGTAATTTCTTCTTTTTTTTTTTTTAAATGGTTGTTAATTTGAGTTACGAACAAATTTAGAATTTTGTAATAAATGTTAATTTGAGTTAACACTTATTGTCGAATAGTTTGAGTGGTATTTACTAATTATTAATTTGAAAATATATCTCATATAGAGTTTCAATAATAGGTTTTTGTTTTGTTTTTTTTAAATAATAGTTGTTAATTTGAGTTATGAACATATTTAGGATTTAGTAATAAATGTTAATTTGAGTTAAAACTTATTGTGAATAGTTTGAGTAGTAATTAATAATTACTAATTTGCAAAAAAAGTCTCATTTAGGGTTTCAATAATATATATATTTTTATATAATAGTAGTTAATTTGAGTTATGCACTAGGTTTGACAAAATACAATATCAATTACTCAATACAACCTTCAAATGTACGCCCCCTGAAGTTGATGACGGAATTCCTTTTTGTTTCGATTGTTCGCACTAGTACCCGTGGAGGTTTTATACAATACAACATAAACAAGCGTAAACTTAAAACAATTAAAGCAATTTCACACTTATCAACTAAACAATCACAACTAATTTAAATATATGTAAGTTTCCACAAAAACTCTTTCTTTCCTTCTAAAAGCATCATTTGTACCCCTAACTGTTATGTCACGCGGTAATTTTTAACTGACACCAACTGTAACGTTACTGAGATTCCTCAGCATCTACGTGTGAAATTCTCTGCATCGCAAATCGTAGTGCTAGGTAATCTATAAATCTGAGCAATTACGTGTGGAATTTTCTACATTATAAGCGTAATGTTATATAATCTGTATATCTTGGCGACTACATACGGAATTTTCTGTATCATAAACGTAGCACTAGATGATCTGTAAATCTTAGTAATTACAATCGAAATTTTCTACATCACTATATAGTGCTAGATAACTAATAAAACTGAGGGTGTACACATGACCTTTAAAACTCTTTTTCACCATGTGCAATAAGCACAAATCACTTATCTTTCAAACCTTTCAACTCATTTCTCATAAAACAGTGTTGCTCTCGATTTACTTTGAAATGGATCTAATGATCTCTTTTTCACAACAAAAGACATTACATCAAAATATTTATTCATAAGTTTTAAATAAAAAATAAAGTTACGATTTCTAAAAATAACAATATAGAGTAAATGTTTAGTACTTACCTCAATCCTAAGCTTGTCGAATAACTTTAATGGGCTTTCCTTGCTCCACTTGCTTGCGTTTCACCTACACATCATATTCTCACTCAAAATATGCTACAAATAGCTACTCAAAGCTATAAATAAAGTTTTCAATGTAACTAGTATCATACAATCCTCTTTTGACTTTTGACTACAACTTTCTCATCTCAATTTTAACTTAACTGAAACTTAAATTTTTCAATTTCTTTCCATGAACCTCACTTATTATCACCTAGGAACACACTCATATACTCGAAATAATTTTCTGAAGCCTGAAATGAAAAATCCCAATTTTAGATCCCCTTTGGTCAAATTTATGCTAGGGGGCAATCCCTAACTTTTCTTCATTCCGTTTTCACTCCAATCATCTCTCTATCTCTCATTTAGGCTAGCCCTAAAATGAATTAGAAAAGAAACGCCGGTCGGGTGGAGGTCCCTAGCCAAAAACTCCTATTTTTCACTACTTTTTCATATCAATTTTTACTATATTCACATTCTAAACTCAATTCTCTTTCTATTAGGGTTCTTAGACTCATATATGTTCATACGTGGCATAAAAATATAAAGAGGAAGTGACATTGCATAATGATCACTAATGCCCTTCACTTAGCCTAAACAACACACTTGCATCATCTATTTTCTTTTTCAATTCTATCTTTTCCATATGCTTTTCTAACATCTAACATGCATGAATTCAAGCTTACATGTATCAAAACTCAATGAACTCACTCATCCCTCTTGGTGGCTGAATTCACACATGCATACACAACAATCTATTTCTTTCACTTTTTAAGATTTTCATTAAATTACTCTCTTAGGTATTTTATCAAACACAATAACTACAATTTAGGGTTTCAATAATTTTTTTTTTTTTTTTTAACAATAGTTGTTAATTTGAGTGGCGAACATAGTTAGGATTCGATAATAAATGTTAATTTGCGTTAAAACTTATTGCTGAATAGTTTGAGTGATAATTACTAATTATTAATTTGAAAAAATGTTTCATTTAGGGTTTCAATAATAGTTATATATATATATATATAATAGTTGTTAATTTGAGTTACGAACATAGTTAGGATTTAGTAATAGATGTTAATTTGAGTTAACACTTATTGCCGAATAGTTTGAGTGGTAATTGCTAATTATTAATTTGAAAAAATGTCTCATTTAGGGTTCCAATAATAGTTTTTTTTTTTTTTTTTTTAAATAGTACTATAGTTAAGGTTGTGAGAATCTGGGTTCAAGCTGATGAAAATATAAAACATTATTGTTTTTAAGTTTCATTTTACTCAAAGTTTTCAAATTGTATTGAAAAATAAGAACAGCGATTCAATGTCTAAATACATTTTGAAATATTTATATTATAAGCTAAAATAATAATATATATGAAACCAAATGTTATGGGAAGATGGAAACGTGAGGATCACCTCTGACCCATCTGGACACACTTTTTTCCAACACAAAGTGTTACTTGTGAATCTACAGTAGACACAAACAAAACTCAAACCATTAAAAGAACAAAACTATATATGATCCCCATCCAAGAAGATTAATCAAGGCAAATAATAATAACAAGGAAGAGAATCTTGTGAATCACAGCTGGATTGTTTCAGGAATTACTAATATGTATAGGTGAATATCGATTTTTACACGTGTGTAAAACACATTACACACTAGTTTATATATGTCGATTGTTGTGCAAAATCGCAAGTGAACGAGCCGAACAAGTAATAAAGTGATGAGAGAAGTATCGTCCCACGAGGATTGTTGTTAATTAATGCCCAAAATTAAAATAACTCAACTTTTATTTGGTAGATGAAATTTGAGTGAATGAGTTGATAACTATGATTAAATTTAATAAATGAAAATAAATGAAAATTAATTCAATGAATAAAAACTCTAAGATTATGATTTCACCATAACTAATCTATTCCTCCCCTTTGTTCTTTTTAACCAAAATTAACTATCCAGTTGTTAGTCGAGATTCCCTGAATTATTCACATAGCCTCTCCCGAGGTCTAAGGAAAATACTCTATAAAGATTAACTGCTATGTTCCCATGCAAGTCAAAACATTAAAGGATTCATTAAGATTTATGGATCTCTCTTATAGACTACACAAACCATGCAGGTATATTCCTATCCTACATACAATTTATGACATTAAATACAATGAACTAGACACATAAATCAGCTTCCGCTATCATTATGATTAACAATTCAACTAAATAGTGGCCAATTATTTAGAAGCATTAAGAACAGTATTAAATGCATTAACTAAGATAGAAAATCACTAATTGAATTGAACAAAGAGTTGGAACATCAAAGTTAGGCTACATCATAACCTTAGAAAACAAATCTACTCCATAATAAAATTTACAAAAACTAGAAAATTAAACATAACAAGAGATAGGAAAACTTAGTGGATTGAAGCTTCACCGTAGAATTTCTTCCTCTGCTTTGCTCCTCCTCTCCAAGCTCTCTCTCTCTTTCTCTAAACTACTTATTGTTTTGGTTTGTGATGGAATGCTTAGAATGGTGATTCTAAGGCCTATTTATAGGCCAAATTCACCTCCAATTACATCATCGATTGCATCATCGTTTCCTGATTTTCCACCATTTTGCATCATCGCTTGCATCATCTTTCACCTACCCCATTCAAAGTCAACTTTCAAATTGCATCATTGCTTACATCATCATTCACCTACTCCATTCAAGTCAACTTCTATTACATCATTGCTTATATCATAATTTTGATTACATCATTTCTTACATCAGCATGACATAATATTTATTTCTAGAATACCCTATCTTTAAACCGCGATAATTTCTTTATGCGATCTCCGACTCGAGTAATTCTTGAGGCGATGAACTTGCTGGGAATGATATTCATTTTGTAGCGATGATCTTATCTTGAACAATATTACTTTGTGGGGTCCACATGCGTATTTTTAACCAATTTTATTCTGAAAATAAAAATAAAAGAAATATGAAATAATTTACTTAATAATAATAAAAATATTAAGAACTAAGCAATAATTCAAATTTAAAAAGATAAAATAACTCTATAAATATGAAGTTATCATCGATACATATCCATGGTCTTGAAAAAATAAATAAATCTTGATCATGAGAGAGAATGATATTCTTTGTAGTCTTGTAGATATGTAGGGTTGTGACTCACTGACTTGTGAGTTGTGAGTGTGGCATTTGATGGGGGCATTGTTGAGACTAGACAATATGATGTCGTAGAAGGGCAGAGGATAATTTCAGGGGAGGTTAGTAAGTGAGTGAGTGGTGCACAGCACATGGGAATGATGGGAGGGAGGTGTTGGTGATGATGATGGATGGTAAAAGATTTACAATAATAAGGCAACAAAGCAATAAAAAAACAAATGAGAAAGAGTTGATAAGAAGATGACAAAAATAGAGCAGCAAATATATGTGGATGAGTTCACGGGTGCACTTAATCTTCGAAAAAAAGTATCTTCTTCACATGCCTACAAGTTTCTCTTGCATCTGCCCCATCTGGCTCATTCTCACGTCTCTCTCAATTATTCTAATTTGATTAGGGTTTTGATGAGCTTTTAATGATTTAGTGATACTCTTCTACTTCTACATGCATCATTACAATATAATTACAATCCTTTTCGACTTTACTAATCGACAATCATAAAATTTTATTGAAATCTTAATTTATATGGACAGTTTTCTTTTCCCTAATTACTATAGGAGTGATTATTTCTTGTTTATGGAAGTAAATATTCGAACCGTACAAATAGTATTTAATCTTGATAAGTTCCAACAAATTTTTAACTCATTTACTAGTGTTAAAAATATTATCCTATAGAATTTTAACTTCTTAAGTTATTAAAGTTATAATTAGCACAAAATATTCCTTGTTCATATAGTTGTTGTCAATGATACACATGAAATATACATTTTATAATTTTCTCCAAATCTAACCTAATGCCTTAAGTCTCCAAGAATAAGTGTAAATGATTTTTGTTTTTTCTCACTATTTAAGTCACATGTCAACATAATAGAATTATATATAATTGACCATGATTCACGCCCTCGCTTACTATTATCTATAGGTCCCATAGCCATTACTAGAAAGCTAAAATCTCTCACTCACTCACATTGAGGCATCATGGAGGCTCGGAAGTGATTAAATTAAAAGTCATATAGACAAAGACAAACATGTCTATGTGCATGCTATAGATCGAGCTTACTAGGCTTTCCAGTCTCCATTAATTGTTTAATCAACAATGTCTTCTTTTTCTGCAATTGGTAGGTGGTTCATGAAGCTGCTCTTCTTGGGGGTTTGGTTATGGAGCTGTGGCGGGATAGCTGCAGCTACACTAAATCCAGGTGAGATTTCAAAAGTTGATGATGCCCAGAACTTCCATATGTACTATGGACAAACCTTCAAAGTCATCAAAAACGCCATGGATGGCCAAAGTTACCTTCTTATCCAGGTATCTTCTATATTTTTAACTCTAATGTCAGAATATTGCATCATATTATAGTGTCTCAAATTTTGGAAACTAGAGTAATTGTAACTAGATTACACATACATACATACATACATATATATATATATTTAATAGTATGCTCTAACTTTATAAGAGAAAAATATTAGTCACTTAACTTTATCTATCTTAATATTTATATCTTGAATCTTGATTTCGGATCATTTTATTCATGTTTGGAAATATTTTTATAAAATTACATTTTAAAGTTAACATTTTTGGAAAGGGACTAAAACTACCTTGAAATATTTTTTGTAAGTTCTAGTTTTTTTTTTTTTTTAATTTTTTGATAAATCACTTGGAATATTTTCTTTGAACAAAAAGGTACTTTATGAGAATATTATTTACAAATTTACTACTTTTAGATTATGAATTTGAGCCAAGCTGAGTCCAATCAAATTATCAAGCAGACAACAGTTCTTGAACTCATTGTTAAGTAGTTGTGGTGTCCCCCACCAATTTCCGAAATTCCACCACTTTAGCTTAACTCATTTAATTAATCATATTATATAATACTAAATATGGAACCCCAAAAATGTATAGGCCAATTGTTTCCTCGACAAAACTCATTTTCTAAGATCATACCTAGAATACTTAGGTATCGATTTCTTTTTTGAATTTAATTTATTGATTGAACATTATATGTGGTTTTATTTTTTAATTATGAAATCTTGTTAATTATAGAACATTATTAATGTCTGAGCAGAACAATTCAAGAATGGCCTCAAGGACAAAATATTGCACTTCAAGAATCAAATCCTTCGTCATCCCTTTGTCTAACTATTCTATTGATACTGACTTATTTCCAGGTACATTGTTTTGATCCTTAACTTGTTTTAACTTTAAACTCAAAATTCTAACTTAATTTATACAATCATGTTTAAACTCCTCATCAAACAAGGATGATTTAATCATATTATTATGATTTATGATTTCGTAAGATAATAAGGATGAATTTAGGTTTCATTGCATTTATTGATTGGTAATTACCTTGTAAATTGAAAAACGAAGTACGTTTTTTCTGATGTAACGAGTATATAACAATATAAATCAATGAATTAGGAATGTTAATGAGTTAAATGGAAATGAGACAGGAGATCGAAGAACACCTATTCTCATTTGACTTATTGATATCCCTAATTCACTTATTTGCAAGATTGTTTCTTACTCGCTAACTCATAGTAATTTATTTCCTTTTTACTAGGTAATTATCACTAAACATAATTGTATCATGTCTAAATTCACCTTTATCATAATATAAAGTCATAAAATCATAATTAGATACCGTATAAATTATCAGCGGGTCAACAATATTTAATATGAAATTCGTCATCTAATGAAATTATAAAATATATATAGTTTCAACTTTTTTTTCCCTTTCAAAGTTATTTTGTCTTCATTTTATGGTATATATTCTAACTCTTTTTCCTTTTAATTTCTTTTTTCTTCTACAATTCCAGTTTCCTTCTTCGAGGTGAGAATTGTGGCTATATGTAAGTTGTTACCATTAATTTCTACTTTGAAAAAATAATAATAATCCAAATATAACTTTAATTTTAATGTAAGGGATACAAAATATCATTTTCAATTATTTTATTTCCTCTAAAAAGTGATCCTCAATTGATTTGCTATAAGATACATAAAAGTGCTCCTAAAATGCTATTTTGTTTTTTGTTTAATAATTATTTGCAAATATTTTCCACAGCTATTAGGACTATTAAGCAGCATGAAGGGCATGACTTCAGAATCAGTGGTTTCTGAATGTGTATTAAAATTATATCAAGGAGGAGAAATTGGTATTATTAATAAAAGTGAGCCTCAACAATTTTCACAATTTTCTGCTCATTTTATTAGCCAATCTGATCAGCCACAAGCCTGCAATTTTGCCAATTTTGTGCCTTCCTCAGAGGAAAGCCCTATCCAGGTAATAATTAGTAAATAATGTATATGTCTTTCACTGTAACTTCTTGAGTTCAGTAGTTACTTGACATCATATAAAAAGTATATTGAACATATATATAAATCGATAGTATGTACATTTTAAATCTATATTCCTATCTACATCTTGTCTATTTATATATATTATTAGTTGAGATAATGGACTTATCAACTAAATAATTGTGTATGAGAGACAATATGTTACTAAATAGTTGATTAGTTCTTCCGCATAAATTTATAAGACGTTACTAAATAATTTATTAAAAATAGTCATTAATCCTCTGTTTTTAAGGACATGCTAGTTGAGCATATTATATATCAATTGCATTGCAAAACTTCTATATCTGCACGAATTTAACTAGCAAATTAATTGATTAATTTTATGTGCTTTTATGAAAACAGAGAGCAGAGTGGATAAAGTTCTTGGGAGTTTTTGCAAATGTTGAAAGTAGAGCCAACCAAGTATACAATGCGGTAAGTATTTTATTAATTACATGTCACATATTATTACGTATTAATAAACTATCAGAATCCTCTATTGATTTGAGTTTTAAACTTGGTAGGTTAAAGAGAACTATCTATGCTTGAATGGAGTAGCAACAAACAAGACCAAGCCATTCAAACCAATAGTTGCTTGGATGGAGTTTTATGATGTTAGTAAATATCTCTCTTTCAAATTTGCATTTTCATGATTTGTTTTTTTATTTTTTAGGATAAATTTATGTTCACTAATTTCTCTCATGATTGAAAACGAACGTGATCGGATTGTCACCGCATGAGACGGGGCCCTCCGCTACATAAAAAGACACCTTTTTATATAATGGAGGGCCCCGTCTAGCACGGTTACCGTTCGGCTACACCCGTCGCCATCCGGCCTCAGCCGGTTCCTATAGAAGTCATTACATTTTAAGGCCAATTTTTTAAGAATTATTAATTGGATTGCGTTTCTACTATTTCCAGGGAGTGTGGTCCTTTACTCGGGAGCCATTCAAGTTGAAGGTAACAATCTTAAAAAAGTAGTCTAAATCTAGCTAACAATTAAGAAGGTTATTTTTGTGTTTTCAATCTTTTTAGTGGAGTTATATCCAATAATTTCTCAAATTAGCTAACATTATTTTTTTTTTCCTTTGAATTGAATTGAAAAAAAAAAAAAAAAGTATGTGGAAGATGCTGGTGGAGAAAATGTAGATAATTCTATCAACAAAATGACTTATAACATCTCCAATCCTGATGATTTGGATCAGTTGCATGCCATCCTTTGTGTAAGGGCTGTGTATCAATTTTGACAATAGAAACTTCTTTTATATATATATATGTATGTATGTATATGCTTTTGTGAAATGTATGATCTAATTATATTTATTTTATTTTTATTTAGACTGTGGAAGTAGTTATTGATGGGACATACACTTCAGAGCCTGCAAACTACACCCAATCAACATTTCTCCAAAATATAAATGTTGATGATCACTCTTGTTTTGCTTTTCTCACAAATCAAAGCTTATGGAGATTTGATAAAAGAATCCAAAATTCCATTCTAGGTATGTATATATCAGAATTTTATACATCTGTGTACATTTAACTGTTGAGTTTTTATAGTACATGAATTCTTTATTATTTTAATTTTTTTTGGGTGAATTATAAAACTGTAGATTGGCATGATGGAGCTGTCTCCCAACCTCAACTGGTTTTAGCAGATCTTATTGAAGCTCTATTTCCCACTAGAAATTACACTACTACCTACTTCAGAAACATTGCAAAGGTATACTTTTTTTTTAAAAAAAAAAAAAAAAGGATCAATTGATCTATTACTCATTATCCAAACAATATATTTAAAAATTAATATGTTATTTGGAAACAATCCTACGAAGTTTTTGTATTTTTCCGTTTTTAAAAAATTGTACTCGAGATATATAAATTTAAATCATATCTTCCTTCTCCTAAATTCATAGATAATGAATCAAACGTCTGTTAATTTTTATAAATAATAATAATAAGAAAAACGTAATTGCAGTTTTTTGTCTTGCAGGGAGATGGGGTTGTAAACATTGGAGCTGATATGTGTAATAGAAGCAGCTCCATTGCATTGGACCCAACAATTATTCCTTGCCAATAGTTTTCTTTACATCACTTATAACATTTTTTCACATGTAATTTTTTGGCCTTTTAGTTTGATAATTTCAACTTGTAACTGTATTCATATAAGCATTCATTTGCTCTTTTGGAATTTATTTCACGGTCATATTCATCTTTTCTTTTCTTTTAGACCTTTCGCCTTTGATAAGGTTTGTGATTGAAGAATATTATTACTCTTGTTAACATCATAATTGACTCCATCAAAGGTGTTTTTCGCCACTTAAACACTTGCTATATATGGTTGAATTAAATCTATTTGAGTATTTGTTCCCACAAACCTTTACATGAGCAGAGGCAAAATTTCTCTACCAATAGCATCCCAACCAATGATGTCCTGACATTAAACATGATTATACACTTCACCGAGCACATTTTATAAACAAACTTGTATAGATAGTTTTTTTCTCTTATAATAAGCGTATAAATTTGAATCGCACAAATAATATATCTTGACAAGTACAGTAGACCTCCAATCTATTTAGTGTTAGTTTAAAAAAAAAAAAATTGCGAGATGCAAATGGGATATTAGAAATGGGATGTTTAACATTACTAGACAGTCATACATCACAAAATTATTCAAAGCTTAGTTGAACTCAGATATGTAGAACATCTTGGTCCAACACATCCAAGAGCCAAAAGTTTCAAAAACAAAAAGGATATTGATGACAAAAACAAGCACTGTTGTCTATTCTATTAAGCATTCCATTCTAATAATCATAACCAGTAATTGTGTCTTACGTCATCTTGTTTTGAACATAACAATACAATTGAAAATGGACATAATGATGACTGTTAAAACTCTACACTGCCAATTGGGGATACTCTCCAACAAAAAAAGGGTACATGATCCAACTTAGTATTTCTCCAACAACACATGTTAAAAGTAAAGCAATCCTAATTCATATGTCCTGCTGGATTTCTATTCCAAGACAAATAAGATGGATCCCCAAGAGGCCTGCAACAAAACATAAAAAACCATCTCAAAACATAATTCATAAACCAACACATAATTACAAGAACACATAACCAAAAGCACTCTTCAATCAGTGCAATCATCAGAATCATCATCTCAACTAGGATTGTAATTCGATTGCGTTTATATACCTAGGAGATTGAAATGGAAGACCTTTACAACATAAAAGTTTTCGTGTTTTAAGTACTGGCAATCAAATCAATTATCCTCATAACGAAATCACGAAATCTAGGCTAAAATTTGAATCGCCACTAGGAAGCAGAAACATGGCACTTCCCCACTGGTTCTACTCCTGACTAGCATATCGTTTGATGTCCGGTCTGTGTATCTTTATAAAATAGCGAGGAAAAGTTTTCATACATCATAATTTTGGGAATATTATTACTAATTGATGACAGAGAAAACCTGTTAGCAATGGTGAAGAAAAAGGAACTTAGATACTTCACTCACCTTGGCTTAATCACGTACATAAGTATGAAGGTTATTGCCAAGAAGAGGCATATTCCACCGACAGTAAGATATGCTATGCCCAGAAAATCATTTTTCCCACCTATCCAACTTGTTGTGGAAAGAACCAGTTTCTTTTTACCCCCAAAACTGTAAGTGTTATAATTGTTCTGTATTGTGACTGTCACTTGGTCATTAGCATTAAGATCAGTCTCTATTTTCCCATATAGTTTTCGAAAAGTTGGCAGCGCTGCAGTACGCATCCAAACTATAAGATCCTCTTGTTCGCTCAACTGTTGACACACATACCAGCAACGAGACTTATTTAAAAGAATCAAAATAACGAAATATGAAACGGGAAACATGGACAGGAACAAAGGTAAACTGACCGGTATGTGAGGATTAAGTTTTGCACCTCCAATCAAACCGCCACTCTGGAAATTTTTAGGATAGACGTCTGACCCAAATTTATGATTTTTGTCACTTGCCCATGCTATGTTCTTCTTGCTTATCTCTATCACCTTGTCTTTTACTGAAATGCCGTATGTGTCATTGAACAAACTCCATGCAATAAGGCCACAAGGAACGATTGGAGATCCACCTGCTGTGGCTTCAGGATCACAATTCGTGGTAACACGCTCGTCGCTCTTGCTCCTTAACTGCTTGTCACTTCGACTCTTGACATAACTGACAGCAATTTTTAAACTTTTAATTTAAAAAGGTATTCAAAATGATACAAAAGTCAAACATAACATGGTAATGAACACAATGAACCAGAAGTCAAAACAATACAGTGACCATTCTTTTTCCCTACTGCAAACAACATATAAGAGGCAATTTGTTTGATCTTCGAACATGTTGACTAGGTTGAAGAGAAAGCCCATTGCATATAGGATCAGAAGAAGAGATGGATTATCTTTCCTCTATCGAATATGAAGCACTGAAAATAATAGGTGTGCCCATAAGGAATACAGAAACTTCTTTAAAGAGCCCATACTTCTCTACAGATCACTTTTCAGTTGGCTGTCTTCACCATGTTGCCATTTTTCTTTTGTTCCCTGAGGACATGAATTTTACTTTTTGTCTACTTAGCTGTCCCAGATTCTTGCTTATCGAAAAAGACATTGTCAACATAAGCAGCATGCATGGCAGCGATTTCCAACAGGAAGCCTGAGCCATTTTTTTTCTCCAATTAAGCATATATTTAACATATTTGTAGAAATGTATATACGTAGCCTGAGGAGACAAAGGTAACATCCTAAAATCCTTAAGTGCTTTAACAGTTCAGCTTTAACTCGTAACTCCTCTATTATCAGTTGAAATGCACAACCCATACAAGTAGAACCTTTAACCTTCAAGAAATTTTCGCATATGAAAATTCAAACTTAGAATTTCCATACAAGTAGAGAGCAGAAAAATATGCCTAAGAAAGCACATACTGCAGAACACACTACTGTTAGTCACAGGATGTCCTTATCAAAGAATCAATATGCAGTTAAAACCATGTCCACAACAAGTGAAAATAAGCAGGTTCAAGGACATGCACATGCGCTTGCAAACACAAACAACTAGCCAAACTTATTCCTCACACTTCACAAATGTACAAATAAATTGTACAGATTATACATACCGCCGATGGTTCTGGTAGAAGTTATCAAGCTGATAATAGACATAAACAGGACTTTTCATTTGCTTTGGTACCTGGAAATGTCAAGGCACAAGACAATTGTTACCAATTTTTCATCGGGCTCGAAACACATATCACAAAAACACAGAATAAAGCAAAAGTCCAGTCACACATATGAGAGAAAAAGAAACCGAACTAACTTTGAAACTCCTAGTACATGTTTTGTTAGTGATAGCGCTTTGGATGTAATCAACCACATTCTTGCTATAATCATTAGGAATGCAATCTTCATCATAGCGGTCCACAATTTCCACAACCTAAACGTCAAAGAATGCATAGCTTCATCTCAAGAAATAATCAACGCAAACGTTCAAAAACTCAAAATACAGATCAAAATGTACTACATTCTCAGATGCAAACAATGACAGAAGGCCAACTGGGATGAAGACAATGCCAATGATGGTAAATATCGCAATGACCTGAAAATCCAACAAGAACAACAAATCAACAAAAGAAGAACCAAAAACAAACCACCCAACAAATTTTGCATCCTAATCCATACATATCCAGGAGTCAGAACTGGTTTGCAAGCAGGAAGCTCTTGCTGCGTAAACCTAGAATCTGCAACAAACAAAGAGAAAACCAAACAATCTCAGCCCGAAAAATCATCCATACACAACAAACAGGACAGCAAAGACATCACAACAAAAGATCAAACACGAGAAAATTTGTTCATAAAACTTTCATATTCATGCATTCAACATTAGAATCCTATCCAGAACCTCTCATAGTGGATACAATTCATCATCAATAACAACAACAATAACCACCACTGACCAGCCCACGAATATTTTTTTCCACAATGCAACTTCATGAATCATACAACCACCAAAAAAATCAAGCCTTGCACCCACAAAATATTACCAACCACCAAAAAAATCAAGCTTTGCAGCCACAATATATCAACATCATCCAAACCCACCACATAAAATAAAAAAACAAAACCACCAAAATCATAACTTTAAAAAACCAACATCATATTACCAAAAACAACAACAAACCCACAATTTTTTTCCACAATGCAAACTTCATGAATCTCTCGACAACGCAATTCCCATATCATAAAAATTCAAGCTTTGCCGCCACCAAACATCAATATAATCCAAACCCCAACACGAAAACAAAAACAAAAACAGAAAAAAACAAAAAAAGAAACCCAGATCATACAAATGTACAACGAATGAAAAAAGAAAACTAACATTTGGGCTTCTTGGATTTGATCCTGGAAGATGAATCCGATGACACATTTTCGGCTACAGAGCTGGTTTCTCCTCCTCCACCACTCATCTCCACCACAAACCAATAATTATAATTATAATAATAATATAATAATTATAATTCCAAAAAAAGAAAAATCTTTGTTTTTCTTTTTGTTTCTGGGTTGTTTACATATTCTCTCAAGGTTCCGTTTCGGTGGGTATTTACTTATTTATCTACAACAATAATTAAAAAGTAAATTTTGTTGCTGTTGTTGTTGTTGTTGTGTTTTATTTTTTTTTAATAAAAGAAAAAGGGAAAAGTGAAAAATAGAGGAGGGTTTATGTGTCTCTATTCTCTAACACTACTAAAACCGCATCAACCGTTTCTTTTCCAATCTCACATTCTCATCCAACTGTCAACACTCTCTTGTTAGGTGATTGAAAATTTGACGTCACCTTTTTTAATAGAAAAAACTATCGAGAACTTAAACTAGACGGATGGAATTTTACTTATTTGATATAATTATAAACTTATGGTGTCAGAAGATATTTACCTTTTATAATACTCATGAACTTCTTCGTAACGTTAAGGCGTATGGGCGTATATTTGTTTGCTGTCAAAAAACATCTACTGGGATCCAAATAACATGATACGTGAGTTATCGATATATATTAATTATCATATCATTTCATAATTTATATAATTTTGATAATTCATATATCACATATTTTAGATGAATTTAAAAAAAAATCAATATAATTTAATAATCTTTAATATTTGAATTGAATAATAAATATTTGAATCACTTTGTTAATGTATAATATATATTTGTACGTATGTATGCGTGTTGTTTCTCTTCTTTTGAGATAGCAATTGATTATAAACGTAGTCTATACTCAAATGCGCAGGGAACGCGCGTCACGTTGTGAATGAATTTACCAAAGAGGGCACGATTGACAGATGGACAGCTATATGTACATAACATGGATACAATGATGTGTGACACTTTATTGTAGAACTTGAAAGTCTATCTGATACAATTTATTGTTCTTGCAAAATGTACAATTTCCATGATGAACAGTCCGAGAAGCTGATGCAACATCCCTCAACTTATTATTTATTTATTTTGCAGAAGATTTTGACCTTGTCAAAGTAGATTTCTGAAGAGCTACCTTCAACGTTTTATGATCCAAACAGCCTGAATATCAGTTATGATTAAAGGTGTGAGGTATGGTTTTACAAGGCAAATCTTGAATATTATCGTGCACCCACATTTGGATTTTAATAAAATCCAAACTTTAAAGTCTCAACCATTAAATGAATCTTTATATTGTTTTTTCTTTGTGATTTGAAATTGAAAAATCTATTGGACCGACAAAATCTAATATTCGAATTTTGTTAAAATTCATATGTCCGAAATGGGTAAAACTTTACCTCTGCAATCTTGACTGTGAGCGTCTGCTGCAGCACAAAACACAATTTATGTAAATTGTTTTGCAATGAAAATCGAATTTTAAGATAAAACATAAAATAAAATAAAATGGGTTTTTTTTTTTTTTTTGGGGGATTAAAAATAATATGACTTGGCATAATTTTCTAAAAAATAATTGATCACGTTGAGAGTTCGATGTCATGCCTTGGTGGGGGCTGTGGTTTGAGAGTTGGCTTTGACAGTGGTGGTGGTTGAGCATCTTCACTTGGAATTGCTACATTCTTCACCTGTAAACGTTTCACTTAGAAACCAGTTAAATCCCGAAAGTGTTTTCTGTAAAATCACTTTGTGAAAAAGCCATTCAAGTGTGTATTATATATACACTCCCTAGTGTTTTTAAATATATATACACCATAAGAAGTTTCAGTCATGATAGAAGGTACCAGGTTTTTATATTGGAGATTGTAAAACATTTCAATATATCTCTGCTTGGCTAGCTTCTGCTCCTTGCATATTTGCTTCCAGAAGCTGTAAGTGCATCCCATATTCAACAGCCTGTTTGCATAGATCTTCCAAGTGTAGCTGCAAAACAAGCAAAAGCTAGACATCAAATAACGAATGACGTTAAAAGAAATACGAAAATTTAATTTATTCTGATTAAACTATGCTCCCTCTAATCTAGGAGGCTTGATTCTTCCTTGCTATGTACGTTACCATTCTTCTATACGTTTCAAGCCATCCATGGAGAGCTTGTTCCAATAACTTGGATCAGCCTTGCACTTCTCAAAGAAATCAGCAATTTTGTTGCTGGATTCATTCCCATTGTTGGGATCAATGTGGAAACCTGAAACTCCATCCACAATAATCTCAGCCGGACCACCTTGGTTAGTTGCAAAAGTTGGTAGCCCACAGTTCATAGCCTCAATGACAGTAAGGCCAAATGCTTCATACAATGCAGGCTGAACAAAGGCTCCTTTTGTGTCAGCAATGCATCTGTAGAGTTCTCCATTTCGAATACGATCAGCCTGAGCTGCAATCCACCTCATCTGTCCCTTGAGTTGGTATTTTTCCATCAGTGAATGCATTATTTTTATCTCAGCAGTTTCTTCTCTGTCTTTTGACTTGGATGGATCAAAAAAGGCACCAACAATGACAAGATTCACCAAGTCTCTCAACCTCTTGTTCTTGCCATACCAATCAGTCAATCCTGTCAAGTTTTTCACAATATCAAGCCTTGCCATTGAGAAGATAATTGGTTTCCTTCTGTCTACCAGATATCCACTGTTTTCCCAAAAAAGAAAAACATTCAAGAAACATTGTTAGACAACATAAAAAAATGGTTAGAAAAATTGGTGACTGACCAACACTTACATGTGCTCATCATTGTCCACTCTGTTGTACAACAATTCCTCAATCTGAGGATGGAATTTAGTGAATCTTCTCTGCTTCTCTGTGTAAGGAAAATAGATGGATTGGTCTGCTCCAGGAGAAGCAATGTTGAACTTCGGATCAAACACATTGATGCCTCTAACAACTCTGCAGAGCCCTGGAAGGGTAAATGCAGCATGGCTCTCATACTGTCCTGGTCTGTCTTTGCTGCAAATAAACAGCAACAATTGAAAAGTCAGTTGAGCAAACACCTCTACCATCTAACAATTTTTGATATCCAATGACACGTAAAATACCTTCCTGCAATCTCCTGGTAAGTGCTTGCTATAACAAAATCAGCTTGATTCATTGCAATAATATCTGCTATGAATTGGCAAGAGAAGTGATATTTTGGTTCTAATTCTCTCCACTTGACATCTGAATCCTCATACTTGGTCTTCTCTAAAGCATGTGCAATCGTGGCCTAATTGTCAATATTGAAAATTAGAAGTTAATAAAGTACTAAATAATATAGAGAACATAAATTTTATATGTGCATAAAGTAACCATTAAACTCAAAAAAAAAAAAAAAAAGGACCTGAGTGATCCCTAGTTTACTAGCCATAAGTGTTGCTGCTAAATTCCCATCTGTGTAGTTTCCAATGATAAGATCTGGTTTTCCATCCAGGACATCTAGGATTTTGGGTGTAGCATCCTAGAAGTTTAAATGAGACAAAACAATTTAGTTAACACACTATGTCTTCTCGACAAAAGGTTTATTGGAGAGGAAAAGAAGAATGATATATACTTGAGTAAATGTCTCAAGATAGGGATAAACGTCGAAACGGGAAACCCATTTACGAAGTATCCCTTTCTCCGTCCTGAATGGCACTCGAAGGATGTTGGAATACTTGGTACCGTTTATCAGTTCCAACTCCTGGTTGCACTTAGTTCCTTTGGCATCCGGTATCAATCGAGTGACCTGTTTTTCATTTCGAACAAAGATGGTGAATAGTATCAAAAATTTTAATCCGAAACTTGTTCCTTGAAGCACAAGAAACTTACCACAAGAATTTGAGGCTTCACATTGAGTCCTTGGCGCTTGATTCTGAGGAGCATTTCCTCTTCCAAAGCTTTCACTTGATCCAGAATGTAAACAACCTGAAGCAATAAGACATCTATCTTGCTCAGGAATTCATAAAACAGGTACTAAATTACATTATGCATTTTCAAATCCTGTGAAGAATATGTACCTGCCCACCAGTGTCTGGCAAGCCAAGGACATCTGCTTGGCCAAAGTACCCATGAACAGAGAAAATCACCACATTGAATATTCTTGGAAGCCTGGTAATAAACCTCTCCAGGTTGATCGGATCGGGAGCTTGGAGGACTTCCGAGAGTGATCTAATTGTTTCCTTCACTCTTTCTACAGTGTCACCCCATCCTTTCTCAAAGCCCCACTCCATGAACCTGTGAAAAAAGATTGACCATCAATTGCAGCATTCCGAACTTACGAGTTAAATACAGATAGATTCAGACGAACTTAAAATTTGTCAGAAACCGTTCAGAGGAGGTCTCTAGAAGAAATCAACAAAATCGAAGGAGGTTTCTGATGAATTTCTAAAGCTATCTACATCCACTTCAAGTAACTAAAGCAAGAAATAGATATGAGAAGCAAACTCACTTCAACTCAAAATTTTCAAAAGGAGTGTCCTTAGGAAGTGCCGAGAGGTAAACTTCAGCAATTATCAGTGCCATCTGAAGCTTTTCAGCTGTGTTGAGGTTCTCATTTATCATAAGTTTCTGCAAATCACAATCATAACATTAAGACTCACTTAAAATTTATCATACACAAGACTGTTTTGATATGTACTCTCCAATTTTTAGTGATTTTTCTATACAGAAAAATAAAATCTTCCATTTTAAGATAAAAATCGGTGTCAGGATAATCCCCCTCATAATATTACATAACTTATACTAGTAAGTATGTATCATACTTCCCCATGAAGCTCCAGTGAGAGTAAATAGTCCACCAGAGGCTGTGCTTGCTCCCTACGCCCACTTAGCTTTGCAGTTAGGAACTTTGACACGAAATTGAGTCCATTTCCAATGGATGAAGCAAGTGTTAAGTGTGGGGAAGTGAACTCATAGGCTCCAAAATCCACCTCTAAAGCGTTCTCATCCTTGGCCCTACAACAGTTCATAGAGTCGCTATCTATAAAAGCACTTTAAAACCATTTTCTGGAAAAACACTTATAAAGTAGATTTGACTTTTTAATATTTTGTTGAAATCCCGTTTTTGGTAAAGACATCTAGTACAAGTATCTTTTACAAAACCTTTACTTGTATCTTAAGAAATATTTGTACCAATACGACAAGACACTAGTAAAAGCACTTTTTAAAAACAAAAGTCCTTGTAAAATACAAAGAAGATGTTTTTTTTATCTTTTTCAAAAAAAAAAAATGAAAATAAGATAGGGAGAGGACATACCAGTTCTCATCATACACCATTTCTTTGAATTTTAAGTAGTCTATGGCAGTGATTGGCTCAACAGAGAGACTATCAGCGCTCACCTTAAAAAATTCCCAGGTTCCAGGATTTGGTCTAACAGCAAAAGCTATTTGTGGAGCAACAACAACAGCTTCCTGCAATAACAGTCATTTTTTAATTTCAAATCAATATTTTAACTTGATTACAATAAATGGACGTATTATCTTATTCTTTCATAATATTATATTAACGTGTTTTTTTTTTCTTCTATAATATTAACGTGCATCTTAAGAAAAAACTACAGGAATAGAATTTGATACATTTATGGATGTCTCTATGAGAAGTGCTTTCGTAAAAGCACTTGAACAAAATATACCTATTAATCACTTTTCCTGTTCGAAAAAGGAGTTTGAGGAAAAGAATAGTTTGTCGATTTTCAAAAGAGCATCTGACTCCTTTTTTTCAACTAAAACTACATGTTTTTTAATTTATTGTAAGTCAAGTTTTACAAATTAATTTCAAAAAAAAAAATTGACAATGTTGAAACCATTCTTAAATACTTTATTTAATGAATAAAACATTTTTTCCCCAATGATCACTTGCAATAATAGTATTTTATGAAGTGAATATTAGTAATACAAAAGTATTGACAACTGAAATCTTTTACGGTTGTATAAAAGATTGTATACTTATCTCATGAAATCAAATTTCATTTTCATCAAAACGAGTTTGAGTCATTTATATTTCAAACGTACTTAAAGTCGCAAACAAGATATAAATTGAAGAAAGAAAATGAAACATATGTAAATAATAATAATAAATTAAAAAAAAAAAAAAAAAAGAAGGTACCTGAGTGGAACGCAAAATGTAGCCAAGTAAACCCTCCAAGACTTGGTTTCTTTCAATCTCATCATCAATGGCCTCACTAGTTTCAACCATCAACTGGTGAAGCTTCATTGTCCTCCTCCCCTTCTCCAAATACTTGGCAAAGCACCTCTTCATGTGATACCTACTCTTCCTCAATGCATCCGGCATCGCATCGGCTATCGAGTCGGATCTTTTCAAAGAGGCCATTTTCGAACCTTTGTTAATCAACTATAAGATGTGAGCTCAGGTGAATGGAGATTGATTTGGCTTGCTTGGTTGTGATGTTATATGATCACTTTATAGTTTATATAGAGATGGGGGTTGCGATGGGGTGGTCTTTTTTCATGCATTGGCATGCACGGACAATCAATTTGTTTGCTTGTGTTACGTGTCAAATGAGGAAACTTTTGAGGTTGGAAATGGGTCCGGATGGGAGAGTCTAAGAAGAGGACAAAGAACATTCGTTAAATTGTTTGATAAGAAATAAAGAAGGCAAAGAATTTGTAACATTCTTGAATATATATATATATATGATTAAAGTGATCAGAAAACTTAAAAAAAAAAGTAAAATATTCTTTTCTTTTCGTGAGAGGAAAAAAGATTTATATGGAAAGAGGAAGCTGCAATCTTCACGGAACTTGCTCACTAATATTGTCTCTCATGAGGTTTTTTAAAAGGAAAAAACATGGAGTTTTTTCAAAATTCATCTTGAAACTAGAAACTACACAGATTTACATTAGCGACCTAGGTTATAATAATATAAGAATTTAAACTATACATGTGTTACCATGAATTATATATAAATTTAGAGGGTAGTTCACTTTTCGAGACTGGATCTTAAAGATTTTGCGGGACAAATTTCGGTAGGCATGGATACATATCAATTTATGAGTGTAGAATGTGTCTAATATCAATGCAAATTAATAATACACATATGCAATTCGATTAGTCCTAGAATTTTTAAAATATATCTTGATTAACGAATTATTATGTATATATAAATTTTCGAAAATAATGTAGCACGGGTTTGGCATGTATTTTGTATAAAAGATCAATTTTAATTAAACATTTTGAATCCACTGAATTTATAATTTTTAATAAATTTCCAACGTTCCAATCTATATATAGTTTAATATGTATATGTATAAGCTTTGTCAACATCAATGTGGATTTGATAATGTTTGTATTTAACAGCATCTAATAATGTTTTCCTACTAAAGAATTCTTTGAGATGCAACCCTCACTTGTACTACTGGGGAGAGAGGTTTTCATTTGAATTGTGCATCCTATAATTATAAAAGGAGGATCTTTCAAGAAAAAAAAAAAGTAAAATTCGAAACTATCCAAATTCAAAAGAATAATCCGTTTTCAGCTCATTTCAAATAAAAAATTGTTTTTACTCCCTCAAACAAATTAATTGCATCCAATACCCCTATTGACTAAAAAACCTCTAAGTAAAAAAAAAAAAAAAAAAAAAAAAAAAAAAAAAAAAAAAACTTAAATTGGAGATATCGTGACAGAAATCTACCCTATTATGGTAGACTGTGATAGGAAACTTTCATCCGTCATGATGGGGGGCTCTTCTGTCATAGATGTTCTCACCATGATGGGAGGTTTTTCACAGTGGTTTGTGATAGAAAAATCTCTCGTCACGATGGTACGTGACAAGAGAATTGTCGTGGGCATTTATGTACAGAGGTATTTTGGGGGACGAACTGAACTTTAGGTGTTTCTGATTAAAATTTGTTGTGAACTTGTAATTGAAGAAATCGAGAATTACTTGAAATTTATGTTTAGTGTCGCACATGATGTTCAATGGTGATATTATATTATCACGTATGATCAGCAGCATTGTTAAATAGTGCTTTTGGGGAAATTCTTTCTAGCATATTGTGAATATAATTTAGGAATACTATGACATTGCCATGACATTCTTTAGAAACATGTGGCCGACTTGAGATATTCTATTCTATATGTTATTTTTTGGAAAAAAAGAAATGAGATATTCTATGTGATTCTCGGTCACGATTCATCAAATATAAACAAAGAAAGTTGTAAAATTTAATGTTATTACAAACAAAGAAAGTGGTATTTTATAGGTCTATTGCTTTGTCTAAAAGTTATTACAAATAGGATAGTGTTGGCATAAATTTACAACTAAAAAAATTGGAGAGGAGCCACGAACAATTAATTAATTAATTAATTCTATTTTATTTTCAATATGCTTTACACATTTATTGACTGTTTGGTTTTTTATTTTTATTTTTTTAATTTCTAAGATTGATCCAGGAAATTACAGAATCAACTGGGATGAAACACTAGTGACATGGCCCTAAAAACTGCTCTCATATAAAAGGGATTGGCTCATATGAAGAAAGGAGAGTAGCCCACGCACAAGTGGGGAGGCTCCCCACACAAATTGATTGGGTTGCTATGAGGTGTAGAGCTCACACTAAGAGGCATGGTAGCTGTGGCTTCTAACCAAAGCGTCCATAGTTGGCTACAATTGTTTAGTGGGGCTAATCCTTATAAATAAGATTTTTTTTCTTAAAATATTAAAATTATTATAACTTTTAGTATTAATTTCAAAATACAAAAAAATAAAAAAAATTAATTTTTACTACCTAACTTTTTTCGTAAACTAAGCATTAGCTGCAAACAAAGGAAAAAGTTTGTATACAATTTTTTTTTTTTTTTACATCACTCCTCTATAAAAGTTGTTAAACACTTTTTTTAATTCTGTAAGATCAAAGATTTTAGTTTGTAAACAAAAACTAATAATTAGTTTGTAAACAAATAAAAGTGCTAAATACTAAATTTTATAATTTTATGCTGAATTTAAAACTCACAATAAGTTGAGTGTTATTTGTGGGAATTTCCCTATAAATAATATAGTATTTAATCATTTTTCATTATTCATCACATCTTGTCATTGTCATGTCATCCAATACATTAATCAATATGACAATGACAAACTAAAGTATGAATTTTATATGGATTTTTTAACCTAGTATATAACATTAATGATTCTTTTAATGTTGTCATTACAAATACATGCACTTATTAGCATTTTTTTTTAATGACTAAACCAGGATAGCATACAATCGAAATTACAAGTAATGCACGTAGTAGTGTGACCTAGGAATCAACTCCCAGAAATGGTAGAAGTCAACCCACAAAGAATAGGGTGGGAGGGTGCATCCAACAAATAGTAAAGAAAAATTATCACATATTTTGGTGGTTAATGAGGTCAAACTTGATATACATAAGTACATAGGAAGGGATTGTCATCGTTGAGGTAATTCACCGTGCTCACACTTATTAGCAATTATATATATATATAAAAAGAAAAAAAAATCTAGCAAGGGAACACCAAGAGGTTATTCTCATATCAAATACTACATTTACTATATTAAAATTTTCTCTCACAAATAATTAATACCCACCACATCACAAAAAAATATTCTCATATATATTGGCAAATGTATGTAGTAAGATAATATATATACATATATACATATATTTTTTTTTAGAGTTTCAAAAAGAAAAAAAAGATGATATTTTTTAGAATAAATTACAAATTTAGTATTTAAGGTATGATTTTTGATAAGTAGAACCCACTTTTCATTTTACTAATTAACCCCAATCCATTTGTATTGACTTGGTTAACCATAAAAAATAATCTACGAATAAGTTAATTTAGTCATTTTAATATAAAATTAATTTTTAAAAAAATTAATGATAACCTGCATCGTCCATCTCTATGATGGACAGTCTTGGTTTGCAATAAATAATTAGGGATAACAATATGGGTTACCGTGTTGTGTTTGTATCAATCCAAATACGATCTATTAATTTTTTGATTAATTCATACATAGTTGTTTTATTTATTTTGTCATCAGTCTAAACCCAAATACGACCCATAAAATTAACAATTTATCTTACAAAACTTGTTCAACCTATTTCTTTGATGTTATTTCAATTACATGAGAAAATACAATCCGATTAATTCATTTTGTTATTTAAACTTTAAGATAATATGAAACTTTTCAAATTTAATTAAATAATTCAATCCACTAAATACATTCAATAATTAAAAAATAATCAATCATAACATAATATTGATTTAAAATAAAATTTAAAATAATATATTTCATATTTACTCGTATTAGATTAGTTAACAAGTTGAGAAAGATGTAACCCAAACACAATCCATTTACATAAGAGTTTAATATGTTAACCTAATAGTGCTTTGAACACAATACGTTATAACCTAAACCTATTAATTTCATTTTGTGTTCATATTGTGTCATTGATCATGTTAACAATTGTCATTCTTAGTAGAAGTAGTTGACACTTTTCTTTATCTTAAAAGATAAAGAATTCAAATTCTACTATTATCCTAAAAGTATGAATAGTTTTATCTTAATTTAATTTCCCTTTCCCATCAAATAAAAAAAAAAAAATTGCCACCCTTACAAATAATATCATAATACCATTACCTAATTTGACTTTATGAAAAGTACATTGGTTTAAGTCAATAATATTTCAAATTTGAGTTGTCCCACTCCCCATTAAATGGTAAAAAAAAATTACAAAAGTAAATTGAATAATGTGATGATTCTTATATAATTTCGAAAACAATAGAGTTATTATTGTTTTTTTTTTTTTTTTTTTTATCAAACTTCATTCTTGTCAATGCTTCCGATGATAATTAATCAAATTGTGTTTTAACATACCTTAATTAAATATCAAAATTTAAAATATATATATATTAAAAATTTAAAAAAAAAAAAAAAAACACCAACTTCAATGAGTTAAAAAACAACAATTTTTTTTTTTTTTTAAAAAAAAAAAAAATACATGTCATCAACCCGCCACCACCCACTTGCAAAATTAGGGTGGTTTTCTAGGGTTTTCAGAAACCCTATCTCTGCGCCTATAAATACCCACCTATCTTCCTCTCGTTACACGCTCCCAAATCTCTTGCAGTTCATCCCCATTCTCAAAACCAAATTAGGGTTTCAAACCCCAACCCCTCTCGCTCATTCAATCTCCAAAAGTTTAGCATTGAAAAAAAAAAAAATCACAGCGTCGAAAAACTGATTACCGGCGCTCGATTCAACAATGTACGCTGAGTATGAGGCGACGCGACAACTGCTCCTTCTCTGCAACTCAATGAAGAATTTTTATTTTCCTTTTCTGGGTCACGTTCTTCTAGCAGATTTGGATAAATTTGTTTTTGTTTTCTCAATTTTACTTTTTTATTTTTTCTAAAAATGAATTTTGGAGTGTTTGATGCGTAAAGATTTGATTTTGATTAAAAGTAGAAGATGGGTGTGATGATTATTTCCCCAAATGATCGACGCTGATTAAACTGTGCGATTTTTTTTTTCTGTTTTCAGAGAATCCAAGCCAGATTTCTGATCCATCTTCTTCTTTTAATATTTTTGTTTTTCAAACACAATTTTTTGTATTTTAAAAGCAATATTTGCACTATTTCGAAAATATATATATTTACACTTTTTTTTTTTTAATGTTTGTTATTATTTGGATTATTTTCGAATAAGTGGATGTGATGATTATTTCCCCAGATGATCGAATCTGATTAAATTGAGCGAATTTTAGTTCTCTTTATTGAGAAATCCAAGCCAGAAATCTGATCCATTTTTTTGAGTTTATTAATTTTTATTTTTTTTTTCCTAATTGGAATTTAGAAAATTAGGATTAGAGAGATGGAGGTGATGATTATTTCCCCAGATGATCGAAGTTGATTAATCTGAGCTATTATGTATCTCTCTTTTGAGAGTCCAAGCCAGGAATCTGATCCATCAATTTTGGCCAAATCTCATTAACACATAATGATTTTGATCATAGCCTGTTTTCAAAGGATTAAAAAGTTGTAAGAATTCGTTAGGATGCTTAATTTCTTGTTAATAAGAATGTCTCATATCTGTGCATAATGGTTTAACCATCTCCATAATTTCCTTTGCATAATGGTTTAATCACCTCCATATAAATTTGAGTCTTCCTAACCCTCTGTTTTAATATTCACAAAGATTTTGGTAGATCTCTCTTAATTCCATTCTTTGGATTAAGATTCACAAAGAACCTTTGATAAATCTCTTAGTTCTATTGTGTTAATTTTCGCAAAGATATAGGTAGATCTTTAATGATGTTTGAAGCTTCACTACTAGAGCCTTATTTTTCTACTTTAAAAATGGTGTGGGTTAATCTAATTAAAAAAAAAAACAAATGTCTAGTATGGTCCTTGTAAATAAAAATGTTCATTTTTAAATTTTGACATCGGGTTTAATACCTTGTTGGAATATATCCTTACCACTCATATCAAACATTTGGGATCATATGTTATTAGCAGAGCTATGTTGAAATTTTAGGTCGTCTTGTCATAATCTCTCGTGTTAATATTATCAAGCACATGGGGCTTTATTAGAAATTTACTAGGATCAAATTTCAAGCTTGAAAAACTAAATATATGATAAAATTCTGATATTAAGCTGAAGCTTAGAGAGTTATTTCTGTCAAGCACTTTAAGCTTGGAAAGCTATTTCCATTAAAATTGACATTTTGATGGTGTCTCCAGTTGAAATTTGTTATTGCGGGATGTTATTAATCTACCAAGATTCGTTACGATTATACTATTGAAAGTTTAGAAAGCTATTTTCAACAAAATTGTTACTGATGGTGTCTTCCATTGAAATTAGGTGCCGATAGTCATTCGAGATCTACTGAGAGTAAGCACCTAAAAGTTTTGAAAGCTATCTTCATTAAAATTGAGTTTGGAAATCTATTTTCATTAAAATTAACACTAGTGATGTTTACTGAGATCAACCAACATTAGATCTGGACAGAAATTGCTATTAATGTTGTTTGAAATTTTAAAAAATAAATGATAAAAGAGGGCAACGTCCAAGCAAATTCCATTAGAATTGGCACTCATGGTGTTTATTGAGATCAAAAGCAGATGAGGTGGAGCACCATTAGATCAGTACAGAAATTGCAAGCACCCTTTCATTCATGGGAAGGTTTCCAAACCCACTTATCACTCGTAAATTGCAAGCGCCTTCATAAGCACCATGTGCTGCTTATATTAAAAATACCTGGCAATTTGGGTTGATAGGTGTTTCATTTGTAGTGCCTCTCTTGGTGCTTTTGAGATTGCCTGAAGTGCCCTTGAGGAAGCAAATGCACTTGTGTTTTTAAGTATGGACTTAAAACAACAAAAACACATCTCCAGTGGAATGACAAAAGATGTGCAAATAAATCTACTGAGGTACTAGACAAACCAGAGTGGGACAAATTCCATTAACAACCTAATAGGAGGGAAAACAAAATTGCCCATGAATGAACATGTTACCTTTTACGTTCAATAGTTCTTGAAATTCAGACTTTTTTACCCGACAATGAAGTGTTTATCTCATTACAATAAGAGATGCAGTCAGCAAGAGTTCTTTTATACCTGAGCCTCCACTGAACTGCTAATTTCCACCTCCGTATTGACATTTTAGTCTTCCAAGGTAATGATAACTCGCAACCATTCTCTCCGTGCTGCTGCTGCAGACCGTTGGCTTCTAAGAATATGCAAACCTCACTTCCAAAAGGAGATAAGACCTTTTCCAGCTCATTCAGGGTGTTGAAATCTTGGATAGAGTTAATGGTTGACAGCAGCAATTGGTCTTCATCAATTGATGTTGGCAAATTCTTCAGCATAGCATGGCATTTATTTGATATCCATTTCATGACAGATATCTCATTGTCTACCGAGAGTTGACATCCGGAGTATGCAAGGTGGCCAACTGATCTCCGTTGGTGTTGGGGTGTTGCCCATAACCGCAAAGTAGATACAAGAGCGAACGATGGCTTCCCATTCTGGTGGATATATTGTGATTCCTTGGGCCAAGAACTGGAGGAATACATGCCAGGTTCTAAGGAAATGAAGACCTTATCATTCGGGTTTTCATCTAGAAGAAAGCCATAGTGTTCAAGGAGCTCTAAGTTTGTGTATGTACCATAACTTAATAGAACCTGCAAATAACAAGGCACAATTCAATCCTATCGGGACACTGTAGAAAATAAATATAGAACCTTAATGCAAATGGCCAAATGTTGTTTAGAACTCATATAGTTACACACTGAAACAGAACGAAACAACAGCATCGGTTTTTACAGTTTCAGCATGGATGATCTCATTGACTGTAAACCTAGCTCATTCAATAGTGTCAAACTCAAGGATTGTGCTTTTATATCAACTCATTTTTCATTGTGCACCCTCATGTCCTGGTTCAAAAAATGTCCATGAATATGTAATCTTTCACTCAAAAACATTTTGCCGCCTCAAAAAATTGCATTCAGCTTCGATTAGAAACAATGAAATGCACTTCATATATATATATATATAAGAATGAAAATAAACCTAATTTTGATAACAACAAAGATTCCACGTTCATAAGAAGTCTGTAGTAGCTTTCTTCTAAAGTAGCTGCATTGTTTAAGCTGATGAAACATGCATGTCACACATCTAGTGTTTTGTAGCATATATAGGCTTCATGGCATCTGATTATTTCAAATCGAAATTGCAATCATGTGCATGAATTATAAATGTAATAAAATGAATGCAATCAAACTTGAAATTTTGTCTGCAGCCCTATCAGTCTAATAGATCAATCACACACATGCTAATAAGAACAAATTCATTAAGCAATTCTATGATCAAGCTAGGAGGCACTATACTTATAACCATGTTAAGCAACTTGGTTGGTTGAAAGCAAAAAACTTTGGCTGGGAAGCATAATAATCTCATAGATATCACAGCAATACTAATTAAATTGGAAAGAGGCCCTAGAACAGAAGAAAGGGGCAAAATGTATAAAGAATACAGAGAATACAAACTTGCCTAACAATAATCAATCTATTTGTTGCATCATATGGTCCTACTCAGTTATATATTTAGAAAACATAATAGTTCTGGAAAAACAAGTTTTGAAACAATACAGACAAGAACTTAATTGCAACTAGGACCCAGAATAGTGAAGTTAAGCAATTATTTATTTGAAAATCTTAAACCTTAATCATCGGCCAATTCTTTCAATGCCACTTTGCAAATATATAATCCAAAATCTAGAGTTGCCTCAAAACTTCCAGACGATGAAACAAATTAACAAGGAGTCACAAATGCACATTTTTAACAATGTTCAGGGAAAGAAAGGGGGATGGGGGTGTGGCGTGGGCAGTGGGGGGGCAGTACCTGTTCCCCCTTTTTATAGTTTTCCCTAGCATAAAAACAGTACGAATTAACATCTTCCTCAAACCGCCCATCAGTTAACCTCAGCAAGTCAGCACTGAATGTCTCAGAATCTAAGGTATCTTCCCTGTCCCCCTCTGGCAAAGAACTAGAGAAAGGAGCCCTACCCTCTACATCTTCAAACCCGTTTGACTCCTCTCCAGGTGCAGCATAATTAAACAAGTCTCCCACAGGACACAAACAACCAGCATCATCCCATGCTATATGCATGGTCCGAGAGGACACCTATAAACATTATAAAATCCGTAAGTATACTTTGGGCCCTCACAATAAAATTGAGCATCTCTCAAGCACACTACGAAACAATTTTCCAATGCCAATTCTTTTGGCATTGCCAAATCAAGATACTAAAGAGTCTCCTTCGGAATTCGAATAACAAATAATCAGTTCAATCAGGCCTTTCAAACTCGGCTGATTAACACAGAAACCAGAAACAATGAAGCAACTATAATATTATGCATTAATTCCAATAAAACAACAAGAATTCTCACAGTTGCAGAAGCCCAAATCCACGCCTTGAAAGACAAAAGTTGAGGCTTAAACTTGAGTTCTCCCATAAGTTCCTTGGCTTCTTTCCACTCCAATTCCGCTTTCGAAACAGCCTTCTCTGCAGCCCAGATAGCATCATCCACCTAACAAACAACCAACACAATCAAACACAACCCCAAGAAACAAAAAGACACCAAATTTAACAATCAAAAACTCAACTTGAAGAGCTTGCTTCTCAAATTCGCCAAAACCCGCCAACACATCATAGTTTCTAGGCAAGTTCACCAAATAAACATACCACCATGAACTTCTCCCTTTACCCACTTCATTTAACAAACAAACACTCAATCTCTACACATCAAGCACAATAAAGTTTCAATCTTTTTAAACAAAAAAAAAAAGTTTCAATCTTTAACTTCGAGAAAAAGAGAACCTGGGTGGAGGAGAGAGAAGGGTATTTGAAAAGAACAAGAGAGAGGTGGTGATCGTCTTCCATCAAGCGTTGGGTGGTGAAGAGAGCTATTTTGGGGACTCTGAGGAGCAAGTCTCCTTTGGTGAGGTCATGGAGAGCAGAAAGGCCTCGCCCACCGTTTTCAGGGAAGTTGGAGACTGTCAGAGAGTGAGAGAGGCAACAAGGGTTCTGATTTGTTGTTGATGAAGAGGAGTCTGTGACTCCCAGATTGGCCGCCCATTGCAGCAACTTTTTCAGGTTCCTTGATTCTCCTTCATCTTCCATCGATGAAGTGGGAGAATGGCCCTCACTGCTCTCAGTTTTTAAATAACATGAAACGAGGCTGTTTAGTTTATATGTCCCCTAAGAAAAATTACCTTTATGATGGTTTTGATATATATATATATATATATGTTAAATTGTGATAGTTTTGACATTGTAAAAATTTTGATGATATTTGTGATATGATAATCAATATTTCTACAAATTTATTATCTTTGATATTTATTTTAAAATGGATAATTATTTTCTTGTAGACCCGATACAAGAAAATAATTATTAGGTATAGAATTTCATATGCTTTTTGACGTAGGATATCGACTATTTATTCAACAACCGATAAATTCTTTGTATACACACTCATATTTGGAACTTAAATCAATTCATGCTTTTCCTTCGTCCAAAAACGCATCTCAAATGATGTGGTAAATAATTTGTAATAGATGTTTTATATTATAAATTATTTGTCATATTATTTAAAATTAGTTAATAGATAAAGAATTTGAGTAAGTATTACTAAATGCATACATTAATTATCGGTTGTCTTCTATAATTCCTTCTCTAGAAATAGGCAGCACAAGTTGCAACACTTCCTATTTTCATAATTTTATTTTTTTATAATCAAACTATCACCTATCTTTAAGTTTTTTTGTCTCAAAAAAATTAAAACTTCAGTCATTTCTGGTGTTTTGACATTGTCAATAATATTTGCAAAATATTAGAAAAAAATTCTTAATACAATAGCTTTTGTTATGTTATATCAAAGACCCATAGAATTTACCACTTACTAAAGCAATTGATATTTATAGCATTAAAATTCGATGGTTATAAAGGTTTTTTTTTTTCCTTCAAAACAAATGTTAATATTTTAAAAAATGAAATAAGATTAACCGAATATTTCTATATTAAATTTTTTTTTTTTTTAACAATTATGATACATATTAAGTCAGAATTATATTAAGATTTATCAAGATCAAATACATATATTGATATACATACTCATAAAATATGTAAGATGATTATTAACCATCTCATTATAAGTACAAAAAGGAGATGTATACTATCATAAATGATTATCTACTTCTTCTTAATCTTCTAAGAGACCGGAAGTTCAAATTTTCACTAAACACATATTATAATTCATATAAATAGTTTTTTTTTCCTTATTAATTACCTATCCAAAGAATCCAAGAAGAGAGATAGCAGCCCAAGACACATATCGAGGTTGGAATAAGCAGACTGATTTTGAATTGGTCTAGATGAAGAGAGGGCCCTTTCTTTCTAGTTCTAGTATGTTTGTTTTTGTTTTCAAGAACGAATCAATTGGGCCTGGACACATAGTTCTAGTCAATTGGGCTTAAAATTAAAATGTCTGTTTGGCCTTTCGTTTTCATTTTCGTTTTCGTACCTAGCCATGCCACACACCCCACGCAACTTTATCTTAGAAAACAAAATAAATCGATCCACTGTCTTTTTCACATTTGATAAGTGGCAACTTCAACGTCATGCCACATTAGCTCTTAAAATTAGGAGGAGGTTGGTTTGCACAATTTAGCTATACTAAATTCATTAGAATTAATGTGTGCATCACCCAATTTAATTAATAAAGACTATTCATTTAGTGCGATGTGATAACGTCCCAAATTTGAGTTAGTTTTCCAACTATCAATTGTTAAACTGAACTTCTTCTACCTAATTCCGGACATAGTGTGTATATATATATATACTGAATAAATAACTACCAACATGGAAAATATTTTTAGCATAAATAATATGAATGTTTGAAAAAAAATATTTTTGACGCCGCTTGGGTTGGATAAAAAATCTTTCGAGATTGAACGAGATCAACGGTCGGAAAATAATTTTCGCCATGTAGAGTGGTCTCCTCTCACCTTTTTGCCCACGTGGGATAATTTAGAGTACAAGTAGTGCTACGACGGAGGCCAGTTGCAGAGATGGATGGCCTAACACTGTTGGATTGTAGTAAAGACATGAATGGAATTATTTATTGTTGATTTATAAATGAATTGTCACCCCACCTCACGTTGTATGATAGAATTTTGAACGATGTAAACCAAGACACGACTTATCACCCAATTTGGAGAAAAAGTTCCCGAAAGATAAGACACATGTCGCTAGAAAGAAAACATTGTCGGTTAATTATTTTACATCACATAGTACCATATTAATAAATGGAGTGCACTTTATTTAATTTGACTAATAGAAATTTGTGTAGTGTTAAATTTAATTATCGTCCATCAAAACTCTACTACGACGAGGGCATATCATTATATAAGTTCAATAATTCTGTTGTTTCAATATGTAGTCATTATATTTTCATATATTGGTATCCATTTTTAATTAAATGATTATGCGTTTTTATCTCGTTTTTGCTAGGATGTTTGTATTTTACTTTACTTTTAAGAAAAAAATTTCAACTATACCATTCGAGTTAACAGTGTCCGATCTTAATAATTATCAAATGCGGATAATAATATCCAAAAAAAAATCAGAATTGAAAAACTTGTAAAATGATTAGCTAGCTTTTCAAATTAAAGATAACTCCGCAAGTATACAGTCACTACATGTTAGCCTAATTTTATATAAGATTGTCTGAACATGCCATAAAAAAATCGAATAAAAATTTATATTTATATTTCAAAATTTGTGAAAGTGTGCATTATAGTATTAAAAAAAATATACACAAGTTTTTCTTTGATAATTTCTTTTACCCCTAACATTTGCATGTTAAAATACTTTCAAAAAATGTTTGGGTTAGGAGAATTTATATCAATACATATTCAGACGAATAAAATTACTTAAAATTTTATTATGAGTACCAATGGTCTTCAATAAAAATTAGCATCTCAATTGATATATTTTCTTTTTCCAAAAGAATGCATATATGATTGAAGTTTATTATACAAGACATACCAATTAGAGGCTTCAAATGTATTATCAAAACAAATATATAAGATGATTGTGTTTATATTATACTGTTAAGTGCAAAACAAGTATTCTAATTTTTGTTTTCAAAAAACCAACCATGCTAAGTCTGTAAACGGTTTAATAAAGGAAAATTACATTTGAAAAAAGAAATGGTTGTTTAGACTAGGATGCATGCATGATAAAAGTATGTTAGATGAATTAATGCTCGAATGAATAATAACAAATGATGTGATAGATCTGTTAGTGATGTGATAGGTCTGTCTCGATGGGTGTAAAACTCATCCATACGGTGGTGACTACATCCGTGCCCATGAAAGCAAATAAGCAACGTGTAAAGCTAGAGGACCATCAAAAAACATGTGGACACCACAAGGCCCCCCCCACAAAATGACATTTGGTTTGTTTAATTTTAGTACTACCACCATTTTTGACACTTTTTAATATTTGCAGAAGAGGACAAGAGCCTTTGTCAAATTCCACTTTTTAGCAAACTCGAATAGTTTCGTCCACTATTGGGCCCCTAAAGACCCTCTACTGGTCCTCCCGGGATCCGGCAGATTCACCAACTGTTCACTCATAAGTTGCCACGTGGACTACACACACCCAAGTTCATCTTCTCTGTATTTGATAACCTTATCTTCCTCTCATTGGCCTATCTCTTGAAAGGTGGATTTCTCCTTTTACTCTTTTGCTTATTTTCTTCGATTTGGGCGGTCGGGTTGAATTGGCCAGTAAAAAGTCTAAGGTCAGGTCATCATCTATACAGTTAATTGGGTAGCATTTGATTGGTTTTATTGTTAAAATCGTTCTAAACAGAAAAATAGGATGTACACGTTTGACAAATTTTATATTAATTATTATAAATTTATAAAATATTTAAATTAAATTGACTTCATTAATTATTGAATATTCTTCGATTATCATTTTTATAATAAATTTAAAAATTATTATTAATAAGTAAATTTATTCAATCAATAAGCTAGTTAAATCTAAAATTGATTGGACTACCTTATTGATTAATAAATTTATTTATCAATAACAACCCATAGATATTTTCATAATAACTATCTTTACAACTAATCTAAGAGTTATTATTGACGAATAAACTTACCTAACCAGTAAATTAGTCAAATTCAATATCACGTGTCAATTTTAAATCTTAAATACTATAGTTTGGTCATTTCTATTAGATTAATCTTTTGGATTTGATGATAACTAATATAATATCAGAACTTGGAGGTCTTTGATATAAACTCCGTATCTCTCCTATTTATCTAAAAATCTTCTTGTTATATATGTTATAAATAGAGAGTGTCTAACATGTGTTTATCATATATCATCTATCCATGTTACATGTGAGATAACATATCTCACATGTATCATGGATAGATGATATAATAATTAAACGTTACATGTGAGGAGATATGTCACGTGTTTACCTCAAATTTTAAATATTATAGTTAGGTCATTTTTTATGAGTTTAAACTTTTGGTTCTGACGATAACTCATATCTAAAATTGATTTGATTACTTTATTAATTAATATCTATAGATATTTTTTGATAATCAATTTTACAGTTAATTTAACGTGATTACAAAATATTTTAATTTATTTCTAGTATAAATATGAACGTATGCAGCGTAAATAACTTAAGAATATCCGCATTAAATTTGGAGGCAATCACAATAAGACAAGGAAAAACAGAGAGACGGCAAGTGAGTCACTTCTCTACTGACAAGTATTGACAAATGACATTGGTGGTTTATTACTGGAACAAAAAACAGTAAAAAAAGTGAAAAAAAAAAAAGAAAAAACTCACGTGTATATATAAAATATAACATGAAAGCATTTACCTCTAGATTAAAAAATACATATAGAGAGACAAGTCTTAAAAAGAGAGGAGAGTGACTGAGTGAGGCTGTGAATGAGGTGGTTTTTCTGCAAGAGTGGAGAGAGTTTTTGGTAGGTAACGTTTGGTTTATTTGTTGATATATATATATATATATGTGTGTGTGTGTGTATATGTGTATATAAATATTTTTAGTGGTGATGTTGATACTTATTAATTTTTACGCAACTTTTTGTTCTGTTTATTTTAATTGGATTTGCTGTTCTTAGTGGTTCTTGCCAACAAAGGGTAGGCGTTTTTTTTGTGGTTTTTATATTGTTATCTCCATTGTCTTGTACAGTTTCTTGTTGTATTTGTGGGAAAAAATGATGGGGTTTTGATGAAGTTGAAATGGGGTTGGGAAGAAGAGAGAGAGTCGTTGGTATTTTACTATTTTACATGTAAAGTTTTCATTTTTATGGTTTTGAGAGACCCCATGCTGTGATTTGTTGTTTATTAATGCTGTGGTTTGTTTGATTACAGTGAGTTGAAGCTGAGTCTGGTTTGATGCTGGAGAGATTCTGAGTAGGTTTTGGAATTGGCTAAGCTTGTCTGTTTGTTTTCTTTGTCGTTGTATTTGGTGCAGGGGGTTGTGTTTGGATTTGATTATAAGAGTTGAAAAGATAAAGACTTGGATTGGTTCTGTTGTGAGTTTTGAGGAAGAGAGGGCGGTTAGGTGACTAGAATCTCAAGTTTCCAACATGTCTGTTGCATTACTTTGGGTTGTGTTACCTAACTCACAGTTGTCGAATTGCTTTGGGTTTATTGATTCGGTTAGCGATGGAAACCGGCTGATATATTCATCAAGATTGGTGAGGCGGAATAGGAGTTCCACGTTTGATTGTAGAGGAAAGATTAAGGATAGGAAGCAGAAACGGTATGCTTGCTCGATCAACGTCCCTGAAATATCGAGTCTGGTGGCAAGCACGGCTGATGAGCTAGCCGTGTCTTCAGAAGAAAAAGTTTACAATGTGGTGCTGAAGCAGGCAGCTTTGATTAAGGAGCAGTGGAGGTCCAGTCCGGATCTTGATGTGAATCCGGATGTTGTTTTGCCAGGAAATTTGGGCTTGTTGAGTGAAGCTTATGAACGGTGTGGAGAAGTATGCGCGGAGTATGCCAAGACATTCTACTTGGGTTAGCCTTATTTTATTTCTCTTCTTTAATCAATACAAAAGCTCGAAGTGGAAATGTGTATCAGTACATTTTAATAGTATATTCTTCTTGCTTTTGCCTTTTCCAGGAACTCTGCTAATGACCCCGGAAAGACGAAAAGCTATATGGGCGATATATGGTTGGTCACTCTAACTTTAAATTATAATCCTTCCTTCCGTTTTTGTTTTATGATTCAGTATCATCTTGATTGATTTGCTTTAGGAGTATTAGATTATTGAAGGAACTGCACGAAGTTGAGAGGGAAATTTTATAAATATGGAATTACTGATTGTGCTTACATTTGTATTTTCATGATGACTTTGGTTGTAATTTAAATTTTACAAGTAAGGTTGGTTGCGTACTGAGTCTCCATTCATCGAATCATAAGTGTCACTGTGCACTGATGTGCAAGCTTTGGTGCTTTCTGCATTGTTTGTGCTGCTGTATATAAATGACTGCTGAAAAGTTAAAATTTCTAACCAATAATGTTCATGCTATAGACTAGCTTCACTGCATATCTTTTTTTTTTTTTTTTTTTTGTTTATGAATGTTAGGTTCTCTAAATATTGACTTTTTAAGTGATGGTGACTTCTTGTCGATTTAAATATTGATTAGGAGGCAAACACTCTTCTCTTTAGAAAAAATTGTTTTGGTTTTGCTTTTTTCTTCTTTTTTTAAGAGGGAAGGATGAGTTATGGTTGCGGTAAGCCTTCCCTGACAGAGAACTCTCCGATAAGGTTAAATTCAATCCCTACAACTCTTTAAACCGGACCTTGGTTTTCTCAATTTAACTACAGTTTTCCATTTTACATTTGACCACTAAAACACAAGTTTAATAGTAAGAATCAACTAAACCAGAAACTCTACTGCTGTATTATTAGCATTTTGAATCACATCTCTACTATAATTAACTGAACTGTGTGTTTTGAACTTGGATTATATTACTTTACAGCTGGACTTCTGTAAATTTCAAGTTATAGGCAAAGTTAAGGTTTGCTCTTTCCACTTTTGGGAAATTGTAAAATTAGATGCATGTGTAACCCGTTGAGAATTAGATGCGCATCTAACCATTTGGTGCTGAAGCAGTGCAAATACATACATACATACTTGTATATATATATTGATATATTCATTTATTTTGTCTATTGTTTCTTACAATCTCTTCAAAATGCAGTTTGGTGTAGGAGAACAGATGAGCTTGTTGATGGACCTAATGCTTCACACATAACTCCAACGGCTTTAGACAGGTGGGAATCCAGGTTGGAAGATCTTTTCCAGGGTCGTCCATATGATATGTTTGATGCTGCCTTATCGGACACAGTAGCCAAGTATCATGTCGACATTCAAGTGAGACTTTGTTGTTTAGAACAAATTATATTTTAACCAGAAAAGGGTTGTTATATCATCTTTTGTAGTATTTTGACATCTCATTTTGACTGAGTGGCCCTTGAGTCTAATGGTAATTAGATAAAATAATGCACAGCTTTTGCTTTAGCTTTAATACGTTTTATAATGTTAAAATTTCATATATCACGATAATTATAGTGCCTTCATGCCATTGTTGGGTTTCCGATTCATCCTTCAAGAATAAAGCTATAACGAGGTGATGGTTTATGATAATCTATGAGTTCCTCTGTCTCCTTGAAATCATCGGATTATATATTAGGTTAGGTTTTTGAACTTGGGAGGCAGTGGTGAACATATATTTCATCTTTGCAAACTATTCAAGTATAATCTTTGTACTTTTCATCTTTGCTAAAGTTCTGTTCTCTATCTTTACAACATTTCTAGTAAGTCGACGAGTCTCAATTTTCTGTCACTTAGCCTAAAAACGAAAAAGGAAACGTAGTCTTTTTATCATGATGAGTCTTGTATAGCGAAGCATACAGCAAGTCATGTTTAGCCAAGCATATAAAAGATTTTGTGGGCATGGTCTGCTTGTTATAATTTCTAAATAATAATGAAGTATAAGGGACACTCTCAAACTCTACTTTTGTCTTCTATTATTGCTCAAAAATTTCTTTTAGGCAAGATAGGTCATTTTCTTGCGAGTACTTCTAGCCATCAATTCAAGAATAGCGCTGTGAAAGTTTGTTCATTTCGCACTGAAAGTTGTCAAACTTTTAACCGAAGTTATTGAACTCCTGTATTGCAGCCATTCAGAGATATGATTGAAGGAATGAGGATGGATCTTAGGAAGTCAAGATATAAAAACTTTGATGAACTATACCTCTATTGTTATAATGTGGCTGGGACAGTTGGACTAATGAGCGTTCCAGTCATGGGCATTGCCCCTGAATCAAAGGCATCCCCTGTGAGCATTTTCGATGCTGCACTGGCATTAGGAATCGCTAATCAGCTCACCAACATACTCAGGGATGTTGGAGAAGAGTAAGTACAGTCTAATAGTAGATTTTATTTTCCTCCTTTCTTTGCAGTATAAGTTGATAGATAGTGCCTCATTACGGTTAACATGAATAGCTGAATGAAGCAAATTTTTTTTCTTAGTTCTAGTGAGAATGAATCAAAAGCATTAGTTGAAACTATCTGCTTTCTTCCACTACAACCTTTTTTCTTCTCTTCAGTGCCAGAAGAGGAAGAGTTTATCTACCACAAGATGAGTTGGCGCGAGCGGGGCTTTCGGATGAAGACATATTTGCTGGAAAGGTGACGGACAAATGGAAACGTTTCATGAAGAGTCAAATTAAGAGGGCAAAGATGTTCTTTGACAAGGCAGAGAATGGTGTGACCGAGCTGAATGCAGCTAGTAGATGGCCGGTAAATAATTAACGAACCCTTTTTTGTTACAAGTTTTGCTAGTAAGATGCCTGGAAACAATCATTCTTTCTCCTTATCGATTGCATACGATAAACGTCAAGGGATTTAAAACACTTGAAAATTGTTTATATTTGTTCTAAGCTAATCACTATTATAATTGGAATTATAGGAATCATTTGTTAAAGTGTTGGTATTGGTTGTGCAGGTATGGGCATCCTTGCTGCTGTATCGCCAAATATTAGATGAGATTGAAGCCAATGATTACAACAATTTTACAAAGAGAGCATATGTGAATAAAGCCAAGAAGATAGCTGCTTTGCCGATTGCATATACAAGGTCACTCGTACGTCCGTCCAAAAAACTTCTTCCAAGCAAGGTATAAATTGAACAGTGAACATTAAATCTCGAAACGAGATATAAAGTTAAAATAAAGTGGAAAAGAAAGACAAAGATAGAGAATCATTATTTGTATGTTAGAGACGGTTGGAATTGAGCATGTATGTTGATTAAATGAAAATAGTAATTTCAATTCATATTCAAAGGCCAATGCTTCTGAAGCCATGGAAGGGAAAAATTTTAATGTATCTGACGAATACATCCAAATGATTTACATTATACTGTACATCATGAGTCACACATATCATTGGAAATATAGCAGGTATGTGCATTTTACTAATCTTCTATGGTACTTGATAACATGTCAGTAAAGATTTTATACAGGGTCTATTTTGGATTTTCCCTGAAATTTTAAAAATGGTATAAACTTGACCTTAAAAGAGGGGTTGAGAATTTCATGGAATATTGTGAAATTTTTTATAATATGCAGGAGATAGTTTTAATTAAGAGAAAACCATTGGGTACACCTAGTAAATTAGCCCGGAAAAGATTATATTGCATTCATTTAAGGTCATGCCCTTATAGCGGGATGGTTCACTCTGCATCAATCAAATTTGGAATCACGATGGAGATTAAAAATAAATAATTTAAATCTCCAAAAGAAACTAAACCGATTCAAAGTCCAAATGCAGACCACAATTCATATAATAATTTCTTCTAGTTTGTCAAAAAAAAAAAAACTCTTCTGGAAAAGTTTACACAACCTTATTTTGTTCGATATACATATTTTTTTAAACTAGTGTATGCATTATAGTGGAATGGTTCAGTTTGAATCAATCATATTCCGAAATCATGATTGAGATTTAAAATTAAATAATTTAAATCTCCAATAAAAACTACATATTTATTTATACATAATAATATCTTTTAGAAAAGTAATGGTACTGTTCAGTTTGAAAATCAAACTCGGAATTTATAATAAGTTGAAGTCCAAATACTAATCATTATTATACATATAATAATTTCTTTACACAACCTAATCTTATTAAACATACACATTTTATTAAGTGAGTCTATGCATGATGATATAATGCGTCTTATCCGTCTCATTCAAATGTTTCACGTAAGTGTAAAGAACTAGTAATTAGCAAGCTCCATAAGTTGCTTCCACGCAGGTCGGCTCGAAATGTCCTCCCACCAAGCATTGACATGCCTCCTTTCCTTCACCAACTCTGCCAACCCAACTTCCTCTATCAAATATCTCATCCCGGGCATGTGGCTGAGGTCAGCCAGCGAGTATGACTCTCCGGCGAGGTACTTGCTCTTCGAAAGGCGGTGTTCGTAAACATCGAACACCGCCTTGAGCCTTTGCTTAGAGGAATGAGCTAGATTCGAGTCGCCAACCTGCCCCAGGCGGGGCAAAACCACCAAATTATACACTATATTATACACCAATTTATCAAAGATGTGGGCTTCCACTTCGACCCATTGGTCCACTATGGCTCGCTCCTCCAATGTAATACCAAGTAGATTCGGACCCTGTTTATAGTACTTCTCTGCGTAGTATCGAGCTATTGCCCTGGACTCTGTTAATATAAGAGTGACAAGTTGAAGTGAATTTGATGTCAAGTGCTATAAAAGTATTTTAGATAATCAGAAAAAATTATTTATAAAAGTCATAAAAAAATAAAATATGGGAAAGAAAAAAGTGAAATTTCACTTAAATATAAAAGTGTTTCTTTTATGTTTTGAAATTTCATATTAAACGGATTGATGAATTGTCATAACTTGTTAAGATTAATTATTACTTGCACATCCTAAATATATACTCTTTTAAGTTGTCAAGAATAATTATTACTTATGGATCCTAAGTATTTACTCTTTTAAGTTGTCGAGATTTATTGAGATTAATTTCTATTTGCGCAGTCTCGATTTTTACTTTCTAAATCGGAGACATCTAATCCTATATATTCTTCATACATGCTTAAAAATATTCAAAGTAAAATATGATCGATGGGGACATACATAAACGTCTGATTTTGGAAGTGATGTGCAACCATAAAGATGTATTTAAATATTTTCTTTTCTAACTATTATATTTGTCACATGTTTTTCGGTAAAGCATTTCAAAATGCTTATGAAAAAAAAAAATTGTTGGGGGCTTTATAACAGATTTGGTAACGTTGAATTTGAGATTTTATAATAACATCGACATATACTATACAATTTTTTTTTTTGGGACAAGAATATACGTAGAATCTACTAGGATAGCAAAACAATTTTTTCTTTTCTTTTGTTATTTTTGAAACACATTTTTTCTTGTTTCGTTAATATTGGGATGCAAAATTATCCGTGACTTACCAAACAGTCTTAAATCGCCATCTTCAATAACCGGAACTTGCCCAAATGGCTACAACAAAACAAGATTGACATTAATTTCGCCTGAGATGACACATAAAATTAACCTTATAAACCCGATTGCAGTGAGAATGCTAAGAAAAAATTGTGCGAGCACAAGAAAAAGCACAAAAGAAATAAATTAAACTTTTTAAACACTATCCTCTCTTTGGTAACTGCATTATCTTTTATTTGCCAAATATCTGATACTAAAAAATTCAGGTTTTTTTTTTTTTTTTTATTAGTTTTAAAACTCAGTATATCTTTCTGCTGATATAAAAAAAAAATTCTATCAATATATATAATGCTTCTTTGATTAGGAGATTTTGACAAAAAATCTTAGAATTTGATTTTATAAGGTTACAAAATAAATTTTTATAATATTACAATATATATAATTTGGTAACGATGTATAGTTGATTCCATAACATTACAAAACCAATAATTCTAAAATTGTTTAAGGATGTATTGTCTAAAATATATATAAATTTATTCTACATAATAATAAATTAAGTAATTATCTTTTAATCATTTTGTATTCATCCATGTTAATGCAAAATTTCTATTTTCAATAATATAACTTGGTATTAGAGAGAGCCCAACCTAACAATGTTTCTAGTCCGAGTTATCTCCATCACAAACGGTATCTAAAAGAATAAACTAATTCTTACCTGTATAAGGAGAAACTCCGGATGTTTTTGCTTGTTTTGATCGAGATCAACATGAACGATTTCAAATTCAACACTCTTTTCAAGAAGACAAGCCAAAACCCTCTGGGGGCAAGCTGCCCTGACTGGACCATAAACTTTAACCACCATTTTTTTGTTCTGTGGTGTACGTTGAGTGTCAATTTAGGTCATAGTATTTGTAGGAGAAATTTTTTGGATTTTTCAATGGTGATGACAAGGTGGTTGCCACGTTATAGCTTCTGCCAAACCCAGTTTATCTATTGCTTAGCAAACTCGGAATAAATACAAGTAGATAGAACACATATATGTGGACGATTTCCATGTAATTAGATTTTAAAATCGAATATAAATATTACTAATCTCTAATATGCTTCGATGATTAAGCAATATAAGACATTTCAGGTTTTATGGCACCTTGCATCTTGCAAAATTCTCTTTCATTGTCTATTGGCATGTTTCTTTTGTAGTTTGGCAATATTTTACAACAACCAAGTTATATAGATCAGTTTGTGATCGGCTAGAGATTAATTTAATGTTTCTTAAGCGTAATTAGTGTATAAATAAATATTAGAAATTAATATTTGTATAATAAGAATGATGAAGTTGCAAGTTTAGGAGGACCATATTGGTATTATAATAATTATCTTTTAAAACCCTCGTTATTAGCTATATTGAAAAAATAATTTACAGTAAAGTTAATTAGACAACTATTTGATTAATTTTGTAATTAATTTTTTTATAAAACTCACAAGCAACATATATATGTTCGGTAAATTTTATGCTTATTGCCGTGAATTTATATAATGTCTAAAATGCACATAAAAGTAAAATATTTTAAAAAATATTTAGTATAAATATTTTTCTATGTAATTAAGGTTGGGATATAAATGTCTTTATGTTAAGTTGATGAGGATGATTTAGCTATTTAAAAAATTCATTAAATCTTATAATAGATTATTTCGTAATCATTTGACAAATATAATCCCCACCACTTGTTAAAATCGTTACCAAATTAACTTAGATTATTAAATAATCAGTTTTATAAGTTTTACTAAACATTTTTTTTAATATTAAAATTGGTAAATAATCTGATTTTAACTTCTCGAAGCCAATATAAATGGAATCTTAATATCCTATTTCCCTATAATTAAGTTAATAAATAATATTGTAGAGCTATCTAACATATATTTCAAAAACCTATATATATACAGTGATTTTATTATTAGTGTCTCATAACTTTAAAAAATTAGGATGAATCAATCAAATTTATTTATTGCATTATCTTTTCTAAATTAAATTTTTTTTTCTATTTAATTCAAATACAATTGATGAAAATAATTGATTTGCCATAACTTTAAAAAGTTAAAAAGCACTGATAGTAAAATCACTATACATATATATAAATTCTACTATCAGTGTCTCATAATTTTAATAATTTATAATGAACCAATCAAATTCATTCATTGTATTATCTCTCTCAAAATAAATTTTTTCTCTTATTTAATTCAAATACAATTGATGAATTTGATAGGTTTATCCTAACTTTTAAAATTATAAGATACTGATTGGTAAATTCACTGCATACATACATATATTATTGCATTGAAAAAATAGCACATGGGTCATCGGTCCAAATACGCCCAAAAGACTAGCAAGATCGAGCCCCAACAAGGGAAAAAAATGTTATAAAGGCCATAAGTCTAAGACACACCATCACAAATAAAAAAGCGATCTTAGCCTTTCCTATATTTTAGCGATCAAATTTAATGTAAACAAAGAATTTTAGCACTATATAAAAGGGTCTTTAGTATATACAAAATACACGACAACAATGTTAGGCAATTAAACTCTAATAAATTGCAGCATTCTCTTTCAAAAATAAATAACCATGGAATAGACATTACTCAAATGGCTTAACCTTGTTTTCTTGTATCATTATTGTCTCTATTATTTCACCATAATTATACTCGTTCATTCATCTTAATCATTTAATTTTTATCGATTCAGCTGTTTAACCCATTTTTTATGGCAATTAGCCCTCACTAGACCATGCACTTTAACAACCATTTCTTCTTTAACTTGAAAATTCTTTCAATGTATTTCTATTATCTCCAATTCAATTATCTAATCTAAATATAGAGTTTATATTGTCTAGGATTTCTTACTTTTTCTAACCAATTAAAAATAGAAAGATTTGTCTCACTCTCATCTTAATTATAAAATATGAAAGACGAGAAGGAAATCCATATATTTTATGATGATTGGTGAAAGCCTTATCTATTTGTTGGTGAAACCTACAAACTGCTCTTCGTCTCTCTCATCTCCTCCTCCATCATTTTTTTTTTTTTTTTTTTTTTTTTTTTTAATGACTATGAATCTAGTTTTGGGTTCGTCAAACCTAGAAACAAATGGTTCTGGGTTCATCTAGTTTTGGGTTCGAAATCCCCAACTCCTGTTATGATTTTTTTTTTGGTCATTTTTTTTCCTTTTTCATGTTTTGATATTGTTGTTGAGAACATTATCGTGAGAGATAATGATGTTGATGAATTGGATGGATGATATTGATGAGCTATGTCTGATGATGTTGAATTGTGAGAGATGTTGATGAATTACATTGATGATGAGATGACGAACTGTGGTTTTTTTATTTTTATTTTTCATATTTTTATAAAATTAATTTTATAAAATAAAAAATTTAAGTTAATTTTATTTCAATCAAATTCTAACCTATATCAAATATGATATAGTATAATTTTTAATTCGATCACAAATTCTATCAAACATGAAACATAGATTTTTCATTCTAATTTAATTTATTTCATTTCATTTTAATCCATTTTAATCAAATTTATTTCGATATAATTCTGCACGGAGCGTTAATTTTTAAGTGTTTTGAGTCTTTTGACATTAACTTTATGGGTGACATATCTTCGATCTGTCAGTTCGGCAAACCTGGGGGTTGTCACGTGGGTTCTAGCATGCCAACGGATGAGATTTTATTTTCATTCTAAAGAACTTAGAAGGTACAGTTGTTGAAAAAATTGAATAGAATTGACTTTGGAGATTTTGTCGAGTGTGGTGGTTCTTGAGGGTTGTCACATGGCACCATCAACCGGTTGATATAATTCGGATTTGATGAAGGTTTTTTTTCCCGTATATTTTTCTAGTTAATTCCTTTCTTATAATAATTATCATAAAAAGAGTATAAAGCCCATTTTTTTACAAAAAAAAAAAAAATTATATGATTTATAGATTACAAAAAGCCCATTTTCTTCAAAAACCTTATTAAATTTACTTCAAAAGATATTAGATATTTATGTATAATTGGTTTGTTATGGCTGGCATCTACAATTAAGCTTTTAATTAGGAGCAGTGTTCTTACAAATATTTTGAGAAAGATCAAGATAAAGCTATTATATAGATTTAGTTTATTATTATTATTATTTTGAAACAAACTTTATTATTATTTACTATCATTTTTTTATTAATTATTAGAACAATTGATGCTTATTGATTTTAATGCAACAGTTTAAAAAAGTTAATATTTTTAAATTTAATAATAATAATTGAACTTCCTCATAACCCTTGAATAACGTAAATAGGGGCATGCAACCAGCAATTAAGGACACTTAATGAATTTTTTTTTTTAATTTTCATCCATGAATTCTTCCTCAACCTTTTCATTATTTCTACTTAGTTCTCTTATCTTATAATTTCTTTGTATAATGTGTGTAGCAAGTTTGTGTGGTCAGACAATCTTCCTCTCAATTCTCACTCTATTTTGTTGCGTGTGTGGCCATAGGAGAATCACCAATGAGACTGGTAGGCAACAGCGAAGCTAGCCCCATCAATCTAGAGGAACCAGTTTACAAATTTTTTCAAAATTTTAGAATTCCAAAAAAAAGAAAAAAAAATTATGACTTTGGGGTCGAGGGTGCCCTCATACCATTACATTGCTTAGGCAACTGCAGGTAATGGCCGTGCCTACTGCTTGGAGTGGTATAGACAAAATCTTTTCCAAGGCCCAAGCCGAATACTATGGTGAATAATATAATATAGACGAAATCTTCTTCTTGTTCTTCAAACATTTACAATATGAACCACACTATTTTGATTATTAGAGGTCATTGGTGCAAACAAATAAGCTGCATTATTCTTTAAAGGTTGAAACTACGTACATTGAAATTGAATTTAGATAAAATAAAAACAGCTAGATAATATATATATTAAAAAACACACAACAACAACCACTATGGAACCGGAGCAGCTAGTAGTAGGCAAGCTTCATCAACTTCTTCCACGAGGGGCGGCTGGAAATCTCCTCCCACCACGCATTAACATGCTTCCTCTCCTTCACCAGGTGGCCCAACTTAGCATCCTCCATCAAGAACCGGAGGGCAGGCATGTGGCTGAGGTCTGCCAAAGAGAACCAATCTCCGGCGAGGTACTTACTCTTCGAAAGTTGCTTTTCGTAGACGTCAAAAACTGCCTCTAGCTTCTGCTCGCAGGAGTGGACCAACTTCAGGTCCCCAGGCTGCCCCATGCTTGGAAGAACTAGCAGTTGAAGCACCATAGTGTAGATCAAGTCATTGAAGTTGTGTGCTTCCACTTCCAGCCACTGGTCCACCGTGGCCCTCTCCTCGAGGGTGGTTCCAAGCAGGTTGGAACCACGGTCTGCATACTTGGCCGCGTAGTACCGCAGTATCGCCCTTGATTCTGTGAACATGGTGGTGGGTATCATATCAATCATCGGTTTGACTTTCAAAGGCTGTAATTTCTATTTACCGTTATAATAACTTTTTTTTTTTTACCTTAAAAAATTGATATATAGATTTTTTAAAACTGTATTTACATGTGTTCTTTTTTTTTTTTTTTTAAATAAATTTTGTATGGAAGGATGTATTGATGAGGATGATAATTTTTGAAAGAGTTTTGCTATAAATTTATAAGAATTGATTATGTCTATAATGTTAGTTGAACTCAAAAGTTAAAGCAAACACGTTAATGCTACTATTTTGTAATTTGTAAAGGTGAGTTAACTTTAGGTCTCATTTGATATTATTTTTTGAGACATTAAAATCAAAATTATTTAAAAAAGGGGTTTTGTAAAACTTCCAAAGTAATCATTCAATAATCCGGATTGATTTGGAGCAATATAAAGAAATGAGATGGAGGTTGCTTTGTACGGTGATTTTAAAATAATCTATTATGCATTTAATGGATATTTTAAATGATTAAATCATTTTTTATTAATTTTAAAATAAAAGCATTTACATATCAACTTTAATTATATATAAATCTCTTTATAGTAAATAGAAATTAAAATATTTTATTTTTATATTTATTTTTGATACATAAATGCATAATAATCAACATAAAAGTTTACTAGCATATTGTTTTTAAGTTTTATAACAATTTTAATAATAGAATTAATTAAACAAACATTTGATTAATTTTATAGTATTATTTATTCAGCACAACTAATAATAACTATTTTAAAAGCTAAAAAGATACTAAATTAGCCTTCAATTTGTTCGAAATGAATGATTAGCGTATTTAAATATATTGGACGGTAGAAAAACCATTTTTTCTCTTTGGATAACTTTTGGATAAGAAATCCTCCACTATACTAACATTTATGTTGAGCACATAAGATTTACTATGTTTTATAATAATAATAATAATTATTATTATAATTATTATAATATTTTACATTTCACTTTTATCATTTTTAAATATATCTTTACATAATCCTACCCAAAATAAATATCTGATTGTTTACAGAAAAAACAATAATAATGAAAGAACACTAATTGTCGGCTTTGTCTCGTTGACCAACAAAAGTTAAATAATGTTAACATTATTATTATTCATCTTTTAAAAATATTTTTTTTTGAATATATATATATAGTTATTTTAATAATCTAATTAAAGACACAATACTAGTATACATAATTATCACAAACTTACCAAAAAGCCTAAAATCGCCATCTTCAACAACTGGAACTTGCCCAAAAGGCTACAACAAAACACCGTCAAGATCAATTTCAAATAAGATCACAATAATATCAAACCATATAAACCTTAACATAAATGTATATTGGCATCATATTAATTATCCACCTCAATTTTCTTTTTTTTTTTAAAAAAAAATCTTCTATGAATATTCAAGTTAAACATTTTAATATTGATAACATGCACGTATCACAAATTTGATTATTCTTACCTGTCGAAGAAGAAACTCAGGACGCTTATGCTCACCATTGTCAATATCAACATGAATGATTTCGAAGTCGACATCTTTTTCAAGAAGGCAAGCCATAACTCTCTGTGGGCAACCTGCCGTAACTGGTCCATAAACTTTAACTGCCATTGCTTCTGCGATTTGAAAAATAGAGCTCTTGATGCGTCCAACTTCAGTGGTATGTTTTTTGTGAGCTAGTTGGCACATATTTATAGGTGGAATTCCTTTGATAATTATAAACATGGGGGTTATCACGTGGCTTCTTGCACCCAAAACATGATATCTATTTTAATTTCGTTTTTTTTTTTTTTAATAAAGATAAATAAAATTCGACTTCGGAGATACTTAGAGTATGGTGGTTTTTGGGGGTTGTCACATGCATGCCATGCCACCATCAACCGGTGGGTGAGTATTGATTATATCACTTATATTCATATTCGAACATCTTTTTGTAGCTAAGCTATTCTGGTCGTTATTATTATTATTATTATAAAAAAGGTTCAAGCCATTTTCCGTACAAAGAAAGAAGAAATAAATTGTTGATTAAAAAACACATTTTAAGAGAGTATTTATTAGATATATATTTAGTTGGAATGGGTTTGGTATATGGTTAGTTTATCCAAGTAAAGCTAGTGGATATAGTGCTTTTAGTGATGAGGCAGGGAATTTTGTATATATTTTCATACAAAATTTGACTGTGTAATGTTAGAGTTAGACAATTAATTAATTTGTAGTTTTATTATATCATTTAATTTAATTTTATAATATTATAGAGTCGAAGTTAAATGGTGTAAGGAAAATCCAGCATGTTATAATTATTAAAACGTTTTTACAAATGTTCTGAAGAAAGACGGACCACAATAATGGTTTAGTGGATTGGTAATTGATGTTAATTAATGATTTCAATTCAATATATGGTTAAAGGGCAAATCGCACGATACTTCTAAGGTTTGATAAAATTGCATTCATATGGTATTTTTTTGTCATAATTACACAAAAGCTACTTGAACTTTCAAAAGCCCAACACAAATACCTCCTACTTGTTATTTTATTTGGCTCATCTCACATCGAAAATGTAGGAGGTCAAATGAAGTCCACTTGCCTATAAAAGTGGACTTCCATTCTTTCAAAAATCATCCCAAAAATTGCAATTCTCCTTCTAAGGTAATTTTGTATTATTTCTCTTTTTTGTAATATTTCTCTCTTTTGTGATATTTCTTTGAATTAATGAAATATTACTTTTGTAATGTCTGAGGACTGAGGCATTATTAGCTGAACCTCGTTAAATTCTAGTGTTCTTTATCTTGTCTATTTAATAGCTATTGTCAGTAGAATTGTAGTGATATATAATGCTATAAAATTACATGTTTAGGAAAATTCTATCTAAAAAGCTTGGATTTTAAGTGGAACCATTGTGACTCCTCCATTCTTTTTTGAGAATTTATCTGGTGTGATTTTTTAGTACAATCGTTCACATTATTCACTTATGCAATATTATTCAAGATGAATTTGTTATAATTGGTTGAAATAACCCAAGTTCGACAATAATTGGTATCAAAGCTTAAGGGTTTTCTTTGTATATTTTGTGGTTGCAGCTTAGTTTAATCTTCCACATCCAAAAAGATTTCCTTGGATTTTTTTCTTACTTTCTGTATCGATAGCTATTAAATAGTATTTGGAAAGAAAATGATAGACAACACAAAACCATCCACATCAACCAGGTCATCATCTATTTTAATAAGAAATGTGGTGACAAATGCGAGATTTGCAATGGAGATTTTTGATGGCACGAGTTGTTTCAATATATGGCAAAGTGAGGTTCTCGACACTCTTTTTCATCAAAGTCTAAATATTGCTATTGAGGAAAAGAAACTAAAAGATGTTGAGAAGAAAGAATGAAAGACTATCAATTGATTGACATGTGGTACAATTCGTTCATATCTTTCTAGAGAGTAAAAGTATGCATTTTCTAAAAAACTTTTATAAGTAAATTGTGGAAGGCAATAGATGAAATTTTTTTAAAGAAAAACAGTCAAAATAAGCTCCATATGAAGAAGAGACTATTTCACTTACTTATGTTCCGAGTACCACCATGAATGATCACATCACCAGTTTTAATAAATTGGTTACAAATTTGATGAATATGGATGAGACTTTTAAAGATGAAGATTGGCTTTGATGTTGTTCAGATCCCTTCTTGAGGAGTTCGAGTTTCTTAAAACTACTATACTTTATGAGGTTACTGTGTCTTTAAGTGAAGTAAGTGCTACTTCATATAGTTATAAGTTGAAAAAGAAAGACAAGCAAGAAATCACAAATGGAGGAGTAGAAGCTTCGGAAGTCAGAGGCCGTTCGTAGAGCCAAAATAAAGGAAAGAAATGGGGATCCAAGTGAAAGTTCAAACCAAACAACTATAAATGTGCTTTTTACCTGGAAGAAGGACACTGAAAAAAAATTATCCCAAACTGAAGAATAAAGGCAAACCTGATAAGGGAAAGACTGTATCAGTTTTAATATAGTTGAGTGTAATGCTGCAAACTCAGATCTTTCACTTGATACTATGTCGTCAATTAGTTTTTCTAGTGTATGACTACTAGATTTAGCTTGTAGCCATCATATGAGTCTTAAAAGAAATTGGTTCTATGATTTTGGAGAATTGAAAGTTGGAGTCATCTACACAGCAAAGAATGTATCTCTTACCATATATGGGATTGATACAATTCGCTTGAAGAATCAAGATGAATAAATCAGAGTTCTAACAGAAGTTCAATATATATTGGATTTGATGAATAATCTCATTTTTTGTAGGAACCCTATAATCGAAAGGTTTAAAGAGAGAGATAAAAAAATAGAGTATTTAAACTCATCTCCGGTGCACTTGTGGTGCTTGAAGGAATTTGGAAGAGCAATAATATGTATCATTATCTAAGTAATATAGTTATTGGGACAGCAACAGTAGCAGCTTCTACTGATAGTTGGGAGTTAGAAGCAATCAGTGACAGGCCTCATTTTTGCACTCCTATTTTCGTACAGACGGCAGCCTACCGGCAACCCCACATTGACCCTTCAGCCTATATTTAATTCGGCTAAAAGGTTTCCATGAAGTTAAGCCATTTTTTCTTACCGAAAACCTTTTCAAAAGTCTATTTTCTAACGAAATCGAATGAAAAATTTTTCTTTTTATTACACACCTGTTGACGTCCGGATTTGACTCCCTAGCCAACGAAGTTCGTTTTGGACACAAGCTGCAATTTCGCGTGGTTGATGTGGAATGTGCGAAGTAAAAAAGGAAATGGAAAGGAGAGATCAGAGGCAAGGAGTAGAGAATACCAGGAGATTTAGAGTGGTTTGGCCTAACTTAAAGCCTACGTCCACTGTTTACTCTCTCAATATTTTGGTAGAGTAACGACACTCAAAAAAATGTCACCGTTTTTATAATGAAAATCCTCCCCTATTTATAGAGAAAGGGGATGAGCTACAGCATAATAGAATAAGACAAGTATATACAGTAAACTGAAAACACAATGATGGGCCGCGTTTAATACGTCGGGATTTCAATTAATGTGACTGATGGTACATTAAATGCGATCGAAATTACATTTAATGCGACCGAATCCATCACTTTCGGGCTCTGCCCGAGCGAGATCTTCAGATGGCTGATCTGTATGGATCATTGGGGGCCATCAGATCCTTGGCTGTCGCCTCTGACAAAGGTGGTGTGCATGACACGTCTTATGCTACGTTTTGCATGGCATCTTTGACTTCGACTGACTTGTGATTTGAGAGGCATGGCTGAGATAGACTTTCCTGCGGACAGAATATTCAGTTGAGCTGGCGAGCAGATGAGCCTCTGGTGGATCGGATGTTGAGCGGAATAGACTCTGTCAGTCACCTTCCAACGAGCAGCTTGAGCGGCTAGAGTTGGCGGACAAGCATAACAGGCAGCCTAGGTTGGCAGGCATAACGAATAGCCCCGGCGAACAGATACAAACGATCAGCCTCAGCGAATCGGAACCAGCGATCGGCTTTGGCGAACAGACCTGACGATCAGCTTGGGAGAACAGACCTGGTGATCAGTTTGGGCGAACATACCTGGTCGCCACAGCATGCAGAATAACAAACATATCACTGATTGAGGAACCAACATTATTCGTGAGTAGATTGGTGATCAACAGGGGACTCGGGATACGAATAAAATGGAGAGTCAGTCCAATAATCAGATATGTTATCAGGAAGGTGATCAGAAATAAGAACAGATTGTTAAGTCATTGGACCGTTGAGCCTATACTGTAGATCCTTTCTGACCCAACAGGCTTGGTTGCTGAATTACCCATAACAACACCTATATAATAGATTTAGTAAAACTTTGGGTTGCATAACTAATTTTTTCTGAGATTGCTACCCTGCAAATTTGGTATAAACTTTAAACACTTCTAAAATCAATTGGTTTCCTCCAAACTTCTGGGCTTCAGACCCTCAATTCATCAATTCACAAGCAACCATAAACATATTATCCAATTTCAAAATAATTTAAAACACAAAACAGTAAGTCATACATATATATTTATTTATATATTTTTAAAAATAAGGAAAACTTATTTTTTATGTCATCTACAATTATTTAAGAATTTTCCAAAATAAATTACATCTATACAGTCATAGCAGTACAAAACACTCCCGATTCGATCTGCCTAGTCCTGGGCTGGAGTCTCTGATCCTGATGTACGTATACCTACATCTGCTCTTGGGAAAGTTTTGTTTGTAAAACATAAAATAGTGTGAGCTACATGAGCTCAATGAGTATTGTAAGTTTTTATTTCCATTTATCTTTATAAAAACTCATCTCTTAGTTTTAAAACATTTTATAAAACTTTCATCACCGTAATATGAAAAACCAATAGGCCTGGTCGCTGAATTACCCATAACAACACCTATATAATAGATTTAGTAAAAATTTGGGTAGCATAACTGATATTTTTCTAAGATTGCTACCCTGCAAATTTGGTATAAACTTTAAACATTTCTAAAATCAATTGGTTTCCTCCAAACTTTTGGGCTTCAGACCCTCAATTCATCAATTCACAAGCAACCATAAACATATTATACAATTTCAAAATAATTTAAAACACAAAATAGTAAGTCATACATATATATTTATTTATATATTTTCAAAAATAAGGAAAACTTATATATTATGTCATATACAATTATTTAAGAATTTCCCAAAATAAATTACATCTATACAGTCATAGCAGTACAAAACACTCCCGATTCGATCTGCTTAGTCCTGGGCTAGAGTCTCTGATCCTGATGTACATATACCTACATCTGCTCTTGAGAAGGTTTTGTCTGTAAAACATAAAATAGTGTGAGCTACACGAGCTCAATGAGTGTTGTAAGTTTTTATTTCCATTTTATTTTTATAAAAACTCATCTCTTAGTTTTAAAACATTTTATAAACCTTTCATCACCGTAATATGAAAAACCAATAGGTCTGGTCGCTAAATTACCCATAACAACACCTATATAATAGATTTAGTAAAAATTTGGATAGCATAACTGATATTTTTCTGAGATTGCTACCCTGCAAATTTGGTATAAACCTTAAACACTTCTAAAATCAATTGGTTTCCTCCAAACTTCTGGGCTTCAGACCCTCAATTCATCAATTCACAAGCAACCATAAACATATTATCCAATTTCAAAATAATTTAAAACACAAAACAATAAGTCATACATATATATTTATTTATATATTTTCAAAAATAAGGAAAACTTATATATTATGTCATCTACAATTATTTAAGAATTTCCCAAAATAAATTACATCTATACAGTCATAGCAGTACAAAACACTCTCGATTCGATCTGCCTAGTCCTGGGCTGGAGTCTCCGATCCTGATGTACGTATACCTGCATCTGCTCTTGAGAAGGTTTTGTTTGTAAAACATAAAATAGTGTGAGCTACACGAGCTCAATGAGTGTTGTAAGTTTTTATTTCAATTTTATCTTTATAAAAACTCATCTCTTAGTTTTAAAACATTTTATAAACCTTTCATCACCGTAATATGAAAAACCAATAGGCCTGGTCGCTGAATTACCCATAACAACACCTATATAATAGATTTAGTAAAAATTTGGGTAGCATAACTGATATTTTTCTGAGATTGCTACCCTGCAAATTTGGTATAAACTTTAAACACTTCTAAAATCAATTGGTTTCCTCCAAACTTCTGGGCTTCAGACCCTTAATTCATCAATTCACAAGCAACCATAAACATATTATCCAATTTCAAAATAATTTAAAACACAAAACAGTAAGTCATACATATATATTTATTTATATATTTTCAAAAATAAGGAAAACTTATATATTATGTCATCTACAATTATTTAAGAATTTTCCAAAATAAATTACATCTATACAGTCATAGCAGTACAAAACACTCCCGATTCGATCTGCCTAGTCCTGGGCTGGAGTCTCTGATCCTGATGTATGTATACCTACATTTGCTCTTGGGAAGGTTTTGTTTGTAAAACATAAAATAGTGTGAGCTACACGAGCTCAATGAGTGTTGTAAGTTTTTATTTTCATTTTATCTTTATAAAAACTCATCTCTTAGTTTTAAAATATTTTATAAACCTTTCATCACCGTAATATGAAAAACCAATAGACCTGGTCGCTGAATTACCCATAACAACACCTATATAATAGATTTAGTAAAAATTTGGGTAGCATAACTGATATTTTTCTGAGATTGCTACCCTACAAATTTGGTATAAACTTTAAACACTTCTAAAATCAATTGGTTTCCTCCAAACTTCTGGGCTTCAGACCCTCAATTCATCAATTCACAAGCAACCATAAACATATTATCCAATTTCAAAATAATTTAAAACACAAAACAGTAAGTCATACATATATATTTATTTATATATTTTCAAAAATAAGGAAAACTTATATATTATGTCATCTACAATTATTTAAGAATTTCCCAAAATAAATTACATCTATACAGTCATAACAGTACAAAACACTCCCGATTCGATCTGCTTAGTCCTGGGCTGGAGTCCCTGATCCTGATGTACGTATACCTACATCTGCTCTTGGGAAGGTTTTGTTTGTAAAACATAAAATAGTGTGAGCTACACGAGCTCAATGAGTGTTGTAAGTTTTTATTTCCATTTTATCTTTATAAAAACTCATTTCTTAGTTTCAAAACATTTTATAGACTTTTCATCACTGTAATATGAAAAATCAATTTTTATTCGAAAAAGATTTTTCCGATAAATGTATAGATAAATTATTTACATAAATATCATTTAATTTCATTATAAAACTAAATATCGTATATTTTTAGTTCTCTGCACAAAATGTAAATAGTGGTGGCGTTATTGTTTTTTTTTAAAAAATATCTAAATAAAACAAGCCAACCACTAATGGTCTGTATCATATGGTATTTTAAGTATGGAGCAAAATTTTGCCTTACTCCAGCCTTCCCGAAATTTTCTCTCATTCAGGTCATCTATCCAGTATTACGTAGCGAAATTTTTTCCTTACTACGGAGCGACATTTTTCCTCACTCAGGTGAAAGCTAGCTAATAATATACCTTATACATGTATTAGACGACACATTAAACTGAACCAATAACTCAACACAATCCTCCCCTGCGAGTTTCCTTCCGTTGTTAGTGATAGACATTTTCGACACTACCAATGCATGCTTCAGGTACTTAACCTCAACCGAAAATAACTGTAGTATCTACGAAGCATACCATAGGTTCATAGATTTATTTCCATCAAACAGTTTTTCACCGTAAAAATAGTCATTTTGTATAAACTTTTCAAACTTAGAAAATTCATATCTTATATAACCGTTTTTAATCCATGCAAAATAATTTTAATACAGATTCATTTATTTCAAAATCATACCATAACATATCATGAAATAAATTTTAACATCATATCCAAAATATTTTGAATAACACCCACCAATTATTGATTCACGAAATCACACGTTTTAGGCTTTCTTCGATTTCTGCGTCACCTATATATTTTCACATTCTACATTTAGGAAACATTGCAATGGAGTTTGATTTTCTTATTCATGCACTAAACAAACTTTTGGACCATTTTACCCTATTTTTCCTTCCAATCAATTTTTTTCAATTTTATACCATAAATATAATTCAAAACAACCCATAATATATTTCCACAAAGAATTAACATACTTCCAAACTTATAAAAATTTAAATGAACTTCAACTTTAACATAAAATTTTCTAAAAGATTAGGATTGAACCTTTACCTCAATATGGGCTATCAACCACTCCAAAAATCTCAATTCTCAATGTAGTTATCGCCGTTCTAAAGCAAATCTACAAAGTAAAACAATATAAGAAATTTTTTTAAATTTTTTTAATATGGCTGTCCTATAAGGAAAATAACCCTAAAAATGGAATCTATACTTAAAAACGAGTTCGTAGATGCGTCTGAAACTAAATTTTGAGTTCGGGAGGTCGAGAAACTTACCTCCGTCGTACATGGTAGCCGATGGTGACCTTTCAGCGTTAGATTCTGACGACTTTGGTGGTAGGAGGTACGGTTAGGTGGGTTTTGTTGTATTCGACACGCTTGTCAAAAAAATAGCTTAGTTTGATCAGAGTCGAAATAGCTTAGTTTCGTCGAAATCTATGGAATCTATGTCTTATGAGCTTTCTAACGGTACCAAGTTTGGCTAAAACAAAAGTCGGATATTGCCGGAACAAGAGGTCAAAGTTAGGCTCACGAAAATGGGTTTGTTGGAAAAAAAAATGGAGAGAGAGAGAGAGAGGCCTGTCGGCTGGAGGAAGAAGACGAACTTATATAATCGATTAGAATTACAATTTGTACCCTCAACTTTTCATAAATTACGATTTTAATCTAAAATTTTAAAATCTTACTTTTTGTCCCTTATACTTTTATATAATTTTCATAAAATTTTTCAATTTCACCATTCCTTAAATATTTTTTTTAATACCATTTTCATACTTCTAAATCAATTATTTTACCACTTTTCGATTTCGAAATCATTTTCGATTTACCCAAAAATTTCACCTCTAAATACTTTAAATCATTTTTTTTATTCGATAAATGAGACATACGTGTACAATATATTTACAATACTAAAATGGGGAGGGTATATTACAATCAGGTTATGGCATATGTGTTCGGGTATACAACTAAAAGTCTTTGAAACTTTGATAGATCAAGGATTATTAAAAGATACATAGACTTATAAATTGGATTTTTATGAATATTGTATGAAAGGGAAGCAGACAAGGGTGAAATTTGATACCACAATCTATGATACAAAGAATATTTTGGATTATGTTCACTTAAATGTGTGAGGTCTTTCTTAAAAAACCTTTTGGGAGGAAAACACTATTATATGAACTTTATTGATGATTTTCCTCGGAAAGTTTGAATGTATACAATGAAGATGAAGGATGAAGTGTTGAGAGTTTTTTTTAAATGAAAAAATTGGTGGAAATTCAAAGAGACAGAATGATCAAACATCTTCATATAGATAATAGTATGGAATACAAAAGTGATCCATTTTTAAAGGTCTACGAAGATGAAGGCATTGTTAGACATTTCACAGTTAGAAATACATCACAATAAAATGAGGTAATAAAACGTATGAATAGGACATTATTTGAGAAAGTTCGATGTATGTTGTCCACTGTTGAGTTGGATATGGAATTTTGAGCTAAGGTTGTAACATATGTATGTTAGCTTGTGAACTGTCTATTGTCTACTGCTATTGGTGGTAAAACACCATTGGAAAAGTGGTTAAACCTGCTACAAATTATAATTATTTATATGTGTTTAGTTCCATTGTATACTATCATATTAAAGAGTCAAAATTATATCTAAAAGTAAAGAAAATAATCTTTACAGGGATCACCTCTGGTGTCCAAGGGTAAAAAAAAAAAATCTTTAGTAGAGATATTACATTTGATGAATCTACCATGCTAAAGAAGGTAACCACTGAAAATGTTGAGCAAACAAATGGTACTCCAAAATAGGTGGAGTTTGAAAGAAGAATTATCCCAACAAATGAAAAATTGATGATGACTCTCCTGTGGTAAAAGAAGAGTAAGATGAAGAAGAGGTTCCATCCTAAGAACCTCAATAGCAACATGTACAAATTGTATTGATAAGCTAAAAAGGACAACTATTAAACCTACTCGTTTTGCTGATATGGTGGCTTATATATCTCAAAATGATGACATTCGTGTCACTTATAATGAAGCAGTCCAAAGTTCAGAAGATGAAAAGTAAAGGATAGTTATGGATGAAGAAATGCAGTCCCTTTATAAAAATCAGACATGGAAACTAGCAAATCTTTTTAAGGAAAAGAAGGTAATTGGGTGCAAATGGGTATATGCAAAGAAAGATGAATTTTCTGATAAGAATGATGTATGCTACAAAGTAAGATTGGTGGCTAAATACTATGCTCAGATGGAGGGAATTGAATATAATGAAGCATTTCCAATTGTAAGACATTCCTCCATCAGAATTTTGTTGGTATTGATAGTGTAATTAGATATGAAACTAGTTCAATTTAATGTAAAAATTGCATTTTAACATAGAGACTTAAAAGAGGAAGTTTATATAACTTAGCTCAAAGGGTTTAAAATTGCTGGAAAAAAGAACATGATATGCAATTTTGAAAAATCATTGTATGGATTAAAGTAATCTTTAAGGCATTGGTACAAATGGTTTGACAAGATTATGATGCGGTACAAGTATACAAAAAACAAATACGATTACTATGTGTATTTACGCAAACTACAAGATGAATCCTATATGTATATCTTCTTCTTTATGTTGATGATGTACTGATAGCTTCCAAGAGTCAAGCATAAATTGAAAAACTAAAAACTCAGTTGAACAGAGAGTTTGAGATGAAGGATCTAGGTAAAGCAAAAAAGATTCTTGGCATGGAGATAATGAAGGACAAAAAATTAGGAAAACTTTGTTTGACTTGAAAACAATATTTGAGAAAGTTATTAAGGCGTTTTGACATAAATGAGAAGTCAAAACTAGTTAGTGTTCCACTCCTCATCTCACGCTTAATGTATCTATATCTCCGAAGAATAAAGCAAAACGAGAATATATGTTAAAGGTATAATATGTAAATGTTATTGGTAGCATAATGCATGCTATAGTGTGTACAAGGTTTGACATTTCACAACCAATTGGGGTTATGAGCAAGTACATGCACGATTCTGGAAAGGAGCATTGACAAGCTGTGCAATGAATTCTATGGTATATTCTAAACACTGTAAACATTGGATTAGTATTTGAGTAGCAAGTCGGTCAATGTGTAGTTGGATACTGTGATTGCGACTATGCCGGTGATTTGGATAAGCGTCGATCAACTATTGGTTATGTGTTTACTTTTGCAAAGGATCCACTCAGTTGAATGTCTACTTTACAGTCAATAGTTGTTTTATCTACAACAGAGGTAGAGTATATGACAATTATAGAAGCTGTGAAGAAGACAATTTGGCTTTAAAGGTTGCTTGGTGAACTGAGAATTGATCAAAAGCACATCAAAGTACATTGTGACAGCCAGAGTCTAATTTATTTAGCAAAGAACTAAGTTTACCATGTAAGAACGAAGCACATCGACATTCGATATCATTTTATATGAGAGATTTTGGAAGAAGGTAAAATAATGATTCAGAAGATTCAGACCATTGAAAATCCTGCTAATATAATAACAAAATTGGTGACTGCGATAAAGTTTTAACATTGTTTGGACTTGATCAATATTGTGAAAATTTTAAAATTCGCATTTGCAGACATCACTAAAATTGACTTTGTGAGAGAACTGAAGATATGGAATTTTGCCAAGGTGGAGATTTGTTATTTTATTTGGCTCATCTGACATCAGAAATGTAGGAGGCCAAAAGAAGTCAACTTGCCTATAAAAGTATATTTCTATTTCTTGATAAATCGTCCCAAAAATTGCTCTTCTCCTTCTAAGGTAATTTTTGTTCTTTCTCTCTTTTATAATATTTTCTTTGTAATATTTCTCTCTTTTGTAGTATTTATTTGAATTAATGAAATATTACTTTGATAGTGTTCGATGATATAGACATTATTAGCTGAACCTCGTTAAATTCTAATGGTCTTTATCTTATCTATTTAATAGCTATTGTTGAATATAGTTGTAGTGATGTGTTGTGCTATAAAATTATATGTATAGGAAAATTCTGTCTAAAGAGTTTAGATTTTAAGTGGGACCAATGTAACCCCTTCATTCTTTTCTGTGAATTTACCTGGTGTGATTTTTTAGTATAATTATTCATACTATTCACCTATGGAATATTATTCGATATGAATTTGTTATATAATTGATGACAAATAACTCGAGTTCCACAACACTACTATCGGTCAACTATTAGTCAACTTCCATCAACTTATCAAGAGTAATTTGATTCATACATAAATAATAAATATTTTAATAAAAATATATATTTTATTTATTTAAAAAAAAAAATTCTATCTACTCCTATCTTCTTCGTCAATCCAACCATATCTACATCCAATTTTCTGCAGACAAACAATTTTTCTTCATCAACACAATCCAATTTTCTACTTCAAAATAAATAATTTTCTTCATGTAATCTCAATTCTTCTAGATCATCTCTTTAATCTCCCGCATCCAAATACCCACTGTTAACATCCCACTATCAACATCTAACTTCACCATGTTCAACAATCAACAAAAACAAAACCAAAATCAAGAATAATATCAATAAAACCAATCTCACTATCAATCCTTTTCCATCAACCACAAAAACCAAACAACTCATTTTCACCACTTTTAATTTATCAAATTAAAAAATAATAATAATAACAATAAGGTTCAGCAGATCTCCTCCAATCAAAGAAGGTCTTGCATGATAATCTCCTTCAGTCGGGGGAGATTTGTACAGATCTCCTCCAATTGGATGATATTTGCAATAAGTATCGTTTTTAATTAAATTAGAAAATATGCATTATATTGTTTTTTAGATTAAAGTAATAAAATCTTGACTTTACTTTGATCCGTAACATTGAAGGGTATTTTAGTCATTTTATATATTTGACATTTACTTCACAACGGTTGACTAACAATGAGGGGTATTTGTATTGGATTTTTAGAAGCTCAAGTCGCTTTTGTGTAATTATGGCAAAAATGCCACGTATCATAACATAATTTCATCAAACTTCAGGAGGTCTATGCAATTTGCTTATAATTTAAAAAAGTTAATATGTTAAAAGTAGAATTAAAAAATAAAAAAATCCATTAGCCTTTTTCCTTATCAAACTGTAACTACATTGAAGACTAAACTTGTATAGCATATATAACTCTTTACTATGAATAATAAATATTTGAAAAAATAAATAAATAGATTATCTCCTAATGGTTTCATAATCATACTAAACTTGTATAGTAATTTGGTTTCGAGTGTGTAAATAATCCGTCAAATTGACTAACAGAACAAAATCTATATAATTTTTATTTGATTGGTTTGGTCTGATTTGAAAAGCGAGTTTGGAGTAATCAGTTTGGTTTATGCCAATTGCAAAATGTTTGAAGTATATAACCTGAACGGAACCAACTGCACAAAAAATAAAATAAGTTTGTATAATTGATATAATATTTTCCATGTTTTATTTCTTAGTTGTTTATTATTAATTGATCATTTTTTTTAATTTAAATCATTATTTTAATTAAGTCGGTTTCAACGAATTTGTTATGTTATCCAAAAGTCAATCTAAAAGGCAAAATCTAATGGTGTTATTGATCCTAAAATTGACTTTTAATAAAATTTTATGTCAGTAGTACAGTGTAAACCTAATAAAAAAAACACACACACACAGACAGATAATATCACTTCCATCTACAGTCTCATATGTCTACGTGATATGTTTCTTGACCATGCAATTTTTAAGTATTTATAGAAAAACAGATTTATTACTTTGTGCAACGATACACCAACTTTCACCAGAAAAAAAAAAAAAAAAAAAAAAACAAAAAATTACGTCTTTTATGCGGTTTCTTTTTCTTTCTTTATTTTTTGACCTATTTTTGTACGTGGTTTTGAAGATGAAATTGTCATCTTATCAACCATGCGCTGATGTATCTTGCAAATCATGATGACAAATTCATGTGATGAATTCTTACCAAGACAACAATGTTGTAGATTACGATTTATGAGTGATCAGAATTCAGATGAATAAACATTCGAATTCAACATATTATTTCTACACCATTTTTAACATATAGGAGTTATTTATAATTTAATTTGATGTGCATTTGTATTGCCGTAACTATCATGAAGGAAATCATTTTTTTTTTTAATTACTTATCATCAAGAAAGTAAATGCTCGTTGCAATGAAATTATTGAGAGTCTATAATATCTATGTCGAAAGATGAGATATTATAGCGACAAACTCTTAAAAGTTCGAATTATATATTCTTTCACGTAGTTCTTGAATTTATAATAATTTCAAAATTTTGTAAAAATTAATGATCATAGATTCTGCGGAGAAGCCTCCTTCATTTGATTATTTATTTTTGTTTTAATTATTTTAAATTTGTATTTTAACCTATTTTTTTAAATAAAAAAGATATCAAGTTAGCAAAACAATTTTGGTTCTGGATCCGGCGTATATTAGTTTTGGCAAGCGCGTCCATCATCATTTCTTAATTCTCTCGGGTTAAATATCAAAATAGAGGCATGCCTTTTTTTATTTTTATTTTTTGAAATATTGGAAATTCCATTGCAGTTATCCCAAACCTGGGAACCAAAAGATTACAGCCCTAAAACCAACAAAATTTGAGACTATTAAACATGCACAAATACATCAAAGCTTTTCCTCGTCATAGGATCAAGCAAGAAAGGTTGGATGGAATACCAAGTGGTTCCCAATCATGAGAATGATAAGGTAACATTATATCTGGCCAAATCACATACAACTAAACATTAGATAAACAAAGACTAAAAACTTAACTGAAATTCAGTAACACTCGAAATAACCTATACAATACTGCTTTCAAAAACTAGAAGGTAACAACAAAGATGACTACCAAGTAAGGGTAGCAATATGAGTCACAATACGACGAGTCGACACGAATTCGTAAAAAATAAATGAGTGTGGATGTAGGTTTGAGTTAAATAAAATAGTATCGTAGTCGTAATCATGTCAACCCGCTTAACTCGTTTATTAAATGAATCGAATTAGTTTTGCTTAAACTTGCGGGTTGATACGATTAAATTAAGGATCAAATTGTAATATTACATATTATAGGGGTTAGTATGTGATTATATATATGTGTGTGTGTGTATATATATATATATATATATACACGTTTAACTAAACCCTAAACCTAACCCATTTTAAATTCATTTTCATTTTTCGACAGCCCTTCTCCCTTTCTCCCACACCTGTACCTCAACGGCCTTTCTCCCATTCTCTAACAGCCATACCATTGAATCCACCCCTTCTCCCTCACGATTATCATTCCTTTTCTCCTTCTCTCTCACGATCGCCATCTCTTCTCCTCTTCTCCCTCACGGTCGTCGTCCTTTCTCCACGTTTGCCTCACAGTCACCATCCCTTCTCCCCTTCTACCTTACGATTGCCATCCCCTCTCTCTCATGATTGTCGCCTCTTCATTTGAAAGTTTTGATTTTTCTTTTTTTGAGAATTATATAACTGCACTTTTGTTTGAATTTTTTCTAATTTGTTTATGTGTTTTGTGTTTAAAAAATAAAAGATTGATTTGATGAAGTTTTTATTGACATGTATGGCAATTATTTGTGAAAGTTTTGTTTTTCTTTTTTTGGTTTGTGGGATGTTTTTATTGTTAATTGTTTAGTCCATTATGATGGAGAGTTAGTTGCAGATTGATTTGAGATTCATGTTATGGATTTTAATCCACTTGAAATTTAAATTTGACTTAGCTTAATTGTCATGGTGGTGCTTGAATTTAGATATCAAAGTTTATTAATGTGAGCCAATTAGGATGAAGAAATTAACTTTGTTAGAATGATTTGAGACTAATTAAAACGGGTTAAATGAGTTACAGGTGAAACGAATTAACAAGTTGATAAATTAATGAGTTTGGATCCTTTATGATCTAAGTAATAAATGAATTAGTCGTGTCATATCATGTTCATTCATTTATAAATAAATTTATATCGAATCCAAAAATGTTGACCTGCTTCTCAAACAAATTCGTGTCAAAATTGATTGAATTTATAAACAAATCGAATCGAATCGAATTCGACTTTACCCTACACACCAACCTATATTGCCACCTCTACTACCAAGAGATAGGCATGTTGCATCAGAGGGGAACACCCCTACGACAATCAGACCTTCTTTCTAAGCTTGAATAAACTATCTTAAAGGCACCATAAGATCCTTGATTGTATCGCCCATATCTACTTGAATCACCAAATCTGTCATTGCTTCTGAAGGCAATTCGGGTTAACGGGTTGGGTTGGACACGACCCGAACACGACACGATAATTTTTGACACGACCCGAACACGACACGATAACAAAACGGGTTGAACCCCTTCAACACGAACACGACACGATTCGTAACGGGTTGACACGAAAACGACCCGATTAACCCATTTATTTACGGGTTATTTGTCAACCCGTTAATGACTCGTTTAACCGACACGTTATCAACCCGTTTATCCGACACATTATCAACCCGTTTATCCGACACGATATCAACCCGTTTAACCGACACGTTATCAACCCGTTTAACCGACACGATATCAACCAGTTTAACCGACACGTTATCAACCCGTTTATGACCCATTTATTAATAGTTAATACATTTAAATTTTAATATAGATGTAATAAAAAACAAAATTAAAATAAAAATACATAAGACTTAAAAAATACAATCATCCACAAATACAATTTAAATCATTAAAATACAAATGTTCACAAAGATGATTGTAAAAACATATTTGTAAATATAATCCTTCATATGTAAAAAAAAAAAAAAAAAAAAAAAAAAACACAACATAAAAAATTGATCTGCAAATGTAGTCCTTTATAATATAATAACATCAAGTGTTGATTGCATCCACCAAACTAAATCTGCCAAAAGATAATAATTAAAAGTTAGCTAATTAGTAAATTATACATTTATACATGAAGAAAAAAAAATATTTTAATAAATATTTTATCAAAACCAATAAAATTTTACCACTACATGGCAATTTGTGATGAGATGGATTCGATCGTGTGATTACTAGCACCAACAGCTTCAGTATCATCATTCATGTTCATAACATCTTCGGTAAATTCATCAAATCCAAGATTTGGATTCTCTACAATAATTATAAATAAAAAAGAATTAGAATTATCCCATTAAAAAACAAAATAAAACTCATAATCATATAACACATGCAAATTACAATTAACACGTTTTAGTAAAATATTACCTTTGCCTCCGTATATCCAGTCTCGAGTGCAAACTATAGCCTCCACCACGTGTGGTTTAAGTGAACTCCGATAATGATTATAAACATTGGCCCTTCCTCATGATGTTCAAGCGTTGCCATTTGCTATAACCAAAAACTTCAGGATTGTTCATCGTTTACAATTAAATGGTCATCTATCTTAACGACATAACTAAACTCTAAAACCTCAAATTTTAGAAGGAATATTTTTTTAACATAAAAGAAAATGTGAATTTAGAAAATAACACTTAAAAACTAGATTGAGTTTTTTTATCATCATAAGTTCCTAACATAGATTTCGTGAACTAATATTAGTTTGTAGTAATACAAAAAGTCAACTTAATTTTCTAGTTCTAATTTTCAAAACTCACACTCTTTTATGTTATTAACTGAAATTTTCACATATAAAAATTGCCCAATATCAATCAAACAATCAATTATTCCTAGCATTACTTTTTCATAAATATGCTCCTAGAGACTTAAGCAAACCTTAAAGAGCAATCGACAACTACAGTCTACTGGAACAACTGGATGAAAAATAGAAATATAATGGAATGTTTATAATCATTTACTTTTTCATTAAGAACAGCAGTTCTTGCTCTTGGATCATTGCACAATTGTTCTAAGTTCCCAAACTGCATTAAAGCATTACAATTTACAAATGCATCACAAGTTGACCTCAAAAGTTAAAAACGCTCTAGTTCATTGCTATCAATTACTGTAGTGTTACATACACAAAATTGTCAATTACTAAATATCAAATATCAAATATTCAAACATCAATAATCAACACAGAGATGATATCAACACAATAACTAAAATATCAAAAATTAGAAATAAAACAGAAATTACATACCTAAGGAGATGCTGGACGGCGAAATGAGAAGCGACGCAGTGACCTAAAGAGATAGGCGTGGAAGGAGATGCGGCGGCGATAGATCTTGCAGTGACCGAAAGAGATCGGCGTGGAAGCAGATGCGGCGGCGATAGATCTCGCAGTGACCGAAAGAGATCAGCATGGAAGGAGATGCGACAACGATAGATCTCGCTCAATGACCGAAAGAGATCGACGAAGTGACCGAAATTACAGATCGAAGGAGATGATGGATGGAAGGAGAACCGGCGCGGTGATAGAAGGAGACCCGTGCCGTGGCCGCGACTGAAGGAGACTATGGACCCGTGACGAAGCAGATGTGTGACCGGCGCGGCGACCAAATGACCGACGTGGTCCGTGGAGGAAATGACCTGCGCGGCCGTGCAATCGATGGAGCCGTGAAGGTGGAGCCATGTAGTGGACTGTGGGGGTGGGCTGGAGGAGGGGTGCGGCGGCTACAATGTGTTACTGAGTGGAAATATGGTTAGGGTTTGGATTTTGAAGGTATATATACCTCTCACAAAAATTACAAGAATACCCCTAAGATATTAAATTACATTTTTGCCCTCCTTTAACGGGTCAACCCGTAACACGATTAACCCGACACGATAAGTTAACGGGTCAAACGGGTTGACCCGTTAATTTACCCAACCCGTTAACGCTCAACCCTAACCCGTAATTATCGTGTCGGTTTCGTGTCGACCCGTCGTGTCGAGTTCCAAATTGTCACCCCTACTTCTGATCACCAAAGAGGTATGCAACAATTAATCTCCACCCAACACTTGAAAAATACATATACAAAACTAGAACAAAATGGGTTTTTAGAGTTGAATCCAATTGTCAACCGGATCCAACTCTAAAAACGCCAAAGCCAGAGGGCTCTTTAAGAGAAATTAGAATAGAAGAAAAACGGTGAGGATCGGGAAAGGAGAGAAGCAACAGGATATGGAAAGACTGCTCGGATCTAGGCGGGATTAACTTTCTATGGTGCTCTCTCTATCTCTAAGGGTGAAAGAACTTTCTCTCTAAAGAGGGAGACAACCTTCATAAGACTTCATTTAAGAGGTATGCCATTTCTGGCTCTAAATTTGCCATTATATTCATTTTGGTAAATGTGTACATCATTTTTTTTTTATAATTCTCTTTGTAAAATATCAAAATGAAGATATGCCACTTATTTGAACTAAGTCCCCATTGATTTTAAATTTCTAACATAAAATTATTTTAAATTTTTGTTATTTGCTTAAACTAATATTGAGGTGGTGTTATACTTTCCCCAAGCTTTGATATCATTTGTTGAGAGAATATGATATGAAAGTCGTGTCTAATAATCACTGCAAACAAATAATATCTAATAACATAAAAATAAGATAAATCTAATCACACAACACAAACTTTTATTTAAAGAAATCCAAAATGAGGGAAAATGCCACGGTTATTAGGGCCATGAGAGAAAAAAATCTCACCATGTAGAAAATTGTTACAACTACACATTTAATACTTTCTCTATAACTACAAATCTCAATTACAACAGAGCTAGAAACTAATTACGGAATACCAAACTTTGAGCTTACAATCAAGCTCACCATTCACTATACAACATTTTGGTGTATTTTATAACCACAAAATAATCACTCTATTTTTAACATAAGTTTACTTGGTTCCAAAATAATCCAAAACATATAAGAAAATTTATTTCCTTGCTCCTAAAACAATCAAAAACCCATTGGGAACATGAAGCCCATGAAAGCTCTATTTTTGCTCAAAATTAATTGTTCTGCCTTCTTGGGATGTGTGCTAACATGTCCGACCTTGGTTTCCGACAAGTAGACATGATCACGGTTTGATTCGAACCGTCCGGTTCGAACCGAACCGGAACCGGAACTGTTACTGTAGCGGTTTCGATTCTGGTTCTTTTATTAATGAAACCGAAATCGGAACCAGTGGAACTGGAACCGCTTTAAACCGACAGTTTCGGTTCTAACTAAAAAAAAAAAAAAACCAAAACTGCAAGGTCACTTTTTTTTTTTTTTAACATTTCACAACCTCTCCTTAATTTCTCTTTTAACCCATTCTTTTCCTCTATAAATACACATTCCATTCTTAATTTTTTCTCACACCTATCTCCCTCAATCTCAACTCTCTTTCTTTCCATTAATCTCAACTCTTCCTCAATTTTAACTCTTAGTTTCAATATTCTCTTAATTTCCTTTAATTTTTTTTAATTATATCTATAAATTATAATTTTCAATTTATTGTTTGAAGTTTCAAATTCTTAATTTATTATTTTTAAATTTCAAAATCTTAATTTATTATTTTTAAATTTCAAAATCTTATTTTATTATTTTTAAATTTCAAATTGTCAATTTATAATATTTATAAATTTCAAAATTTCTATTTATAAATAAGTTTCCGGAACCGGAACCGAAACCGTTATAGAACCAGAACTGGAATCGAAACTAGAACCGTTACAGAATTATAGGTTCCAGAACCGAATCAAAACTATTTTATCTCGGTTAAGGTTCCGGTTCTAGCTTTTTCAGAACCGGAACCGAACCGAACCGTGATCATGTCTACCGACAAGGGATTTATCCTGAAAATAAGATTTTCAACAGTATCTCAGACGTCCTATTCTGAGTCCGATTGGACTACCAACTCCACATGCTTGCTTCTAGAACATGTTTAAATTTTAAACAACCCCAAAACCTATTTGTTTAAGTGAGGCGGGATCTTCATGGGTGTTTTTGACATATCAAGAACACTAGGGCTCTCAACATTTGTATTTTTGTATGTAAGATAAAAGTCTAACAACTATTTTGTAAGTAAGATAAAAGTCGAACTACTATCATCCATTTAGAGGTTTCACATAATCAATTAGCCAATATAGTTGACGTGTGCGTGTATGTATGTGTGTATATATATATATATATATATATATATATTGAGATGTAGAGGAGTTAATTGAAAGTAAAAAATTAAATAATATCTTGTCCGGAGGGACACTGCTAGTGATCTTCTTCTTCAAAGCTCCAATTAAATAATAAAAAGAAAAAAGGATCATAAAAAACCAAATATTGCATGCATTTATTTTGAAAAAAATATTACTAGTACAACTGCTTCAACATTTAATACTTAAATAAAAAATTAAATATCTTGCCCGAAGGGACACTGCTAGCGACCTTCTTCTTCGAAGCTCCAATTAAATAATAAAATGAAAACAAGATCATGAAAAACCAAATATTGCATGCGTTTATCTTGAAAAAATATTACTAGTACAACTGCTTCAACATTTAAAACTTATACATACATTTTTGTGTATGCATTTGTGCCGCCAAAGATCTCATTAAGGAGGTCGTGCCTACTTTTGAAAGACTTACTTGGTTTTTGGGTTCTCACCGGTCACTAATTAATGCATTTATCAATTATTATTCTTTTTTTTTCCCCTAATCGTTTTCAGGATTAATCTTATGACTCAAAATTTATTTATTTAATGAAAATCCTATATATTCATCTAACTAATCTTACTTCCATGTATGTGTCTCTTTGATTAAAATATTGTTAAATCATAACGGAATTTAATTAACTTCCATTTTGCTTGTTGCCTCATAGTTGATTTTTGTGAAGTTAAAACAAGGGGGATTCGATATGTTTTTTTTTTTTTTTTTTTTTTTTAAACTAAAATTATTGGATTTTTGTAAATAGTGTTGGATTATTAGAATCAGTTTCCTTTCAGCAACTAATAAGTATATAAATTGACCATTATTTTATGCATTAAAGTTGCCAAAAGCTTCTAGCTTTCTTATAGATCTCTGTATTTTTTTTTTTAAAAAAAAAAATTTATGAAGTAATTACTTTTTACTTGTGGATTTTTTTTCCATGAATTATCATTCTCATTTGTGAACTAATTTATTTATATATATATTTTTTGTTTGCAAACTATCATCTTTTGTTCCTTAACTAATTCTTTGTTTATGAACCGAGTTTTTATTTGTAAATTGATTCTTGAGGTGAAACGGAGAATTTTGAAAAACGTAGACAGCTTTTGGCCTCTTTGAAAAAGGGATAACGGGTTGTTCATATACTTTAGTACCCAAAAAAAAAAATTGATAATTCATTGCTAATTACAAAAATCCTAATAATTTTATTTTGGTCCGATTTGCCACCATTTTCACTGTATCTTTTAGATGTAGTTACTAGTTAGACAATATTTTTATGATTAATTATGTTTGCGTTCATTTAAAAATTAATTATAAATTATAGAAATATTATTTATTAGTTTGGTTTTAGGCAGAGGCGAATCCATGTGAGGGCTTACCTAAGCTGTAGAATATTTAGCATATATATTCTATAGCCTGAACTAAAAATAAATAAATAAAGAAAAGAAATTGACTACGCCTTTGGATTTAGGTACTCAAAATTACATACATTTATTTTGGGAAATTGTTGTTTGTAAGGTTGTTTCAACGTATAAAACCTCTATCTAATTTTTGCTTCTATTTTATTCTTCACATAGATACCATGCGATGGAGGACGCACCTCTCCGGTCAAAGAATCATTAAAGAAGGCTCTTCCATGAGTAAGAGTAAATGATTTATTTCATTTCTTATTTTATTTTTAGAATGGGAGCGTGTGTACTAATTTCTTTAACTAATAAGGTTTCTCCGAGTACCTATAGCTCTTGAATTTGAAATCCACTTATTATAGGTATTTATTTTCATTAGACCTAAAAGTTCAAGTTAATAGATGAATGATCAATTATATTATTTATAAGACTTGAAATTAACACGTGACACGACCCCTCACATATAACGTAGATGACCAAACTATAATATTTAAGATTTGAAGTTGACACGTGACATACTTTCTCAAGTATAATGTGGATAGAGGTTTGATATTGACACGTGATATACTTACTCACGTATAATATGGATAGATGATAGATATCAGACACATGCTAAACGAGTCTTATCGTTATAATATATGTAATAAGAATTCAAGATAAAGGAGGAAGAGAGAATTTGAACTAGAGACCTTTAAATTCTGATATCATAATAATTATCACTAAATCCAAAAACTTAAACTGATAGAAAATTATTTAAATATAATATTTAAAATTTGAGGTTGATACATGATAATAAGGTTAAGAAGAGTTGTCGATGGGGAAGGATACATTTAGGTTTCTAAAAGTAAACAAAATTATAAACTGTGGAAGTTTTATGAAATTTATCATTTATTCCTTTGTTGTTATTTAATTAGTGTTAACACTCAATTTTGGTCAACCCGGTTCTCCAAGCCCAATACCTGCAACAAGACAGACCACACACGAAACACACAATACCAGGACCAAAACTAATAAGACGCAACAAGATTTTTTACGTGGTTCGGCAAGTACAATGGCCTACGTCCACGACAATTACCACTTCTCACCTTCGGAGTAATTGTATTTTTATTATTATTTTTCACTCTCTCCTTTACACTGAATTTTATCTCTTATTTATAGTGGAGATGTTACAATTAGAATTGGCTTAAGAATCTTACAGATAAAACAAAAAATAATATATATTAATTGAGATAATATCTCTCGAGATTATCTCTACCGCATATATAGCAATTTCCAAGAGTGTAGAGATTCGATTTGCATGAGAATAGGCAAACCGTCTCCCTTCCTATTTTGAATTGATTCTCCTTCCAGAAGGTCAACTGGTCAATTCTAGCGAATAGCTTGCTCAGCGATCAGACGTTGCCTCAAACGAGCAAACTGCTTCAATGATCAAATGTCTCCTCTGCCGAATAGACGAGCAGTCTTAACTGTTCTTCTATCTATCGAGCGGACGAGCAAACTTCCTGGTTGTTGTGATGGCTTCTAAAGGGTACTCATCGAACAGCCTTTTGATTTCGAGCAGATTATATTTATAGTTTTGTCCACCGGTCAAACCTTCATACAATCACTTAACACTTGTTGTTTTAAGATGACCACCCACGTAATCAGGTGTTCTCGGGCGCACAAGTTAATGAATGGCTATCTCCCTTTGACTTCTGTCCATTTTGACCAGCACTTTTGGGCTTCTCTTTACAAGGCGACACAATGGACCTCCATTCCTGGGCTTTTGTTCATTGTACCAAAATACCCACAACAATTAGTATTCCTTGTAAAAGGTTAATTATTATTTTCTTTTTTTGAAATGCTTTTTAAGGTTTATTTTATCTCAAAGAAATCATTCATCCATTCATTTTACAAATTCTGGTTCCTCGACTAATTTTCCTTCTTGTTATTATCCGTTGGGTTCAAACAGTTTGGTTGCTATGTCATATTTGGTTTTTAAAAATTTATAATTAAGAAAATAAAATAATTCAAAGGAAGATTTTTTCCAACAAAAATATATTTAAAAGTATTTCAAATATATATATATATATATATATATATTTGAAAGAGTGTTTGACCGACATAGTGCCAATAAATAATTTTAAATTTAAAAATGTTAGAACATGACTGGCTGCTAATCATTTTCCAATTTCTTTTCCTTTAATATATTGTTTGTTTTCAAGAATAAATATTTATATTTGAATTGCATACCAACAGAAAAACAGCCTAAGTTTTGTTACAATTAATGTTGAAAATTTTAGAAAATTTTGACAATATTATGGTCATGACATACAAGTGTCCCGTTGCAAAATAGGGTTGACGGTGCACTCTGCCTTATCAAAATTCAATGACCAAATTCTGTATCGTCCCCTCCCATATATAAAATTCTTAAACTGTTCACAATATTCCCCGAGTGAACTATATAATTTAGGGTAATTTTATGTTTCACTAAATGCTTTGATAACTCTCCTTGCATAATGTGAAATCAAACAGTTTCCATTAAATTTGTTATGAAATCATAATAATGATCTTAATATACTATTTTGTAATTGTTTTATTAAACATAATTACAATGTAATCATGAATATATTGATATTAATGATCAGATGGTCAAGATCAATAGAATTATATTGTGAACAGGAGTTTATTGAAACTAATGGTAAGAGATTTGTTATGAAATCAAAGAGTTTTCATTAGATTTACCATGAAATCATAATAATGATCTTAACATTATGTGGTAATCATTTTATTAAACATAATTACACTGTAATCATGAATATATTGATATTAATGAATCAATATAGTTAAATGTAATCAGGAGTTTATTGACACTATTGGTTAGAAATTTGTTGATATAGTTACAAGGTAATCAGAAATCTATCAACACTATTGTTTTGGAATTTATCGGAATCCGTCAAGATCTACTCGAAAAATAAGAGAATAAAACTTCATATGCATACTAGTAAATGTGTATGGTGAGAACTCGAAATCCGATCACAAATATAAAAGAAAGAACACTAAGACTCGAAATCCGATCACAAATATAAAAAAAGAAAGAACACTAACCATATAATTTATATGTACTATGTGTGGATGTACTCATGATGACTAAATAATAATGGTAATGTTGTGGGTATTTTCTGGATTATCTAAATGGGCCGAAAGGAGCCCATGAGATTAATAGTCCAAGCCACCAGACCCAGTAAGCAAAGCCCCATTTGCGAAGTCAAGATCGTTGGACTGCTATCGCGACGTCAAGATCGTTTGGTAAGCATTTCTGTTGTAACGACGTCGAGACCGTTAAGACAGTCCGTTTATAGGATCAGCCCGCTTATTTCAGCAGTTTCAGTCCATCTTTTGTCTCGGTTCGTCCAGTGCCAGCTCAGAACAGTAAGCTAGCGTATCTTGCACGATAAGTAAGGTTATTTCACCTAATGACAGCCTAATTCCGAGAAGTTTCACCTAACCAGCATGGGTCAGCGTCCAGCCCCACGTGTTGACAGAGTTGACCTAACAAAAGTCAGAGGCATTAAATGTGTTCCAGAAGCATTAATTATAATTGATTATGTTATTTTGTCTGTTAGTTCTCTTCTGTAGCTCTTCATTCTCTATAAATAGAGGTTGACTTTCATTGTAAAAGAGAGAGCGAAAACACTCGAGAAAAAATATTGTTAGCATTCTGCAGAAATAGAGAAATAGTGGACATAGGCAGATTGAAAAGGTCGAACCATTTTAAAATCTGTGTTGTTTTTCTTCTTCCTTTGTTTCTTCTCTTTGCTCTTTTTCTGCTTTTTGTTTCAGATCTTCTTACATTGTAGCATTGGGCTCAAAGAATCTCGTTGACTGGTTCCCCACGTCAACATGTAATAAATCCATTTTTTACAAAACCGTTACAAATATTAATAATAATTAAAAATATTATTTATTAATGTTTTAAATTTTTTGAATAAAAAATCTAACAATTAATACTGCGATTGTTGTAATCACCGTATTTTGTGTAAAATAATTAATTATTTGTTCAATTAAGATTTTTGAATTTCAAAGGTGTTATGAGTGTTTTCACAATCAAACCAAATAAGCTGTTAAAAGCCTAAAGAATGAGCCTAAGGACCAAAAGCCCAAAAGGCTCAGTAATTTGCCCGTCCCTTTGCTCGTCCATCCGCTCAATCTTTTTGTATATGCTCGTTTTTCAGCTCGCCCATGAGCCCGTTGATGAGATCGATTATTTGCTGATTCATCAGATCGTCATCCGACTCGTCTATCATCTCGATCAACAGCTCGAAATGAGATTAACTTAGTAGAGAGCCTTATTCGCTTGTTAGCTTGACATGATATCCTTTTCGCTAAAGAGCTCGCTCCTGTCACGCCTCTTAGAGTACAAGTCAACTAAAGTCAAAACTGTCAAACCGAATATAACTTAAGACGTATTGTACACGTCAATCTTGTCATAAATTACAGCATACATTAAGGAAATCTCACCTAACCAGCATGAGGTTACCGTCTAAACTCATGCTTTGACAGAATTGACCTGACAAATGTTAGTTTCATTAAATATAATTCATCATTTCATTTTGACTTATTATATTTTATCTTATTATGTATTACTGTAGCACCTCTCATTCTTTATAAACATCGAAGGAAATTTATTGTAAAAGGAAGAGAGAGAAACGCTTTTATTGAGAAGGTCGTTACTCTGCCAAAATATAGTGAGAAAAATAGTAACGTAGGCATTCCTTGGGCCAAACCACTCTAAAAATCCTATGTCTACTTTTCTTCCTCTTACTCTTTCTTTTTCGTTTCCTTTGCATTTCACTCGCTACAGTATTGGGCTCAGACGAACCTTAGTTTACCGGTATCGAATGTCAACATCTTTGGCACTAGAGGAAGGGCCTATCTACAGTTTCACCATCTTTGCTCTTGACTTCCAGAGCTTGTTCATTAGTCACCATGGAAATCACTAGGAGTTCCGACGCGGCTGTTGACCGGCTCGAGAACTTAGATCAGCAGCGAGACGTCCTGCCTACTGGAGGACCACCTAATATGGGTACAGGGACGTCTAACGCACCTATAGTTGGAAATGCTTAAGGTATGCCTTATCTTCCTTCTCGTCAACCTGTACCTAATGTTGTTGGAGGAGATGTCATGCAGGTGTTACAACAACCCCAAGAGGTGTTAGAGAATACAATGACGCAGTTGGCAAATAAAGTTAAGACGCTAATTCAGGCCCAGGTTTAGACTGCTCAAAGACCACCTCAGGCTGCTGCAAGGAGAGATATCCCGCAGCGTCAGTATGTTGAGGCCTCTACCCCGAATGAGAAAGTTATCAGGGAATCAGTTCAAGAGGGGTTGACCCATTCCTCCAGCGTGTAGTTCGGTGCTCGGCTTCAACGAGCTCACAATGAAGAAGATGCAGCTCATCCTTCAAGATTTAGGGTGAGGGTGAACCAAGATGAACACCAACCGACAAAGACGGATCGTGGGTATGTGCAGGTCTCAGCTCTTAGAAATGAAGTCAGGTAGAGGCACTGTTATAAAGGTTCGCGTAGAGAAGTTGTGTCAGACAGGTTTCACTAGTTATATGAACCTGGTCGTTATGCCCGTTATGCCCCCGAGTTTAGAGATAGAAGAAGATAGGGGGCATGAGGTTAGCATTCCCCGAGTAGGCAAAATAGGCGAAATAGACAATTCGATGTTAGGGGATCCACTACTAGACGATTGGAAGGGTAGGATCCATTCGTCGATGAGCTCCTTCAGAAGGTCCAGCAACTTGAAGCGTGACCCGGAGCCCATGAACGAATGAGTCAGAGCAGAGAGATGACTCAATTTACTTTGAAAATGGAGATGGAGCCACTTCCCTCTAGGTTCAAAGTTCCCAACATTCCACGATATAATGAGGACGCTGATCCTTACGATCATCTCGACACGTTCAATAACCAAATAAATCTGCAGACCACCAGCTCGCTAGTTAAGTGCCACATTTTCCTAGCAACACTTGAGGATATTCTGCAGACATGGTTTAGAAACCTCTCACCTAGCAGCATCAATAATTGAGAGGAATGTCAGTAAAGATTTCTAAACCAGTATAAGGCACTGAAGAGACAGCTCGTGCCATCTCGCCACCTCGCTACAATTTTTCAACGTTCTGGTGAACTATTAAAGGACTATATCAGCAGATTTAGACATGAGGTGAATAACGTGAAAAACCTTACGGACAAATGGATCTTGCCAACTATCTCGACAGAATTAAGGAAAGACGGGAAACTGTACGAGAGCGTTTATAAATCCCCGGTGAAGGACCCAAAGGAATTTTATGAGCGAGCCGTACAGGAGTTGCAAAGGAAATAAGGTGGGAGGAAGCATTTGGCCACAAGAAAGCGAATAATAAGAAAGATGAGGCTGATAACTCTAATTAGGGGAAGAAAATGAGCAATAGAGGAAATAGCCATGAGGGCCAATGAAGTAACAATCTGATTGTAAAGAAGGCCAAAAATGAGCTTAGACTGAGGACTAACCAGATGCACGGGCGACCTCAGTATCAAGATAGTTATGGAAGATACAGCATCTTGTTTGATACTCAGGAAATGATGTTTACAACTGAAAAGAATAGGGAGAACTTTGGAAGTCCCGTTCCTATTTAGACTCTTGAAGAACGCAGAGACAAGAGCAAATTTTGTGTCTATCACAACAAAGTAAGACACATTACCTTCGAATGTTGGGTGCTGAAGGATACCATAGAGGATCTTATTAGAAAAGGTCGCTTAAGGGAGTATATTGCGCGACCTGTGGGGCGACCATCCCAATAGCAATGCCCTTACCAGTAAGAGCAGCAGCCAACCCAACAAGTGCCTGACCCAGAGCATGTACCCGTTATAAGGGCGATCCTTACCATTCATGGAGGTCCTCATGTAGCAAGAACATCAAGCCGATCGCACGAGATGTACGTAGAAAGCCTTATTCGCTCGTTAGCTTGACAGGATATCCTTCTCGTTAAATAACTCGCTCCTGTCATACATCTCAGAGTACAAGTCAACTACAGTCAGAACTGTCAGACCGAATATAGCTTAAGACGTATCGTACATGTCAATCCCATTAGAAATTACAGTATGGATTAAAAAAATCTCACCTAATCAGCATGGAGTTACCGTCTAAACCTATGCTTTGACAGAATTGACTTGATAAATGTCAGTTTCATTAAATGTAATTTATCATTTTATTTTGACTTATTGTATTTTGTCTTATTATGTGTTACTGTAGCACATTCTATTCTCTATAAATAGGAGAGCAAATTCTTTGTAAAAGGAAGAGAGAGAAACGCTTTTACTGAAAGAGCCGTTACTCTGCCAAAATATAATGAGAAAAACAGTGGATGTAGGCATTACTTTGGGTCGAACCAACCACTTTAAAAATCCTGCGTCTACTTTTCTTCCTCTTACCCTTTCTTCTTCGTTTCCTTTGCATTTCACTCGCTGCAGTACTGGGCTCAGACGAATCTTAATTGACTGATATCTAACGTCAACAAAAGGAGAACGAAATAATAATTTGACTAATGATAAAATTTTATTGTTTTTGGGAAGTTAAAAAGAAAATGATATTGATTTATTAAAAAATATATGTTATTAATTATCTATACATATCATCATCAAATAGGAATTGTATAGTGATAGAACTCCTATTGCTTCCTCTCTAGTAGTATAATTAATTTATTCTCGAGACTCAGCGGATCAAAAGGTTTTAGATAAGTTATTTCTTTATGTCAAGATTTCGATTATATATCTTTAGGTTATAGATTTTATGTTTTTTTTTTTTTTTTTTTTTTTTAAGAGAGATGAATATGTTGATTAAGAAATTAAACATGAATGATGTTAGGAGACTAACTTGGATTATTTAAGAGAGGGATTAAATTATGTTAATGTTAGAATATTTAATTTTCAAAATTAGGGGCTACTGGAATATTTTGTTTTGAAAAATCAGTGGAATTCGATAAATTATTTAGATTGATTATGCCACTTAGAAAATTACAAAATTTAATATTTAAATAGATTAATAAGTTTTCTATTAGCATATAAAATTTCATGATTTTCGGTAAATATAGTATTTATTAAAATTCCTAGAGTGTGCTATGGTTAGAGTTAAATTCTCTAAATAGTTTTCAAAAGGTAGAAACAAATAAATTTATACCTAATCTAGAAGTTCCCGTTTGATTTTAAATTTTTACTAGAGGTTGATTAATGTGTCTGGAATGTCCATGTAAAAGTTTAGGTTGATTGGATATCTATAAAATTAATTAAAAATATTTAGATTGATAGTGTCAGAACTGAAATCTGTAGGATAATTTCTGATCTTTGAGATTTTGACCTTTTTGAGCATGCTAATGATGGTGGAATGATTTAAAATTTTTTTCCGTCGGTTACTCTATATGCCTTGTGTCATGCAAAATTTTGTAGGAACTAGACTCTTAGATAATTAAATAAATAAAAAAAAGGATAGATTTAATTGAGAAAGTGTAACGCCCCGATATTTTTTTCTGTACGATTCGCATTCGTCAATTTAGTAATTAAATTCGATGAATGGGATTAAAATCAGAAATTTAATGAATAAGTGCAAAATTATATTTTTAGATTGTTAATAGGCGAAATTTGATAATTCCGGGAACGTTTTTCTGTGTAGTGAATTAATTTCGAATTTAAGTGAAATAAATTGGAGAACGGAAGCTTAGGATTGGAAATAAAGTGAGTGAAATTAAATCGCCTCGCGAGGGATTAATTTCGATCCAATGAGGAATTTCAAAAATTTTAAATGGAAATTAAAATAAATTGATTTTGTTTTTTAATAAAGATAAGGTTTTGGATAAGGATGAGAGAGTGAGTGGAAATGTGAGTTATCATGGATGTTCAATGGAGTGTTGACAAATGTAAAGGAAGGTCAAAATGCAAATAAAAGAAAGTTGAGGTCAAAGTAGAAATAGGAAAAGTTGGTTATTATAAATAGGTGGTTTTTTTTTTTTTCTTTTCCGTTTTTCTTCATCTTTTGCCGGTCACTTCTTCTTCATTCTTCTCTTGATTTTCTTCTTCTTTTGCTCATTAAATCATCAATATTTCTTGTTTATCTCATCATCTACCCATTCAAGCTTCAAATTTCATCAAAACTCATCAATTTTCCAAGTGATTTTCGTTAGAAAAGGGTGCAATCTGAGGTGTTTTCGTGGGTTTTTGATTTCTTGGGATGAATATAGGTTATAAATGATTAGTCTTTACAAAGAGCTCTAATAAATTGAATAAAGAAATTTTGTAAATTTATTCGATAGTTGATTTTGTATGGGTTAGATCGTAATTGTGTTTGCAACGAAATGTTGGAAAGTCATATGATTAAGTTGCATTTTGTGAAATTGTATAAAGAGTGTGTTTTTTTATTAATGAATTGTTATTGTACATATTGTTTTAATTTATGATTGTATTTTACAAATAAATGTGATTTCAATATTATACGTGTACACCTATTAAGTCGAAAGACTTAGCGCGTTGGATTTACAGCGCGCAGATAGTTGAGTAGAGCTTGAAGTAAAGAAGAAGACAGAGTAGCTGCAGTTTCTCTCAAGTCACATCCGCCTTCATCATTTTGGTAATCATCATTTTGTGTTACATGAGTTTCAGATTTTGGGCACTGCTATGTTGTATGCATTTCTCTGACGTCGTAAAGTTCGTAAATAAATTTGTATTAAAATTTTATCACTTGTTGTAAATAATGTAAATTATTCGTTGAAAATATATTATATGATGTTATTTCTGTAAAGTTATGAAATGTTAAAAGAAATATTTATTATAATATGTTTGTGTGTCGAAGTGATTTGGAAACGGACAGGAAGTCTGAAAAGGAAGTTGAGAAATAAATTTGTTTAAAAGTGTGTTTTCTTTACAGGTGTAAATTTTGAATTTTCTGAAAAACAGAGGAAATTCTGCCGGATTTTTGATAAAAACTAAATTGATGTTTGTTTTTCTTTAAATAAGTTTAATAAATGAAAATTGAAAAAAATAAAAATGTAACATCCCTCGTCTCGATCTTCGTATGGACGGGATAAGAGTGTTACAGAAAGTTAGACATTTAAGGCAGATTTAAGATTTAGAGTGATGAATTGTTTTGATCTTTATAAGTACTCTTTTGGTGTTGTATTTATAATAATTTTCTACTTATAATTGTATAGGACTTGATTAATTTTTGGACATAGAAATAAGTCGATTCAGATTATTCGAGGTAAATAAATTCATTGATGATGTATGTATATTGGTTTATGAACTTCTGGATACTTTGAAATCCATATTTGCGTTTAGTATTAATCGTAAACATGACTTTTAAGTTGTTTATATAACAATTAAATGTTTTCGCAGTAGTTTTCAAATTATCTACTTCTAAAATTTATATTATCATTTGATTTAAAATGAAAATGTATGATTTAAGTGTAACATGAAAACTTTGCAAAAATTTATATATTGAATTTAAAAATAATTCATTCTCAAAATTGATTAACAGTTATTAAATATTTTATCATGTGTTCTGTAATTATACTATTTAGATAAGATTATAAAAAAAATTGTTTTAGCTCATTGTCTATACTTGTTGTTCCGATATTAGTCCAACTGGATTTTTATGCGTATACATTTCATTATTCTAATCGTGTCACACAAGTAACTGTAATATTCTATTATTCTGATAGCGTCATAAGGGTAATTATGATATTTTATTATTTTGACCACGCCACACATTAATCAACCTCCAGTAAAAATTTCAAATGAAACGGGAACTTCTGGCTTGGATTTAGATTCATTCATTACTACTTTATAAAAAGTGTCCTGAAAACTTAACTCTAACCACAATATATTATAGGAATTTTAATAAATACTATAGTCATCAAAAAATCACGAAATTTTATATGCTAATAGAACACTTATTAATCTATCTAAATATTAAATTTTGTAAGTTTTTGAGCAACTTAACCGATTTGAATAACTTCTCAAATTTGAATGATTTTTCAAAATGAAATATTCCAACGGCCCCTAATTTCGAAAATTAAATATTCTAACATTAAAATAATTTAATACCTCTCTTAAATAATCCAAATCAGTCTCCTAACATCATTCATGTTTAATTTCTTAATTGACATATTCATCTCTCTTTAAAAGAAACATAAAATCTATAACTTAAAGGAATATAATCCAAATATTGACATAAAGAAATAACTTACCTAAAACCTTTTGATTCTCTGAAACTCGAGAATAAATTAATTATACTACCGGAGAAGAAACGTAGATATGTATGTATATATATATATATTTTTTCTATTCTAAAGTAGCGAACATATTTATAATGCATAAAACTTGTAGTAGGAGTAGGAGTTATAATCTTTTTTTTTTTTTTGAAAGTGGAGTAGGAGTTATAATCACTATACAATTTCTATTTGATGATGATATGTATGGATAAAAAATAACATATATTTTTTTAATAAATCAATATCCTTTTCGTAGTCAATATATTTTTCTTTTTAACTTCCCAAAAACAATAAAACTCTATCATTAGTCCAATTATTATTAATTTCCTTTCTCCTTTGAAATTCTAAAATCTTAATTAAACAAATAATTAATTATTTTATCTAAAATGCGGTGGTTATAATTTCAATTAAGAGAACTAGAAAATAGAGGGAAAAAATTAGATAAGGTATCAAATCGTGTTTTAAAAGAGGTTTACGTAAGTAATAATAATTATAGTAATTAAGAGTACACGCAACCATAATTGAATTCTTATATCAAACTAAAAAAAATTTATTGTCTTGATTCAATGTCGTTCCTGTTTTTGAAGACTTTTTCTTGAATGTGAACATAACTTTAAAATAAAATTAAGATATTATATAACAGTATATATATATTTTTTAAAAACACATTCCACGTTATAAAGATCGTTATTATAATACTTTATTGTTGTATAAAACGTTAACTTATAAGGCATTATCATCATATTATTAATAATACAATACATTCTTATTTTTACTATTATTATTATTATTATTATTATTTAATTTAGAAAAAGATATTTTATTAAATTGAGAGAAAAAACAAACCCGGGTCTCCAGTCCGACCATTTATAAGCCCAAGTCAAGAGGTGTTAAATGGGCAGGTTGGATCACGCCGGACGTTATATTTTAAGGCCCATCAAAACTTACGGGCCAGCCTATAAGGTCTGACCTCATGAGCCTTCTTTAAAGAGAATTTGCTGGCACGGCCTCAAGCAATTTGTCGGGCTTTAAATTGTTATTTTTCATATAAAATTTTTTAATTTTAAAGTTTTCTCCTTTGTTTTTTCTATAATCGATTGTGGTTGGTCAATAGAAAATGTTCATTTAACCCGATAAAAAATTTCATATTTGAGTCATTCCCATAAGTAATGATGTCTTAAACAAATTTTCGATCATAACGTCACATTTAACTCTTTTAATTCATAAATTTTATAAGTGAAATTCAATTCTACTAACTCTAGGATTTGAATATGAGTATCATCACATAATGAGTTTTAATGATAGAAAATGCTCATTTTGTAGGAGGATTCAAATGTGTATCTTTACTATCATAAATAGTATCTCAAAAAAAGTTGAAAAAAAGAAAAAATTCCTCTAACTCAATCCTTCGAACTCACAGACCTTGAAAGTCAAGTCCGATCCTCCTACCTTCAGAATTTGAACGCCGGCTTGGCCTTCAAAATGACATATTTGCCCATGTCCAAAAAAAATAATATATATATATATATATATATATTTATAGATATATAACTATAAATCCCTCTTGTATAAATAAATCAATCAAATATTAAAACACAAAACGCACACCAGAAAGAGGAGAAGAGAGTCGAGTCAAGAGTCCGAGCCGTTTGTTGCAGATCCGACCCACATCTTCCTGGTACGTTTCTGTTCCAATCTCAAAGGTAGGGTTCTCCTTGAACAATCAATTGAATATAGAATTCTCAGTTTTCATATTCCACGATCAATTCGTGTAAAAATCGTCGTTTTTTGTCGTCTTTGCTTGAAAACACTTATTTGTTATTGTTGTTTATGTGGGCAAGTGTGTTTTGATCTTATTGTTTAAGAGAACGAATAAAAATCAGAACTTTAGATGATTTTTTTCATTTTCTCATCTGGGGTAAACGGGTTGGTTTAGTTTTTGTAGTTATAGAGTTTGTATTATATGATTTTTGTGTTTTGTGTTTTGATTGATTGATAAAATTTGAGGTAGTTGATGGTGTTGATTGGCATTGTGAGTTTGAATTGATGTGGAGGTGTTTGTGTAGGAATTCGTTGTTTTTGTTTTTATTTTTTAATTTTTTTGAAGTAATGTTTTTTGTTTTTATTATGCATGAAAAATTGTTGGTGTAAGAGTTGGAAGAAGAGTGTGTAGTTGTTAATATTATGTTTTGATACCAATCATATGCAAATTATGATGTTATGTGGGGTGTGCGCATTGTAGTTCAATGAGCTGTAAATGTTGTCTGTGTGTTGATTGATAATGATTAATGTTTTGATTGGTCAAGATTTGAATTCATCCCTGCATCACGTGGGTGAATTTGATGATTTATATTAGCTGATGGTTACCACTATCGAGATCTTCTTCTGTTGTGTTTTAAGAGAATTGGAGGGATGTGAAAGTATTTATGGCTTTGTGGAAAGGAATTGAGTTTTTGAGGATTCCGGTTGTAAAACAGGATGCCACGGTCAAGTCATGGGAATTGTTGGTACTTGGTTCATCATGGCATAACTGTGTCTGTTTGTGCATTAATTACAGGAAATCATTTAAAACATTCCGCCTTCTGAAACTACTTCTGAGAATCATCGAGAGCCTTGCAGGGGGATACTGCTGACGGTTTCCGCTTGCAAGAAATGGATCCTGGTCGTTATGGCCTTCAGCAAGGATGGGATAATAACAGCGTAATTGTGGTTTTCCTCCTTAATAATCACCTCTACGGGATGATAATACCCGAAATTTTTAGGGCTCATGTGATTGTCCTTTTTTTTCGGCATCTCATCATTAAAAGAAAAATGAGAGAAAGCCGTGGGACAGTGAGGATATGGACTGGATTTGCTAAACCTCCTATCATGATTGTATTTGTTGCTGACACTGCTTATTCTCTTGAATCCACAGGCGCTGGAGGGGTATGGTGCGGTCCACGAACCAAATTTCCGGTGAGTGCTGAACAATGTTTATCATCGTCAAAAGGGTTGTTTAGTGCTCGTGGGTAACAGCATTCAAATTTGAATTTTTATTTTTGTTTGTGATTAAAATTTGTCATGCATGGTAACAAGACTTATTCTTGGTGCTTGCTAAATGCTGATGATTCTATTTTATATTACTTTTTCCTTGTGAGTTTTAGTTCATTATATCACATTTTATCTTCTCTTCCATGCCATTTATGTCGTTTCGGCAGGGTTAGCAATTCATATGATGAAACGAGGTTCTTAGATGAAAGATACTCAAGGGACAACATCTATCCAAGAAATGCCTTCCATAGGGAGAACTATCCTCTCCCACCTGCTACTAATCTTTGGCCTGAATCACGAAGGAGAGGTTATGAAGATGAATATCCTCTTGATAGGGAATCTAGACGACATGAGAAGCCGTACATTGCTTCATACCATGAGATGGATACTTTTCGTGAACATGAGATTGATTCACTTCGAGAAATTGATAAATTTCGTGACAGCTTTCGCAGTATGGATGGCTATCGTGATCATGGGTTGGACAGACCTCCAAGGTTTGGGGGACGCAACCGTGATGATTATGATGATTATGACCACCGGTCCCATTTCTCCCATCAAAACAGGGAGGACAGCCGAGAGAGGGATTATGATTATGATCGTCATAGTTATGATTCTGATTATGACAGAGGAACCAGAAGGGACAGTAGTTGGAGGCGGCATGGTTCTCGTGACCGAGAACGTGATAAGAGAGGTTTGAGTCGGGAAAGAGATCAGAGTCCACATAGAAGGCATGAGCGATCCCGATCCCGATCTCGGTCTGAGTCTCAATCTCGGTCTCACGGACGTGATGATCGTCCTAGATCTAGGTCTCCTCGAGGTCGAAGTCATGGTCGAAGTCATCGAGAGGACAGCTATGATGATGGTCGATATGAGAGAACTGAGAAACGAAGGGATCGTGAGGAGAGACGTCAACGCGAACAGTACTCTGTGGTATATTCTAAAGTTTAATTTTTCTTACTTTTGTAATTCATAATTGTCAGGGAGACTTGGTTGCTAGCCAGAGGGCTTATAGGTTTTATTTATTTCATGCAGGCACCGTCTCCCACTGTTGTTGTAAAGGGTCTCTCTCAAAAGACAACTGAAGAAGATTTATACCAGATCCTTGTAATGTTTTTATGCTTTCTTGCTTACAAAATCTTTTATTTATCTATCTATGCATGTATAACATTTCTTAATTTTTGTGCTTATCAGGCTGAATGGGGACCCCTTCGCCATGTCCGTGTGATCAAAGAGCGGAGTTCTGGTGTCTCACGTGGATTCGCATTTATTGATTTTCATTCTGTGGTACCTATTATTCTTAAAGTTTTCTATACATTGAGTTATAGTTTTGATAAATTGACTGAGACAGATAATTCTTCTGGAACAGGGAGCAGCACGTGCAATGATGGATAGGATTGGGGATGATGGTCTTGTTGTGGATGGAAGGAAGCTTTTCTTTGAGTATAGGTATTGTTGATTTGTTTTTGACTAACCATGTTCGTCGTCTCATAATTCATCTTGCTGACCTGCTTTTTACGATTAAGTAAACTTGGACTTTCAACATTCTGCTAATAAAGTTTTTTTGTGTTTCAAACGAAAATAAAAATGTTGTTTCCGCTACTGTAGATATGCACCAATTTTATCTTTTATTGCTCTGTCAGTGCATCTTTCCTATATGCCACTGCTTTAACGTTTAAGTGGCTGTAAGCATAATTATTGTCAATTTGGAATTGTATTTTGTTGCAGTAGTAAGCCAACTGGAGGCCCAGGTGGACCTTTTGGTCTTGAGAATGCTATGAGACCTGGCCATACTAGCCATAAAAGCATCACTGTACCATCTGATTGGATGTGCACCATTTGTGGCTGTGTGAATTTTGCTCGGCGAACATCCTGTTTTCAGGTTTCATTTTTGTTCCTGCTGATAACCCGACACTTGGTATCTGATGATATTTATGAACAATCAAGACTGCATATTAGAATAATGAATATGTAATCCACTACTGACGCTTTACTGGTTGAGCTATCCAGCACCTACGTTCTGGTTTAATTTCTGTAAAGAGGAGGCATTTGAAATATATAAAGGTGGTATATCATTGATGCAGTGTAATGAGGCAAGAAGTGATGATGCGCCTTCAGCTGACATAACATTATCAAATTCAACAACTTTGGGGAGAAAAGGATCAGACACAGGTTTGCTTATACTTTTTACTTTTATTTGGCATCTTCTAGGCATTCTATGTGCTGAAATATACTAAGATGATATGTAGCAGGTCCCACTCATGTTCTGGTTGTACGTGGATTGGATGAAAATGCTGATGAGGAAATGCTTCGCTATGAATTTTCTAAACATGCTCCCATCAAGGTAATGTTGAATGGCAATGGATTCCGTAAGCTTTCTTGTTGCTTCTAGGATCTGCATATAAGTTTTATTGATCCAATATGTAGGATCTTCGTCTTGTCAGAGACAAGTTCACTCATGTATCCAGGGGATTCGCATTTGTACATTTTCATTCGGTATGTCCATTTTTATCCAGTCACTTTTGCCCGTTGAATGTTATATTTCCTTTTTGTTCTCCTATTGCTTCTGGTTCTTTCATCTATTCAATTTGGCATTCCTTACTATGAGAAAAATTTGGCTTCTTAACAAATTTTGAACTGAGAACTCTCAACACATTATAGAGCTTTGAATAAAACTTATATTTATTGTTCGAAAATACAACGCGGTACAGGCGTATCGTCAGTGAGACGCGCTGATATGTCCGTTTTGGAGACAGAAATTGTCAAAATCTATCTCCTGCGTACGAGACAGCTGTATATGGCCGTTTCAATCCGATACGGTCGTATATGCACTCATACGGTTGGGTTGGGTAAATTAAAAAAAAAAAAAAAAAAATCAGATATATAAACAAAAAACTCTAAAATCCCTCAAACCAGAATCGATCAACACCCTCTCTCTCAAATCGGCACTTTCCGTTCTCACCAGTGACTTTAGCTTTTATTTTCGGCGACTTCTCTCTTAGGCAGAAGCTTTCCGATGACTTCTCTCACGTACAGAATTTTTCCGGCGAATTTTCTTATGTGGGATCAGAGAGCAATAGAAAGCAGAGGAGAGGACGAGAAGAAGAAGAGGAAATGTGTGAGAGAGAAGAGTAATCGGAGAGGAGGAAGTAATTGGAAAAGAAGAGGAGGAAACGGGTGATGATTGATGAGTAATAAAGCATTTGACTTTAGATTTTGGTTTTTGTGTGTTAATAAATTAATTTTTTTAACACCAGGTGCTCATAATATGCATTGTCATACACTTTAACTTTTTTTTTTTTTTGAGAAAAGCAGACACTTAACTTAAGGGTAAAAATTTGGTCATGTGACATAAAAATTTAAAATAAATAATGAATATTTATTTTATACAAAATAAATTTTAAAAACTTTAAAAATGTAAATAAATAATATTTTTGAAAAATAAATATTAAAAACTTATATATTTTTTAAAAATAATTTTTGATCGATACGTCCGTACCAACCATACTAGACGTACTGTATAGTACCACGATGGGATGTACGTACCGCACCGTACCACGTATTTACGAACATTGCTTATATTTATAGTTTTTGAAGTTCTCGTAGTTAAGTGCAAACTATTAATTGCTGTACAGACGTAAGATTGTTATATAGTTTGAAAGCTGTCACATATTCGTGTTTATTGGCAGGACAAATTATCAACTTCAGTGTGGAAAGTAAGATAGTATATGATTTGAGAGCCATCACAAGCTATTTGTGTATTTTTTAGTCTTATCGGAGTATTAGGAAGAAACATAAGCTAATATGTTGTTTGGTAGCAGTTACATTCTTATAATTGTTATGGCATATGAGGCCCAGAGGTAAAATTTTTAATGTTCTATAGGTTGAGGATGCCACCAAAGCTCTTGAAGCCACAAACGGAACAGCTCTTGAGAAAAATGGACAGATACTAAGAGTAGCTTATGCTAAAAGCATTCTTGGTCCAGGAGCAGGGACATCAGGTCCTTCGCAATCAAGTAGTAGCCTTGCAGCTGCTGCAATTGAGGCAGCAGCATTTGCTCAACAGGTACTTCAGATATGTTGTTCACGTTTTTTTAATTCCTTTTCCATATCAGATGATCGATATACCTCTCAAACTCTGAGATGGATTTGAAGGAAAGATAGAGGGAATGACCCTGTATATATCATTTTTCTATTTTTCTTCTTTTCTGAATACAAGGAAAAAAATGTGATATATTTTGCCACTTAATATATTATTTTGTAACCGTCTTCTTTTAATCCTAGTTACAAAATGCTTGACCTGTAACTGCTGATGCCCTTATGATCTTGCTTTACTTTGCTCACCAATTTATAAGTACTACTTTGAATGTCAATTAGAGTAGTTTTTGGAATGTAGTGAAATTGCTAATGGTAAGTAAAGGTATTCTCAGGGCTACTGATGTGTATTGGGCTCTTATGAAATTATATTGAAAAGCTAGATAGGCAGCATTTGCAAAGATTTACTAGTTTTGCCGACTTTAAATGTTGATTAAATTCTTATGCTCCTTGTTGACTGTTGTAGTATGATGCTGTTGGATGGGCGCCAAAGGAATATAATCCAGATGATAAACAATCCACTGTCATCCAGGAGCAACATGGTGGAGGTGTTACAGTTCAAAAGGATGGTTCAGCTCCACAGTCTGGTTTTGTTTGGGATGAAGCATCTGGTTATTACTATGATGCTGCTTCTGGATTCTACTATGATGGAAATACAGGTTTGTTTATTGCTTCTTTGCATGTATGTCGTATCTGTTTGCAAAATAGAATTATTTTGTGTATGTGGTAGCAACCAAAAGCTGATAAAAGAGTAATATTCATTTACTTTGCGTCTCTTATATTCTTTTGTGTTTTTAAATAACCACTTAAACTTAGCCTTTTTAAACTGGTCTTTGATTCTGTTGACGTTGCAATATGCAGGTCTCTATTATGATGGTAATAGTGGGGTCTGGTATTCTTATGACCACCAAACGCAGCAGTACATACCTTGTAATGATCAAAATGACAATAAAACCTCTGGAAAAGAATCTGAGCCTTCTAAGACATCGGATGGTTCCAATAATAGGAAAGTAGTAATATCTGCACCAGCTGCAACCATTACATCAGTTGAAAAGCCTGCTTCATTGCCGGATGCAGTTCAGGCTGCTGCAACAGCGGCAATAGCTGCAGAAAAGAAAGGAAAGGAGAAGTCAAAAGAGATAAAACTCGCTTTAAAGAGTAGTATTGCAGCCAGCAAGAAGAAAATAAATACGATGTGGAAGCAGTGGAGTCATGAGAATCAGCCATCTGCTTCAGCTGATGACAAATCTTTTCTAGGTGGGCAATCTGCAAAGAACAAGTTCAAATCAGATTCAGTGGCTACAAAGGATACTAGTATAGTTACTTCAGGAGTTGCTACAGCTGCAGCTGTTCCACAGGACGTAGGCTTAGATTCTCTAGTCAAGCCGAAGCCTGTGAGTAACAGCTCTGGGGGAACTTTGATGGGGGTTATTAGGAACTCTGGAAGGGGTTTTCATTCAGGATCATCTAGTGTTTCATCTGCCCCATCAACTATTGCCGCATCTGATGGAGGATCAGCAGCAACATTTACTGATTCAGCCACAGCTGCGACTCCCTTCAGAACAGACATGTCTGCACTAGGTTCTTATACTCCAGCTGTGGCTTCCGGGAGTGGCAAGAGAAGATTTTCTGAAATGCCACAACCTCCTGCTTCTGCTCAAAAAGAGCAACCTCATACTGTGTATAGGGATCGGGCAGCTGAAAGGAGGAGCTTGTATGGTTCATCTTGTATTGGAGATGATTTTCCTGATGTTGGGATCAGTGATTCAAGTAAGCTTGCTTAACAATTGTCTTTGAGTGGCATGCCCCTTGTTTCTGTATTGAGAGCTCATTATGCTAATCGTACTTGGTATTAATTATCTTAGACTTGACTAGATTAGAAAACATTGTAAAATAAAGATGGTTTGATAATTTTTTAAGTTATCCGAGTTGATGGTCCAGTGTATGCTTTATTCTTGATATCTCTACTGACTTCTGAGAAATTCTGTCTCTACCATTGATGAACTTCCAAGATCGAGATTTTGCATTCAAAAAGGGTTCTTCAGATTCTATGCCTTTCCCCCCTGGTGTCGGAGGACGTGGTCTTCCTGCAGACAATGTAAACAATTATGAGGTGATTACAGCAGACAAAGCAATTGATGAAAACAATGTAGGGAACCGAATGCTCCGCAACATGGGCTGGCATGAAGGCTCGGTATCATCTCTCTCTTCTGTGCTTAAATTATTTTGGTTATTATGATTGAAAGCTGAATTTTATGCATTTATGGTTGACAGCCTTTCTTTTAAAATGTTAATACTTTAGAAAAGTATTTTCATGCTCTCATTTTTATTGTTACTTGTTTATGATTATTGGTGCACTGAAAGTTGAATGGTAGAGCAGTGTTCAGTCGCCTCTTTCTTACAGAAACTATGAAATTCTAACATTACACAACCATGATTGTGCTTTTGTGGTTTTTGGTACTTGATATGATGGGTAGGGATTGGGCAAGGATGGGAGTGGAATGATTGAACCAGTCCAAGCACAAGCCATGGATAGTAGAGCAGGACTTGGTAGTCAACAGAAGAAGTTGGATCCAAGCTTTGAAGTGCAGGCAGGCGATAGCTACAAAACGCTTATTCAGAAAAAGGCACTTGCTAGGTTCCGGGAGATGTCATAGAAATAAAAGCAGATTTAGAATCAACGAAAAAGATGATTATTTGTCTGCACAACTTGTGGGAGATAAGCTTGAGATTTGGCTTAAATGTAGTTCATAGGGAGTTTTTCTTCTAACTCTTGTTTGTAGGAACTTTGAATTGGTTTTTGTGAAAATAGCTAGTCATTTTGTCATCTGCCCCTTGTTTTGTTAATTTTGTTTCTCTAAGCAAAGGAGCCTTTGTTTTCATTACAAATGAAATATATGTGAAGTGTCTGTGCTATGATATAAAATGCTCAATTCACATGCTGTTAGGTAAAAATTCTAGTTTTGTGTTAGTTGCTGCTACATATGGATATGGAGTACCGTGAGTGGGGTAGAATGAGTTATTTTTCTAGGACTTTTTGTACAGGCATTTTAAAGATTTTTTGGTTAAAGCACAAACTAAATGATTTATCTTTTTTTCATTTCTTCCCAACCAACAACTATAAATTAGTTGAATAGCTTTTTAAGTATTCTTGTTTCTTTACTTTATATTTCGGGGGGTAAAAGTATTATAGAAAGTGTTTCTAGCAATGATAAAATTATAGCAAGATGAGATTGACTTAGGAGTACATCTCGTGTACTCGCATTCGAAGGTTGTGAATTTTGAATTATCTCTCGTAAGTAGAAGTTGTGAATTTGAGTTATTTCCTTATCCTTGAAATTGTGAATTCAAGTTATTTTATTTTTCTGGAAGTTGATATTGAATGGGTCAGATCTAATGGGATTTGTGTACATCAAATACTATTTGTAAGGTTTGAATGTTTATTCTTATAAATGCAAAATAATTATACTATTTGCATTATCTTAATATGTACGGAAGATTATTACTCCTATAATAAAAGAAAAAAACCTATACAAAGTGTAATATGTATTTGTAAATAGTTATATTATTTGTACTATCTGAATATGTATGGAAGGTTATTATTTCTATTTTGCGAAGTGTAATGTGTGTTACTGGGAATTGGCCTTTGGAGGACAGGTGACTGTGCTATGAGGTAGTGTAATTCAGAGTCATTTCTTCCTTTAAACTCTACATTTACCATAATAATAGTTCCAAAAATATATATATAATAATATAAAATACTTCTAAATATTATTCACCTTACAAATCAGGTTGAGTGCACCATTAAGTAAAACAAATTAACTTTCTTCGGCTGCTATACTAGTATTAGGTGCAAGACCAAAATCATACACAAAACTACAACTGTTAGGTTTAAACCCAAAATCATACACAAAACTACGAAGAATCCAAAACCTATAAAACTATCAAGATAATTGGCCCTTCAATATTAAACAAATCTAAAAATAGAATAATGGCTTCAAATCATTCAGCTTATATTGCACAACTTCTACATTTCCTAAATTAAACAAAAACTTGAGAATGATTTTATTTAGTTGACTATTTAAATGCAACTAAATATTGATGACTAGGTAGTTTTTATGTTATCTTATTATAACTTCTATTTATATAAAAAAAAAATATATATATATACACAAACTGCCAACCTTTTACCTTACAAAATACTCATCTTCCTAATTTTGTTATATTTATTTATATGAATTTGGTATGATGTTTATAGCACATCATGGTTGTAAGTACTTAGTACAACCAAAAATATATTTAAGCTAGATGATTATGTTAATATATGCGAGGAGGCACATGATAGGGATTTAAAAATGAATAAAATTATCTAATTTTTGACATTTATATATCTTTTAATTTGTAACATGTATCCTAATAACAAATATTAAGATCTCGTAATCCATACTGAAGGTGAAGAACACAACAAACAACAAGTTTGATAACTAGTTACTTACACTACATTATCATTAATATCTTCTTTGGGCACAAAATTGAATGTTTCTTATAATTGGATTAGTGCACATTTAACTCTCTAAAATTTCAAACAACTTTAGCAAAAATATCTCAAAATAAGAAAAACCGAATTCTAGCCATTCATCATGATTGATTTGATAGTTCAAACAACAACAATAATAATCAATTCAATAGCACTTCAATATACTTTATTATTATTATTATTGAAACCTATGACTTTATTATATGGTGTACAAGAAAATAATGGGTGATACAAGTCCATTACCAAAATTGGCAAATAATTGCTGATCTGTTGTGATATTGAATCATTGGTAATAATAGCTAATTAGTCAAATTTTACTAAAATTCTAAAAGATGAACATTACATTTAAAACTTGCACTCTATGAGATATAGAAATTCAAGTCGGTTTAGTGATAACTTCGTAGCACTCATGTTAATGAAATACAAGTATATGAGATGGTTACTATGACTACTATGTTATGACACTGATAATAACTCATATATCATATATTACTAAATTTTAAAAGATTACTATAATTGTAACTTAAGTATTATCCAAAATTGAAGCTGATGACGTTGAGGTTAATGAGATAGAAGTTTATGATAATGGTTATCATTAATGTTATGCCATGATATTGATAATGGCTCATAAATATCATATATTACTAAAATTTTAAGGGATCATTATTGTTGTCAAATCTTAAAGCATTAGTTTAGATTTAGAAGTCAACAACGACGAGGATGACTAAGTGATAATTTCTTTGTACTCATATTATTGAGATAGAAGTGATGGTCGTTGTTATGACTATTATGTCACAAAATTGTTAGTGGCTAGCTCATATATCATACGTTACAAAAATTCTTAAAGCTTATCATTATTGTTAAATTAAACTTGAAGGACTTATTGAAATATATGTGGATATTGATGAAGTTCAAGTTGACTGAATGATAAGCTCATCACATATTTTTCAATAAGATTATGAGTTCGAATTATATATACTTTTTCAGTTTTTTAAATTTGTGAAATTTAAAAATTAGGATTTAAGAAATCTAGATCAACCGGTAAATTTTCTGCGATAATGTTAACAATAGATAGTTGACTACTTCAATTATTGTTTTGTCGTAATTGTTGTGGTTATTATTATTATTATTATTATTATTATTATTATTAATTTTATTAGTTCTTTCCATGCAAAACATAAACTATTCTACACTTGTGGAAATTCATACAAATATCAAAAGAATAAAAAACTAAAAGAGATGGCAAACATTAAGAATTTTTTAATTGTTACTGTCAAAGGTTTGTGTGGACAACAATATTACTATTAATTTTTATATTTTATTTAATAAAAGCACTATTACTTTATGAAGGAAAGGGCAATGACGCTCGATCAAAAGTCGACATTCAAAGTACAATTTTATTGAACGTTCATAATTGCATTTCAACCTAAATCTATAATTTTAAAGCCTTCGACTCCTATATGCCTCAAAGTTTTAATCTCATATGGAATTATAATTTTTTTACAAAGTTTGTAGTTTATAAACATTTAGGGACCCATCTATATTTCCGTTTCTATATCAGAAAAAAAAAAAATCATCAAAAATCTCATTGATGTAAAAGATTTAAAAAATAAAACACGCCAAGAATTAAAGTCACTTTCATATATATATTTTACTTGAAACTCAAAGTTAATGGAATTTAACTAAGTAAATATGAATAAAATAATGGTTCGATATTAATTTTTATTATTATTTTTTCCTTTTTCCATTGGGTGGTGGACTTGGTTGTTTGTTACGCAGATTTTAGGTTCTAGAAGCACTATATACAAAACACTTTAGAGTGACAATTGTGCACATTAAAATGGAGAGAAATTAACCAAAACACGATTCGTTCAATATGTTTTAAATTATTTTAATGGATATAAATATAAGTGGAACGCTTATGGTAGATTTCAAAAAGAGGAACAAAAGGTGGAAAAAAATACCAAAACTCATCAACTCTATGGGTGGATGCAAATTCGATCGCTACATATTGGTTCATACTTCATAGTTTAGTAGCTTACAATTCTCTTTCACCATTAATGAAAAAGTGACAAAAATACAAAGAAACAGTTTTACCTTAACAATAAATAGGCATGAAAAACGATGAAAAAAGTACTCAACTATTGGTCCTCTTATCACCTTCTTGGACTATGTTTAGTAAGTCTGAACAAATGAAAAAAGTACTCAACTATTGGTCCTCTTATCACCTTAAGTCTGAACAAATGATTCTTGTGGTTGCAATTGTTTAGCACATGCATGCATGTTAGTGGTGTAAGTTAACTATTGTTGAAGATCAAGTCCAGGTCAACATTACTATACCTGGTTCACATGGTCATCACATCCTTAAATATTAGGGAATCAGTTGACTACCTGGTTCAGCTTGTACTGTTCACGTTTTTACATAATAAAATTTCAACATTTTTTTCATTGTTTTTCTCTCCAGAGAAGAAACTTTCAAGATTCTCAAGCTTTCTTCAAAGCTTTCACACCTCGATGGAAAAGAGCCATGAGAAAAATGAAATCGAAAAAATTCAACGCGTTCAGTTATTGGTCCTCTTCTTGTACCATAAAAGATGTTGTATTTACTCTTTTGAAACATTAATCACATTAACTCTGTTCAAAGTTGTATTTATTTATCTATTTTATCAGTTTTATTGGATTTGAAAAAACAGACAAGAATAATTTAATAAATTTAATACTATTAAATTATAAATTAATGACAATAATTCCCAATAAATGATTGTATATAGTAGTGTTCATTCAATATAAAAATATTTCTGGGTTCAAATTATCACAAGGCACACGGCGTTTCAAACAAAAAAGAAAGGGGAAAAACAATTTTAGCCATGATGAAAAATACATGTACAAAAGCAAAAATAAAAAAAATAATAATAATAAAATAAATATAATCAATTATATATAGGTCCTGTTCTATTAGGCCTTAATTTAAATGCAAAATACGAAAAATATATATAAGCACTTAGTTATATTTAATAAAGAGAAAAAATTATCCACATAAATTATCCATATAAACTATAATATACTCTTAGTAGAAATTAAACCCTATGTTTTTTAAGGATAGAGATATATTCTAAAGTGTATGTATACTCATTTTTATTCACACTCATACCTTGTATTTTAATATAACAAATCTATTGATAGGATTTGAACATGAGTTTTTGAAGGATAGAGAGAAATTATATTCTCAAGTGTATATATGTATATTTTAACTCATTCTTACACTTTATATTTTAATAGAATAAATGTACGATTCAAAAAAATACTCATCACTCTTATTAAGAAGTAATACTGGGGCACACGTGCCCCCTGAAATTTTTAAAAATTTTGAAAGTTTATTGTATAATCTAAAGGAAACAAAAAAACAAAAAACTTAAGTGCAGCCTGCAAGCAGTGCAAATGCTGTGCAGTAACTGCACAGTTATCAATTTTTTATTTTTAATAATTATTATTATTACTATTGATCTTTTATCATTTTATTTTAAATCTGATTTAAAAATTACAAATTTTTTCTACCGAACCCCACCTTTTGTCCAGATTTCATGCCTTAATTTCTCTCTTTTTTTAATTGTTTATTATTTTCTTATCCAATTATTTATTTTTTCTATTTCTAATAGAATTAACATCCTTACTTCTATTAAATGTAATTTTTTACTGTTAATATTTTTTCTACTTCTAATTAATTAATATTTTCCTTTTTCAATTTTATTTTTTTAGTTCTTTCCCATATAAATATTAAATACTTTTACTTTTTGTATACTATATAAAATCTATTGACAATTTGTAATTTTAGTGAACATTTTTTTTCTTTTCATCTTTATTGGCATCTCTTTATTTTTTTACTTTGACATCTTATGACTTACCATGTTAGTCTCCTAAATTAATTACTTTTTTATTTATTTATTTTTTAATAATTTGAATTTAATATATATTCATTGATAAACCCTAAAATTTTAAACTTTAAATTATTACATTAAAATTATTCATGTATAATGTATTATCATAATTCAATTATATATACAATATTGTTTACTTTATAGCTTATTTTATTTAGAATCAATAAATTATTATTAAATTTTTTATTATGTTTTTTATTTGTTATGAAACAGTTATGGAAAGATAAATGAAAAGAAAATCATCGCTTGAGTTATATTGCTAAGAATTATATTGCAATCATACACTATAATATTGAATTTTCAGAATTAAATGGCCTCACGGATTTGGTATAAAAGATTGTTGAGAAAAAACAAGATAAGGTTTTTCCATTAGTTTACTTGTTCTTGACATTGACGTTATTACTACCTGTTGTAACTGTTACCATTAAAAAAGCATTTTTTGTTATGAATATCGTGAAGAATAAATTATGCAATTGAATGAAAGATCAATGGTTAAATGATAATTTGTTTGCGAATGTGAAAAAATATATTTTTGACAAAATTGATAAAGAAGTTATTATGAAACAATTTCAAGACATGAAATCTAGTCGAAGAAGATTAAGATTTTATGTAGTTTATTTTATTTTATTTTTTATTTATTTTAATAATTTTATTGAAATTTTTAAGTATAAGATTACTTGTTTTACCCAAATATAATGTATATTTTATTTTATTTAAACTTTATAATGTTATCGAACATTGTTTTACATAAAAATGTTACATATTTAATATATTATTAATTTTTGATATTTTTATTATTTTATTTGTGTGTCCCCCCTAAACAAATTTTTTGGGTCCGCCATCCTAGTGGTGTTGGGTGTGTATGTGCATGTACCCATTGAAAATATTAATAATTAATAAGTTGACTGTTGAATTCATTAGAAAGAATAAATACGCGCTGATATGTTTAAAAATTTGATTAGTTAAAGTATTTTTGGTCGGTATCAGGACTTCCTCGAAAGCACGTGAGAAGTTGTGTGGTTGTGGGGTGGGAAAGTCTAAGAAGTACTTTTCTTCACGTATTCCACGTTAAGTCCATTCATAGTTTTACCAAAAAAGTTGGACTGTAGTACTCTGCTATCTGCTTCAGCTTTGCCTACTCCCTTTTTGGGTGGTGGTTGTCTAGAAATTATATGGAAGGTGGCTATTTCAGACTCACAACTCTTTTCCAAGTCAACCCACGAACACAAAGTAATTAATGAATTTCCATTGAAGTTTCCTAGAGTTGAAGTGGAGTGGAATCTTTGGCGAGGCATCTTGGAAATGCTTTCAAAAGATTTCAATAGTTATAGGGCGTCGATGTTGCCTTCTGTATAACTTATTCTCATAGTCAATTCATTTCATATTCATCATTAAAACTTGAAAGCGAAAATTTTATTTTAGTTATTGAAAATAAAAAAACACCGAAATCATAACATCTTCTATTCGCAAAGGAAATGACAAAGCTTTTGAAAATTGTATATTCCACTTCTCATACATATGTAAATTGACTTTTTGCTAACAACCCACCTTTGTCTTCTTCAACTTTTTCCACATACAATTTGTACAGCAATTATGATATATTAATGAAGTAGGTTGAAAAGGGGTATATATTTCAGACCCATTTTATGATATATTTAAATATTGATACATATGATAACAACAAATCAGTTATTTTATTTTAAAGTTACTGATTATATTTTATTAATCTGATTATGTTTTTATGATATTTGGTTACAACTAAATGGTTAGATCATATATATATTTACAACAATTGATCAGACTTAGTTATAATCAGATATAATAAACTACAATTAGTAATTTTATAATGTAATCAATTCAGGTATATTGATACTTAAGTGTATTATAAATTGTATTATTGAAAGTATTAAAAAAAATGTTGAATGTGATTTGATGTAGAAAGTGCTAACATATAGTTTGATAGTATTTTAAGATTTATTGCGGAGCAAATAGTAATTGAAAAAAAAAAATTTAAAAATTAAAGTGGTTGATAGGTTATGTAATATTTGGTTTCTAGAAGGAAATTAGGGTTTGTGATTTAATAAATGTACAAATAAATTTTAGATTTTAACTTATTTATTTGGATGTTTAGGACTTCTGTTTAATTTATTTATGAGATAATTAAATTAGTAATAAAAAAAATTACTAAAAAAGGTGTACAAATTAGATTTTGGTTATTACATCCATACTATTATTCTTAAAAGCATTATGTGAAAATTCTGATAAATAGAACTAAAACTAGTGTGGATTTTGAAATTAACACGAAAATGAGTTTAAGTTTTTTGGCACCTTTAAATCGTAACTAATTTTTTTTTTTTTTTCCACAGACTAACATTTAATTTTGTGAGAGGACTAATTATGTTAAAAAAACTCAACCTTTTTTTTTTATACTAATTTCCCGCCCTTCTTTCAATGTTAAAAAATAATAATAAATCAAATATTAGAGAAATTATAAATGAATTACCTATATAAAAAATATGTGTAGGCAGAGTAATTTTATAATTTTATTACAAAATGTCCGCCCACCGTTACCTCCAAGTTTGTCAGCGTTGATAGCAAACAAATATTATTATGTGGAAAAGATAGAAATGCTTCCGAAGGTTAACAAGCGGATTTTTTGTTGGTTTGACCAAGGGGCGTAAAGACTATAATATCATTGAGTTAAAAATAAATAAAATAAAATTAAAAACATAAATTTATTTTAAAAATGGAAAAACCTTAAAAAAAATTGATTTGAATCTTCACCTCTCGTCTTATATGGTCAGTGATTGGATCTCCACTTTTATTTCTTTTAAAAGTTTTTCTTTTTTACTGTAAATTTATTTTTTATTACAGTTTTTAAATAAAAAATAAAAATATTTTCAAATTTAATAAAATTGACTAACCTATATTACCGATAGACAGCTAAATTATAATAAAATTATAAAATTTATTTCATTACGTATAATTTTATACTCCAAATATTATCTATATACGATTAACACTTTTACTATATCATTGATTGATTGACCGGACAGTAGACATTTAATAACAGTGACTAACATTGAAAGGATAAACATAATTCGATGGTTAATTACCAACAATTACTTGTAAAACTACTACCGTCACATCCTTTATTTCTAAAAGCACCTTTAAATATAAGAAGAAAATATTTAGATACTTTCAAAAAAAGTGGAGTCACTAGAAAGCTTACGGGTTGAGTGTTCACATATATATTTGACTGAAAAGGAATGGCTGCTCCCCAACAAAAGCCATCACTATACAGTTTCATGTTTCACAAACCATTATTAGGTTCAAAAATGATCCTGAATTTAGACAAATTATATGCCATAATTTGGCTAGCTATTTCATTATCCAATTGGTAATTATATAATTATTATCCCAAGTGAATGGACCCATTTTGCGTTTAAGGTCAATTTTCTTTTGGCTTCTCTTTTCCTCATAACCACCACTCAACCATGTTTGTTGTTTTGAACTTTTTTCTAGTCTAAAGTAATTGATCTCCTTCAAAAGTTGTTGTTGAAATCCTTTTTATGGTCAAATTAATTCTTTTTAAAGATAATGTGCATGCGTACTATATGTTATTTTTTTTTATGCAATAAAAAGGTTCATGCATGTTAAAATGATTTTCTTCCACTAGCTCATTATCATGACAACGATCTAAGGATAATTCCACAATGGCAGAATTCTCAATGGCATATTCTACAATACACCTTGAATATCGAAACACTTGAAAAAAATATGAGTATTTACACTCTAAAATTGTTAATTTTAATTTATTATATCTTTATTATATTTAATTACAATTAAATATATTTAATTACAATCAGTAAATGTGATTCTAACAATCGATTGTTGTAAATATGATCTGACTCATTTAGTTATAATTAAATATAATAAATATATAAAATAAATTATAATCAATAATTTTAGAATGTAATGACTTTTTTTTTTTTTTTAATCAAATGTATTGATACTCCAACTATATCCAAATGAATATATACGTTCACACACCAGCAAACTTGTTTATAGTATACTTTCATGGTAATGTTATTTTGGTGTCTGGACAATTGATAGTCATTAGATTAATAATATTCAATCAATAAATATATAATATTTTATGTGAAATTAACGGCAAAGGTGAAACTAGAAATATAATATAATAGGGGTTTTGAGATTTTTTTTTCCCTTTGTTTCCAATTTTATTTAATATCCTAACTTGAAAAAATTGGGAAAAAAAGTTTTCTGCCCCTGAGAAATTTTAAAATTTTAAAAAAGTATATTTAATTTTCATTATCATTAATATAAAAACTTTCATTAAAGGTGTGTGCACACTGCACCATAACATTTGTACTAGATAAAGACTACATGCTTAAAAAGCAAATCTCTGCAAAGAGAATTCAATGTCTTTAAACATGAAGTGAGGTCATGGATGTCCACAACGAAAAATGATGTCATAATTTTCTTCAAACATTTCAATAGTTTTGTTTTTTCAATCTAATTTTAAAAATGATTCAAAGGGTTGTCCTGATCTTTTTAAATTAAATGCTACTAGCATAATAAATAACTACTTTTATAATACAAGAATAAAGTCTACCGACATATTTTCTTCAATGAGCAAAGTGTGATTCAAACCATCGTTACCAATACAAAGGGAAGGTACAAATCCTTTAATCGAGAGTTGATTAAAAAAATCTGAATAGTTACAACTACAAAATAAATGGAATCCTAGTAATTCAAGACTGTTAAATGTATGCTATCTCAAAATGTGAACGGTTTAATATAAACCATTAAGGCACATATATTGATGGGATGGTTACCAAATTTCTACAAAAGCAAAAAATGTTATACCACAAATTTTAATCAGAGGTTAAGTCTCCCTACACTTGTTAATTACTTTTGTAAGATAGAATTCGAACTTTAATAATCAATTAGAAGGAAAGACGTACGATTATTCGATTAAGTGCTGATGTGGAAATAATGAGAACCACATAATCAAAAGAGTCCTTTCAATTAAAGGATGCCAAATGTACATGTTATCCTGAAAGTGTGAATGACTGAAACCATCATCAGAAAAAACAAAAAAAAACACACGATGATTGATGGGATGTAATTACTTAATTTCTTCATTTCGAAACAAAAAGTTCTATACCACAAATTGTAGTTACAGCGGAAGTCTCCATCACTAACTTTTATAAAAAGATGGAATTCAAACTCTTTTATCACTGATATGAAGAGGAGATATACAAGTATTCATTTAATGGTTATCGTGGAATATACTAGAACCAAACAATCAAAAGAATTCTCAATATTAAAGATTGTAATTTGATATATGTTACCTCAAAAGTGTGAACGACTAGAAATTTCAACATAAAACACCTGAAAACACACCATAAATTGATTAGATGTTTACTAATTAACAAAATATTTTATACCACAAATTTTGATTAACATATCAGTCTCCAAGATTCCAACATTTGCTTTTATTGAACACTATGAGATTTGAATAGCCATCATTATTTATTTTTTTTAAGAAAAAAAAGATATACAATCTGATGATATTGAATATTTGAATTGTTAGAACCACAAACTCAAAATTTCGGTGTTCAAAGAATATCAAATGTAAGTTTTTTAAAAAGTGTGAACAACTTAAAATATCCATAAAAAATATATATATTTCTATTAAAAACACCCATGCATTAATGATATGTTTACTAAATTTTCGCACTTAAATACAAAACTTTTGTAGCGCAAATTTTGATGAGGTATATATCAACACTTGTCATCAAGGTCTCGAGACATTATTAATCATAAATGTTTTCTTTCTTATATGCACTGAATTGAATTAGATTATTTTTAAAGAATCGGATTAAATAAAATTAGATTAAATTATTGCTATAATATACTCGAAGCAGCTGGAATTGGATTATTAATATGATTTTAAATTAATTTTTAAATAAAATAAGTATTTTAAATATAAATCATAAATAAATTAAATAAATAAAAAAGGGAAAAAGCAAACACAACAAGCACAAACTCTCAAAAAAAAAAAATCTTTGGTAGTTGGCCGTTGGTTGGTGCCACGGCTCCCATGCCTCCCATTCTGTGTAATATAGGTTCGACATTCATTTATCAAATCTAAATTATATAATAATAATATCAGTTCTCCCACCACTTGTATGGATGACCTCCTACTTTCGTGTAAGTATCCTCTTACTTTCATGTAGATAGATCCCTTTCAATTGAGAGTATTTCTCTAAATCATGCTATTAATATCTTATCTTTGTTAGTCCCTACAACCCTCTGATCCACTCCGATCATAATTCTTCTACTCAAAAAAACAAAAATAAAATAAAATAAAAAAGAACATGTGTTCCTCAACTTAAAAAGACAAAAAATAACATGTGTTTCACGTACCATCGACAAACTTTCCATTTAATTCCTTAAACAAATGCCTAATAAAACAAAACCCATCAACTGTGATCCAGAAAATATATTTGAAATAAAGTATTTGAAATCAATAAAACTCATCAACTATAACTTCGTGCTGAGTTCGTACTAGAATTTTATTACTTATCAAAAAATTAATATTTATTTTAGTATTTTGATTGAGGTTTTTATATTCTACGACTACAACTAAATATAATAGAATGACTTTCTAGATAGAATTAATGAATAAATCTATTCAGAGTAAAACTTTTGCAAAATTGATCTTTTAAATAGAAACTTAATGTTGTTTATTCATCAAATAATAAGGAATTACAATAAATTGATAGATTGTTTGGTAATTAATATATACAAATACATTTTCCACTAGTAAATTACTTTAATGTATTTGAGAATTAAAATAGAATTTTGAAATAAATAAATGTATGTTTGAAATCGTGAAATATAATATTTAAAATAAATATGTTTGAAATCGTGAAATATGATATTTAAAATAAAAAAAAAAAAAAGTTTCTTTCTTCGAGAAGCTCAAAATGCAAGAGTTAAAAAAAAAAAAAAAAAAAAAACAACAACAACAACAACAAATACAACATTTCTCAATGCATATAAAAGAGCTTCTTAATATTTCAAAAACACTTCTCCTGAAAATGTTAAATCAAAACAAAATATCACAAAATAATTTTTGGTATTATTAAAGCTTATGTTCATTTGAAAAATCATATTAAACCCTCCATATATTACTATTAAAAAGCTAAATATCAAAATAATGTTCGATATAATTTTGGTATATATATTTTTTTAATTTTGATTGATCAATATAAAAATATATTTTCATACATTTTTCATTTGAAAATATTATGGGTATTTTCGATACTCTCATAAGTATGGATTATTATGGTTTTAATTTTAGATTTTCATGAATAATATTTGAAAGTAGTTTGACGACGCGATGCATCTCATTACTACCACGTTGTGCTCTTTTGTAACTGTGTTCACATAATATTTAGCACGTCGAATCTAAAAAGTTGAAAGAGAATTAAAATCAAATCTATTATATTCAGCACACAATCTAAATTAACTTTTACATTGAGGTGATGTACAGATCTTCCAAGTGCCTGCTGGCATTATTCTAATAATAATAATATAATCATTTAATAGCTAATAAATGAAAAAGATAGATATCATGTGTTTTAAAAGAGTCAAAACTTTTTCTTGAGATTGATCTTCTCAATCTTGGGTAGTTAAATCAGAATCTAAGATAAGTCTTTAATGACGAGGATACATACTACATTCATCGAACTTTTACTATTTTATTTTACAGTTAAAATTAACTTTAAAATTTAACTTATTATTTGTTTTAGAATGAGTATTGTAATTAGATTAAAAATTTGTGAAAGACCTTTGAAGTTTAAGCATTATTAACACGGATGACGTACTCAAATAATGCAAAGAAAAGTGATCTCTACACACACTAATACCACCGTTTAATAAGGAATAGCTCGAATTTAAGAAAAAATATAGGAATCGAGATGTATAATCACTGGACTTAAATTAAGAAAATCTTTTATGCAATATTGAGTTGATGTAGTATGCTAATATTGATGTGACTTTTCAATAATAATGTGACACATGGTCTAAGTTTTTTAAATAAAATTTAATTTTGGTGTGATGCTTCAAGGACAGTATGATATATGGTATAACTTTTGAAATGAAGATTTTATCGTAAAGAAAAAAAAAAAACTAACATTAATTTTTATTTAAAAATTATGTTGCATATCACATTGTTATAGAAAATTCACACTAACATTAGCACATAACACTAACTTAACATTGAATTTTCATTTGTCAAGAGCGATTCATCTTGAAACCATCATTTTCGGGAAATAGTTATTAATATATGAATTTATCATGAAGATCTCATCTAATAATTATAACTGTATTTTGAAAAAAAAAAAGTGTGAATCAGAAAATTCTTAAGTTGCATTTTAAAGATTCACTATACAAATAATTGATTTAAAAGTAGTGAAATATTTATGTGAAAACACTTATGCTTACAATACTTGGTGCAAAAATGTTCCTAAATGCATCATAACCCTGTTTAATAAGATACCAAAAACAAAGAGGAGCCATTTAAAATGGGTTATGCATTTCCTTATGATTGTTTGTATTACACTAATACAAAATAATATCTTATTAATCATCTAAGTAACTTATTGATGTTATATTTCCAAATATTTAATAAATATTTTGTTAAGAAATTTACTCTCCATACACAATCATATATATATTTAAGAATTTAGAAACAATAACTAAAAAAAGTTATATGTAGATGGAAAATTAGACAACAATGGACTTATGTAAATGTGGGGTTCATGCTGTAACAACTCAAAATTTCAAATAAAATGTGTAATTTCAATATTTATTCATCTCTTTTTGATAATTCAACGTTTTCATCTATCATTAATTTATATACTCATTTTTATTATTGGATTGCCCAGAAATTGGGGAATGAACAATGAAGTTGTAAATTTAAGTCAAGGTTTTTAATTAATATAACAGAATCCTTAAATGTGTTTAACGCAAATTATATTTTGTCGGTCGGCACAACTTTGACCCACACTTTTATGCAAACAGTTTTTAAATATTTCGGAAAAAAAAAAAAAAGTGAGATTAATCTCATTGTTCGTTTGCTTTGTGAGTTTTGGATAAGTGCGCCGTTATATAATATATATAAAACGTGTCAAATTTAGAAAGTTGAACGAAAGGTCAAATTAAATATAAATAAATTATCTATCACTCTAATAGCAAACTATCAAATCTTTATTTAGTACCAAATGGCAGCTGGCGCCGCCAGCGGTCACGTGCCATTAATGGCATGGACTCTATGCTCACAGTAAGCAAAAATAACGAGCTCTCGCACATTTATAAGCGGGTTATCCACCGTTTTTGTATGGAACTCTTTTTCATCTCCACATCAATAGATTTCTATTATATGAGAAAAGTATTCAGAATTATACTATTAATGTTTTTATTTCTATTGATTCCAATAACTCTCTAGATTAGTTCAATTCTTAAAAAAAAAAAAAAAAAAAATCTATATATAATATAAATGAATTTGATTAATATCTTCTAAAATATAGGTGGTACCGAAAAAGAATGTAATAATTTATTACTTTTATTATAACTAACACCTAAAATAGCTGGTAATAAAGATGTGAATATTCACGTGGATAAGAGAGGAATTAGAATCTTGTGATCAAATTGTGCCACAGTCTTTATTTGATCTAGTTTTAAAATCACTCTTTTCATGATTTTGTTATTTTATTGAAAACTCATTTACCTTATTAGATGGCTAACTAAGATTAACAACTTTCGGTAAATATTTGATTACTATATTACGAATTTTATAAGAAAGCTAACTATCAAGATTTTAGATATATCGTGGTTTGAACAATAGTTTAGTGGTGAACTACCATCCATTTATGATTTTATTAAGATTATAGGTTCTATATCCTCCTTTCTCATAATTTATGAGTCTTTTTCCTAGCTGTCTTCCTATTTAATGTGAATTATTTATTTTCGTTTTAAGAACGGTTAGTCTAACTATGGTATTTAAATTATTAATTGACATGCCAATATGAATATATATTATCTGTTAAAACCCATCCAGTTTAAACATTATGGTAATGTTTGATTGGTTATATGTAAGGTTGGATTGGATTGAAAGCTGGATGGAAATCGAAGACCAGGGTTTGGTGCGTGGTTGCACTGGATGTGAGGTGTACTACACCATACACCTAATACTACAACACTGGAGGCGTCAAAAACACGACTAGAATGTGGATTTGCAGAAACACCGTCATCATGGGTTGTGATTTTTATTAATTTTATTTTATTTATTTTACTTTTAAGCAGATTTACAAGAAATAGGTAATTTTTATTTTTATTCATAAATATTAAATAATTATAGTTTATTAAAGTGTTATATATATTACTTTAAGTTTTACCATTAATTATTTATATTTTATAACTATACAATTTAAAATTTTAAAATTATTAAAAACAATAATATTTGATTAAAATATATTATTAATATGTTTGGATTAATAATAATAATAATAAAAGATTAATTATATTGATAATGTGCAATCCTATCATACATCTATACATTTTTCTCTCATCCTACCATACACCAAACATGAGATTTTATTATTTTCAATCCAATCAACTCCAATACGATACCAAAAACACCCTGTATTTATGAATTGATAACTAACTTCTATAACACTATGAGGCTCTTATAATAGAAAAAAGAAAACTCTACATACATGCTCATATATATGCATTATATGACTCAAATCTTTATTATGAATATGAATAGAAAATATAGTAATCACTTGAGTTATGAGTTGCTAAAAATTTCTAGTGAAAGAATCAGTTACATTTCCATTGAGTTTCATAGTATGAAAAACTATCACGGTAGCATGGTACATATGAGTTTATAATATATATATATATATATATTGAATGAGAAAGTTTATATCAAATCAAATAATACACCTAATAAGTGAATTTGGATAATATTACACTTATATTATAATTCAAATATTTTTAAAAAATAACTAACAAAAAATCAACACTATCGCACAAAAACAAAAAAAAAAAAAGAAAAAGAAAAGAAATAATTGAAACATCCAAGTTTTGCTATTTTAATGCTATTAATTTAGATGAGAGAAGTTCACATATTAGAAGTTGGTTAAATTAAAAAAATACTATAATTTGTAAAAACAAAGAATTTGAAAAAAATGTAATAATAGAGTGTAATATTTTTTTGCCACTATTGCAACTAGTGAACTTCAAGAAATTCAAAACAATGGTACTTTTTTCACCAGAGTTGAGCCTTCTTATGGTATTTCACTTTCAAAGCTAGATAGATCCTTTTGTTCTTCTTCTTTTCTTGACTCTTGGACAAGTGTTTCTAGCATCACGCTTCCTAAATTGCATTCAGACCATTATCCTATCATGATAGTTTGTAATGATTATAACCTTTTGAGACATCGTCATTTCAGATTTAAGAGTATATAGATGCTAAATGATACATTTTTTAATTTGGTTAGGGCTATTTGGAATGTTAATGTTTCTTTATCGGGTTTGCCTATGAATATTGTTGTTTGTAAACTAAAATTTGTTAAGTCTGCTTTGAAGCGTTGGAATTGAAAGTTTTTTTGGGGGTTTGTCTCTATCTTCGCATCTCTCAGGCCATAAATAAAGTTATGCATATTTTAGGAAATACTTGGTTTTGAGGGTTTTTTTTATTCCTTTTTTTGTATGGAAACGGATGTTTTATCTGAGTTGGATATAGCTCTGAAATAGCATGATACTTTTCTTCATGAGAAAAGTCATGTGAATTGGTTACAGGATGGAAATCGCATGACAAATTATTTTCATTCTCTTTTAAAAAGAATTAGTGCAATGAAATCTTCATCGATTCTTCAAATTGAGGATGATATTATTTTTTATCACTGCCACATTATTGATTATGTTGCTTCCTACTACCAAAATATTTTCCATCAAACTGATGATTTAAGTGTCGATCTGTCACTAATGTAGTAGTATGTTCCTTCGCTTGTTCTAATAGAAGAAAATTTCACTCTTACTCATGTTCCTTCTACTCAGGAAGTGAGAGACACTATTTTATATGGATTTGTCGAGTACTCCTAGGCGGATCGTTTTACAGGCAGATTCCATGTGCATTGTTGGCACATTATTGGGAAGGAGATGGTTGATGCTGCTTAAGACTTTTTCTACACTAGAATTTTTTTCCCTAACATTAATTCAAATTTCATTGTTCTAATTCCCAAAACTTCTAAGACTATCTCAGTGGATCACTATCGTCCAGTTGCTCTAGGTAATTTCATCTTCAAAATTATTACTCGGATTTTGACAAACTACTTGAGTCCAATTTGTGCTCGCATAATCTCTCTAAATCAGTGTGGTTTTACAGGGGTTGGCATATTGGAAACTGTATTGCAGGGTTCTAAGGGTTTAAATGTTTTTTTTTAATACCAGTTATGGGGGTCAAATGGCTTTGAAGGTTGACATTCGTTAGACTTTTAATTTGATTAATAGGCCGTTTTTATTAGAACTATTGAAATGCTTTGAGTTCTTTTCTAACTTCATTAATTAGATTATCTTATTTTTATTGAAATGCTTTGGGTTCTCCTCTAACTTCATTAATTAGGTTATCTTATTTTCAAGTCTGTAAGAATTTTGATCTCCATTGATGGTTCTTTAAGAGAATATTTTTCTTGTTCCTATGGTGTAAAACAGGGAGATCCTTTCTCTCTCTTTTACTTTTTTGCTTTGTTGAGAATTTTCTGAGCAGATATTTTCCCATTTGATTTCTACTGGCTTACTTCTTGATATTTTTTTTCCCACAAGGTATTCAGTCTTCTTGGCGGTTCTTCTATGTTTTACTTTGTTATCATTCTTTTTGTTGTGGACCCCGTAAATGGTGGTTCTTGTTTTTACTGATAAAATTCATTTGAAGCTTCATTCTTAGGTGGGATATACTATTTTTATGATGGGTAGACTTTTTCTTATTCAGTCAATTATCTATGGTTCATTTCTTCATTCGTTTCAAATTTATCAATGGCCCTCATCTTTATTGCGCCCCTCACTTCTTCAATTAGGAATTTCTATTGAATAGGATCTACTGATAACCGGTTCAGGTTTCTTGAAAAATTTGTCGTCGGTCTAAGCCTTAAGGGGGTTTAGGTTTGCATGATTTATGTATTCTTAACAATGTTTAACTTTAAAAAATTACTTAGAGATTCATGACTAAAGACTCTGTTGTTTTTAAGTTTCTTCATAGGAGATGTCTTTCTCCCGATCTTCTTTTCAGGGCAAGATATCTTTCTTCCTCCATTTGGCCTAGTATAAAAACTCATTACCTTTCTCTGGTGCTTGAGTTCAAGTGGTTGATGGGTTGTCATTTAAAAATTCGTTTATGGTTAGTTAACTGGATGGTGAACATTTTAAGGATAGAATTTGTGATTTATCTCTTTCAGAACTATCTCTCTTAAGCTATATTGGTGATATATATTACGAAGATAGTTGACATTTTTTCTTTTACGGTACGTTAGATGCACCAATATTTAGTTCATGACGTTAAACAGGCGATTATTGGTAATTCTTTTTATTTGAGAGTCTGGACCTTCTCTCTCAATAGGAAAGTGACTATTGTTAGTACTTATAATTCGTTATCTCCAATGCATCATCAACTTTATTGGGCAAGATATATTTAGGTTGTTTTCATCTCTCTTTCAAGATCTCTATGCTAGTTTAACGAATTATGCACAATAGATTGCCCACTGATTTGTTTTTGTAGCATTATGAGTTTATTTTACCTTTATGTTGTCATTTGTATTAAGCTGTAGAAAAGAATTTGGAGTATCTATTTCTCAAATGCCCTTTTACAGTAGGTTTTTGACACTCATTATCTTCTGGTTTTGCTCATGCCAATTTTTTTTTATTGAGAATTGTTAGAAACTTGTGGCAAGTTGTTTTGTCTACTATCTTTTATTCTCAACTTCAACATCTTTGGAAAGTTGGCATCATTGCTGTTTTTTGGTTTAATTAGGTTACTCGAAACTCTGCTTTGAGGGTAATTGTTATTTTTTTCATGTGGCTTTTTCTTTTACCTTACGTTCCATTTAAGAGATAGATTCTCTTAATTCTGGGATTGTGTAAAATTCTGATGATGATTTACTATTGTGCGTAAACTTTATGTTTCCACCCATCCTCCTAAAGCTCCTTGTATGATCTCCTTCTCTTCCAGGTTGAATCGAGATCAATATTGATGGTTCTGCTTTTAGATCTTCTGGTTTAGTTAGTTGTGCAGGAATTTTTTGGACCTCCCGAAGGTTTTTCAAGAGTGTCTTGCTATTCCATTAGGAATAGGTTTTGTTTTTGAGGAGGAGTTAGTAGCATTATTCATGTCATTGAGTATGCTTGGAAGTATCATTGGAAAAAAGCTTTGGTTGAAAAATGATTCTACTTATTTGATTTCTCATTTTTTTGCTCGTTCTTTTAAAGTTCTCTAATATTGACAACTAGCTTGGGAGAGGTGTTTTCACAATTTGCAAGGTATAGATTTCATGGTAACACATATTTATAGCAAGGAAAATTCTACGACGAATGCTAACTTCTCGTTCCTCTTCTTTTATTTGTTCCAACTAATGGTGGATGACTTTTGGCCTTTTTAGGTCATTTTCTTTCTGATTATCTTATTGGAAAATGTCATTATCAGTTTCGTTACTTTTGACTTTGAGGGATGGACACTTTTTTCCCTTGTTGGATTCTTCCCACAAGATTTTTTCGGTAAGGTTTTTAATGAGATCTATTATAGAGATTGATCTGCAAAAATTTGGTTTTGATTGAATCATTTGCAATCTTTCTTTTCCTTTGGTCAGTTTTTTCCTCCATTGGATATTTCTTATTTTTATATTAGCTTTCCACCTGTCTCTCTTTTAATATTCTTATTTTTGGTTTTTAATAATATGTTGGTTTTAACTAACAACTTTATACAAAAAATAAATAAATAATAATAATAGTTATGATTACTAATTTAAATATAATAGTAATAATTTAATAAAAAATAGTTATGATCACTAATTTAAATATAAATACGTTTTTGTATGCACAAAAATGGAGACTAAAAATTTAATATATACATAAAAAATATTATTGAAAAAAATAAAAAATAATTCTATGCATTAAACTTTTAATTGTCAAAAATAAATATAGTGTATTAATTTTTTTTTTATATATATATTTGAGGTGCGGCATGTGCACTACTTGGATTCCATGTGGATCCGCCCTCGATCCAACTATTATTTCAGTTAATAAAATACTTTTTATTTCAGTGAAATTGTTTCTTTTGGAGCAATTTTTATGGTGAATTCAAATTTTTCCATAGCTTTTCCTTCATAACTAAACCTACAATTTTGTGTTATTTCAAATAACTTCATTTTGTAATTAAAATTAAGAAAAAGTCATTAAATATGTATTATATATTGATAATATAGTAATTACATAAATTTACTATATCATTTTGACAATAAATTTGGGTAAAAAAACAAATTACATGGAACCCTCCTTATGTTTGCACCTTTTTTTTTTTTTATTTAATCTTTGTAAACAAACAAAAGCAACATTTTCATTTATTTATAGTTACTTCCCTTCTACTAACAATTTGATTAAATTTGATTATTAATATTAACTCTTTCTCAATGGTAATATAGTCATTTAACTTATTTATAATTTTTCTTTTTAAAATTCATTATACTATGACTATTTGGTTCTCCACCATCCAAACGAACAGTGGAGAGCCACTTAAAAATATTTTAAAATAATTAAAATAATTATTACAAAAAGTTCAATTAATATAATTAAAATTTTAAGAAAAAAAAATAAAAATATATATATTTAAATGGATCTCAATTGTCTATCTCAAAAATAAACGATGAAGATTAATTTAATAAAAAAAAAGAAAAGAAAAAGAAAGTAAAAATGACAATGGAGATCCAAATTGGATCTCCATTACCATTTTCAATCTTCATTGCCATCTTCGAGTTCAACCTAACACAACGTCAAACAAACAATAACCTAATCTAACATTAGTAACACTAGATCGTCTTGGTTTTATAAGAAGAGAAAAGGGAAGAAGAGAGAAGTGGAGGAAGAAGGTCGGTGATGGTGGTGTGGCTGACAGTGTTAACCAGTTGTGGGGATGGATATGTCAATATCTCCAATGTAATGTGAGTGGTGGGGGGCAACGCCTATGTAATTTGAACGGTGGAGTCCATTTTGGATTTCCATTTCGCCTTTTAACTTTTTTTTTTTTCCTTGCTTTTCTTTAAATCCCTTTTTTTTTGTTTTTTTTTGTTTTAGTTTCGATCTTCACTATCCATATTTCAAAAAGACAATAGGAAGCCATTTTTAAAAATATATATATTTTAATTTTTTTTTTTTTAATATAGCTCCACCATCCATCTACAAGATGAATGATCGAGATTTTTAAGTTTTTTTTTTTTTTTTACTATATGGTAGAGATAACTGAGGGCATTTACATCTTTTTATTGGTTTTTTTTATAGTCAAACTTAATTTTTGACGGTCAAATTTGGTCCTACCGTTAGTATAAGGGAGGTTGCTGCAATAAAGATCAAAGGTTGGTTTTTTCCATCTGTTAAAAATCAAACATCAAGATAATTCTAGATATAATTTTGGGTTATTTAACAATACTCTTTTATTATATTAACTTCAATTTTCGATAAAATTCCTTGCTACACACAATTATTTTATAAACTCATGTTAAAAAGTTAAAATTAAATTTTTACTTCTTACAAAGTTCAAAATACCAAAACTATCATTCAATATTAATGATAATTTTAATCACGTATTTTTTTCTTATTACACCTATTTTACACTCATTTAAAACACAATTCTAGTTTTTCTTATTTTAACTTGAATTTGATTAGAAATTTTGTCCATGCTTTTGTTCTTAATTCTTTTAGTGTTTTTCTCTTCTTCCTTATCTCTTGTTCAAATTGTTTTTCATGTTCATTTGGTTTTCCTTTTCTATAATTTATTAATGATAAGGATTATAGTGATGGGGCTATTTTTTTTATATACATTAATTATTAGGTTCTCTTGATTTTATCTTAATTTATATTTTAAAAAATACATATATGTTTTATGAAATGCCATAAACCAACAAAAAAAAAAGAGAAAAAAGCCACAAAATTGTTTAAGAGTAGTGTCGGTTGCTTATTCTAGTGTCCACTACATGCATGTTCGATAAAATGCCCCAAAGAAAAAGTGAAGCCGCAAAATTATTTAAAAGTGATATTGGTTCCTAGTTTTAATGTCCACTATATATGTGTTTGATGAAATGTCTTAAAGAAAAAATGAAGCCACAAAATTATATTATCATGAAAGAAACAAAAAAATAAAATGTCTCAATAAAAACAATTTTTTAAACAAAAATAAACATAACTACGTACATTCAAAATTCATCAAATTAATTTTTTGTTCATCTATTCGTTGTTTACTTGTGAGAATTATATTTCTTATACCATATTATTTTTTATTTTGTTTTTGTTATTAGGGTTTGCATTAAATTGGATGTAGAAAGCGAATTGAAATTTTTAATTATATAATTATATACTTTTAAGTAATTTCAATAAGGATATAATAATAATAAAAATACTTTATTAAAAAATGGGTGTAGCAAGGAATTTTTTGGGTGCAATAAAACCACCCCTTACGTTAAGATTGATATTTTTTAATAAATAATTTCTATATAAAACATTGCTTTATTTAATGAATATATGAGGTGACTATAATGACATTGTGTGTTCGTCTAACCAAAAACATTTCAATCTAATTTAATCATTTTTTTTCCCTTTGTCATCTTCTATTTTTCTAACTAAAAAAATTTTGATCTAATTTAATCATCTTCCTTTTTTTTTTTCCCTCTTGTATCTAAAATTTTTATTGCAATTTGTAAGCAATGCTATTAGGAATATGCAAGTAGACTTATTTTTATTATATAAAGACTTCGATTCTCGATAAGATTGATATTTCTTAACAAATAAACTATAATGAATATATCAATTAAATATGATGACATTGTATGTTTGTCTAACCAAAAAATTTTCAATCTAATTTAATCATCTTTTTTTTTTGGTGATTATATAATTGTCTAACTAAAAAAATTCTGATTTAATTTAATCATTTTTTCTTATATCTCAAATTGTTATTGCAATTTGTAAGCAATGCTATTAAGAATATGCAAGTAGACTTATTTTTATGTAGGGAATAGATGAGAAAAAATTTAAAAAGTGGGTGCATCTTCCCCTTAAAGATGGATAATTAGGTGCATTTAATTAGGTATCAACAACTTTCGGTGTTAGTAAAATTCTATAAGATAAAGTCAAGTAAGTAAGGACAACATATTGTTTGACTGATCAATTATTTAATATTCATTGTATATCCAATTTTTCAATCCTTCTTTTCTTTAGATGACAAAGGAATCAACTTAGAAAAGAAGGAGAAAGTAATAGTGAAAATTCCAAACACATTCTTCTTGTTATATATTTTCATGGCAAGCGGAACTTAATTTCCAATCAAGTTCTAAGTAGCGACAAAGCTTTTGAGATTTCTATTCTTCAAATTTTAGGATAACATAAACTTTTCAAATTTTGATTATTATTTCAATAAATTTTCTTGCCCCCTCCTTTACTCGAGAAAAAACTTTTCCACACAACTTTATTTTAGTCATATAGTCATCCCACTATGTGACATAATAAATCCTTATTTGTTAGTAAGTTAATTAGGATTTATGTTATTAAGAAGCAAATGAATGGAAATTGCATATAAAAAGACTTGACTTCAACAATTGATTCTTTTGGGAGGAAAACAACATTTAAATTGAAGTCACAAGAAGAATTTTAACTGACCCTTACTTCACATCTTTAATTATATTCAAAAGGAATAAAGTTATAGCAAGTGGTTGCCTAGAACTTGTTTAATATTTATGCAGAATATATATGCTTAGTAGATTGTGATTTTTTCTTTTTTTAAGGCACATGACTTTCTTTTTGACGTGCTCAAGTGGGGTAATACAAACATAGCACCTCTACTTACCTCTACTCGAGTCGTAGGGTCAAGTGCATTAATGCCCCATCTTTTGTGCAAAAATGTGTGGATAGTCCTCTCCCATTATTTGGAAGTAGTTGTTCGAGCCGTATTACCAAAGTTTTATTTGGACTAATTTCAATATTTCTTTGATATTGAAAATGTATCTGGAAATCATAAAAAAAAAAAAAATGACATTTCTACTTGTAGGATTATAACGGTATATATATAAAGTATAAACCTATCATACCTTGTGTGTATTCGTTTTTTTTCAAGTACGATTATATTCAAATGGATTTTATTTATTTTTCTTAGTGCATGTCTTGATGTAGAGAAATGATTTTTTTTTTTTTATTAAAAACTTGAATATATATATATATTTCTTTTCTCCTCCTTTTCTCCGTAGTGTGTATTGACGAAATAATTTCAATTTTTCAATTATCAATCATTAGATTTACTTAATTTTATTGTTTTGACTCAGCCTATAAATACTTATGTTTAATCAATGGTCCACAATTAATGCATCATAACTTAATCAACTTCAATGGGTCTTGAATCGAAAACTATTTTATGTATATATATATATATATGATAATTCTATAAACAAATTACAAACCACTTATTTTTAGTGGATCTTATTACAGTCATAGGATCCGTGAAAAATATATAATTGTAATAAGTTATTTTGAAATAAAAATTTTAAGACGTTATCACTGTAGAAGGATTATATATATATATTGAGAATGATTATATATAAATATATATTTCAATTTGCGAAATAAATTAACTATGTATGTTATTCTGTAATTATACATATTACAAATAATTTTCTAGAAAACTAATTTGGTCCCTTCAATGGCTCTAATTATGGTCTTGCATATATGTGATTAAATTTATTTATGTGTGTATGTGATAACTTTTTTGGCCTTTTTGGCCCTGATCCCGTGAATGGTCTATGCTACCCCAATTATTATAATACATTATGCACTTGCTCAATGGTACCTTTCTCGGCCGTTTGGCTAAGTTTGGCTATTATGCTTTGCTACCACAATTATTATGCAACATAATGCATTTGCTGAATGATTATGTACAAACGTTTATATATGAAAAAAAAAAAAAAAAACGTTTATAATGATGTCCTCGTACCCTGTGTCTGCTCTAGTGTCCGATCTTTCTCTCATTAAACTATCAATTATAAACAAGAGCAAATTACTAAAAAGCTACCCGGTTGAAACGCTTTTACAGGCAGAGTAATTGTTTTGATATAATTACAATTTACCCCCTTCCGTTAGTAGATTTCCGTTATATATAACTGAAAATAGTGTAAAATAACTAAAAGACGAAAATACCCTTAACTGTTGGAGTTAGACTGAATTGACCGAGTAAAAAATTAAATTGACCGAATTGACCGAAAAATTTTTAAAGTTTCTGTGTCTGTTAAAATTTCTGTGTAGTTGCTGACCTATTGATTTTTTTTTTTTTTTTTTGAATATGGGTTTCCAGAATCTGGAAACCAGATTTTGGATTTTCAGAACTAAAAACCCAGATTTTATTTGGGTTTCCAGGAATGATCCCAAACATCCAAAACATGATCTTAAACATCATCAACAATCACCCAACATCATTAACAAATCCTGGAAGCCCACAAAATGACCTCAGCCATCATCATTCATCAATTTAACTCAACATAATCAATCTCCCACAAAACCATCAAACCCAACATCATCACTGAAATCAACCTCATAATCACCCACAAAACTGCCAACCAAACTGGAGAAAAGAATAAACAGAAATCAACCTCAAGTTCAATATCGAACCCAGATTTGGGTTCACTGGGAACCCAGATTCGGGTTCACGAGGGACCCAGATTCTGGGTTCGTCGCGAACCCAGAATCGGGGTTCGTCGACGAACCCGAATTCTGGGTTCGTCACGAACCCAGATCTGGGTCGACACGAACCCAGAATCTGGGTCGACGAACCCAGATCTGGGTTCGTCGACGAACCCAGATTCTGGGTTCGTGAAGAACCTAGATTTCTGGGTTCGTGATGAACCCAGATTTCTGGGTTCGTCATATGACGAGCCCAGATCGAGAAAAAGAAGAAGCAGAAGAAGATGATGATAGATCGGGTTTGAGAAGATGATGACAGATCGGGTTCGAGAAGATGATGACAGATCGATTTCGAGAAGCTGATGACAGATCGGGTTCGAGAAGAAGAAGAAGAGAAGAAGGGTTCGAGAAGAAGAAGAAGCTGAAGAAGAAGAAGCAGAAGAGATAGAGATACGGCGAATGGCTGAGGGAAGAGAGAGAGAGAGAGAGTGTTTTTAAAGTTTTTAAAATTTATTTTTTTAAATAATCAAACATGAAAAGACAATTTTACCCCTAAACCAGTTAAAACTAACTCAAGTCCACTAACGGCAGAGGGTTAATTGTAATAAAAGCGAAACAATTGCTCCGCCTGTGAATGCGTTTGAACTGGGTAACTAAATTGTAATTTGCTCTATAAACAAATATGAATGGTCTACCTTACCTCACAACAACGTACCATGAAATTGACATCACAACAACCAAACTCAACAAAATGTCCTTTTTAGAACTGTTCTTTTTGTCTTTTGACAATATATACTCAAATATATAATTTTATAAATTTATATAGATAATAGAAATTATTAAGTCTGACATCTTAATTTATTGCAGCTGATAAAATTGACTAGTAAATGTAATAAATTATAAGTTTAATAAAAAGATGTTAAACTAGAATCACGCATGAAACAATGTGCGATTATTTAAATGCAATATAACTCTCTAATGTTGGAGAACAAATTTGTATTCACACCTACATAATGGTTATAAATATTACAAGAAACTATATAAAGTTATTGAAATAATTAAAATACTTAATATTTGATAGCTTTTCTGTTCTTAAATGTTGGAGATCAAACTCGCACTGGCAGCTTATGATGTTTACATATAATACTGGAAAATATATGAAGTTATTGTAAATACTATAATTTTTAATAGCTTCCGTAGCGTAGGATATGATTATTTTCTTTAAAAATGTTTATATTTAAATTTTAAAACGTGCTCAAATTGATTTAACAAGTGGCTTCATATGTTTATCAATACTAGAAAGGTATGATGGTGATTTAACAAGAGGTTTCATATGTTTATTCAATACCAGAAAGGTATGGACGGAACAAGATGTTTATCATAGTCTAAGTGATGGTTGTCAACAACCACATCAGACCAGTTTAAAAAAAACAATAAATAAATAAACAACTATAGCAGACCAAAATCAAATCGTGTCAATCATATTAAAGTGTGGGGAGAGAACGATCCACGATTAAAGTGTATGGAGAGGACGATCCACAATGGAAGGGGAAAATGTCCATAATTTCTAGGAATTTTTTTCGATAAAATTTAAAGTTTTGAATTTGATTTTACCCTTTTAACTAAAACAAAATTATAAAAAAATTAAGTAAGAAAACTTTTTTAGATAAAACATAATTATTTTTGTATGATGAAAATAAAATGCTTATAGTAGGAAAAACACCAAAGTTGTCCATTTGTGAAAGTAAGAAGTGTTGATTTTTATTAGATTTTTTTTTTTTTTTAACATTTGAATATAATATATTTTAAGTTTTATGCAATATTATAATATAAGAGGAAAACATTAAAGTGTTTTTTTTTTGGTTTATGATGGGGGGATTAATTCACATAAAATTATTCACACTTTATGTTTTATCCTAAAACACTAAAGTTACTCATTTGTCAAAATAAGAAATGTCTTTTTTATTTTTTTTTAAGTGTAATTTAACTTAAGTTTTAGAAAAATATTTGAAATAATCTCATGAAAAGACTGAGTTCTATACTTTTTGGATAGTCTTTGAATTTTTTTCTTGGATAAATCTTTTAATTATTTTAAATAAATTGTTGATGTCATATTTAGACCCTTAACCAAAGTAAAATGTTGGCATAAAAAAACTGTCAACACCCAAATTTATATGAATTATGTGAATATGAAGATTTGTAAGGGTTTGCGATGAAATATTGTGAGGGGTAGCGAAAGTGTATGGGCTAATTATGTTGAAAAAATGAATAACAGTAGAAATCGATAATGTAAAAAGTAAGCTTGATATAAAGATTAATTGAATTTGAGGTTCAAGAGAGACCATTTCTCTAATGCTAAAATGTTGGCATCAAAAAACTGTCAACATATGAATTTATACGAATTATGTGAATATGAAGATTTTTAAGGGTTTGCGATGAAAATTTGTGAGAGGTGGCGAAAGTGTATGGGCTAATTATGTTGAAAAAATGAATAAAGATAGAAATCGATAATGCAAAGTAAAGGAGAAGAAGTGACGATAATGAAACAAACATAGAGAGTTTTTAACATAGTTTGACTCTATGCGTAATAGCTATGTCTACGGTTATATTATTTATGAAGAAGGAGACTATTTTTAGTAGAGTTTTTGCTAGAGTAGAAGGGTTTTTGAATGTTGTATCTTGAATACACCAAGGGTCATTTTTTTTTTTTTTTTTTTTTATAGTGTTAGGATTCATTATTTTACATAAAATTGCATTAAACATTTAAATATTGAATAGGACTACAATTAACGATGGCCATATTTGACTTGTATTACAATTTCAGCAACTTCCTGTTCAAAGAGATATTCTATTAATTATGAAAGTCTTTCTATTTGGCGAGGTTTTTTTTCCTTTTCCTAGAGTTTCATTAAATTAAAGGAAATAAGCCAGTGTTTATTAGTTTGTAAAATATTTCCTGTTTTCGAGTCTTTTATATTGTTAGGGAAATAGTAAATTGATGAGATGTAACTGGTTACATTATGACTGGGACCTTGAGTTGTGCCCTACACGAGCTCCTTAACCCGAGCTAATTTACCGCCTTAACGCAATTGAACTTGTTTGATGCTCCTGTTGAAGTGGCATACTATTGATGTTTTTTTGCGATATGACCTTTGTGTCTTCTTATCTTTCATCTGGCCTTTTGGTATTGTTAATCTGTAGGATCTATTGGTCTTTTTGGGCACTATTTGGGTTCCTGACTCATATGCTATTTTTGAGCACCACATAAATAATATGATCTGGAAATAATTCTCAATCAAGGAATGAGCGCTCGTAAGTTTGATAAGATCTTATGACATGGTTAATTTAAATAGTTTATTATTAAAAAAAAAAATCATGCACAATATTATATTTGTTGGAAAAGTTTAGCTTTGGTCATAATTAATGTAAAGACTTAAAAGAAGGGGAATTGGTGGTTTGGTACTCGTCAATTGCGGGATTGTAATATATAATATTATTTTTATAATACAGACATAATAAAGATGTACAATTTCTTAATGAACCATGAACAAGCTATATAAATGTGATTTACATCGGTTTTTGTTTTTTTTCCTCATTATGGTAGGGGAGATTGTAATATACAACATTATTTTTATAATACAGACAAATATAAAGATATACAATTACTTAGCAAACAATGAACAAACGATATAAATGTGATTTAAATCTTTTTTTTTTTTTTTTTTAAATGGTAGGGTAGATTGTAATAAATAATATTATTTTTATAATACAAACAAATATAAAGCTATATAAATTAATGACAGCTGATACCGTTGGCTTAAGTGTCAGCTATCACTATACTTTTGGCATGAACGACACTTTATGAAACCAAAAAATAACACGTTCTCTTATCTTTATCGCGAAGAAAATTAATGTACTGATGCTTTGACGAATTGTGCGATGTCTCTTCATGTGTTTTATTTTCCTTCTAGTAATATCTATCGTATGCTATTTGAGGATGTTAGAGGTACGAGTTTTCTTAGGCTATGTAAGATTTGTTTAGACTAAGTAAGATTTGATTCTTGGCGTTTTACCCTGTTTAATTAAAAGCCAAAAAAAAAAAAAATCAAATTTATTTCATATTAATTCACATGTCCAAAACAGTAATTACACTCGGTTGGTGAAGTGGAAGAAGCCTTGTCTACACCCGAGAGGCCACTCTCAACCACGAAAAGGATAATATCACACCAAGCAATTTCACCTGCAGAACGTGACGTCACAAAAGCGAACAGCAGTGAAACAGACTCCTATCCACTCACTCACTCCCTCCAACAAAGATTGTGGCATCCTTGTGTTATGTAGTCAAAGCAGCCTCAAATTCTAACCAAAATACCTCCAACGAACCAGAATTAACAAATAATATTTTCTGACAACAAACAGCATTAAAAATCAAGTAAAATAATAAACACGATTCAAAAAGACATATCTACCCTACAATCATGTGCGCCATGCAAGTTTGTGTGTCATGGGTCAACACTGAAACAGTCTTTTCATATTTTACTCGTCTATGTGACTGCAATTCCCCGAAATTGCTATACTCTCTCTTCCTCTATATATAACGTCTCTCCCCCCGCCCCCAGTTCTCTTGCCTCAATCCTCTCCTCTCTTTCAAACATTCTCTTCTCTATCCTCTCTACCTCTTTCAAGCAAAACAAACACAAATACGAATTTATGTTTCTTCCAATGGAAAAACTTATAAAATGCGAAGCGAATTATGTTCCTCTCACTCCTATAACTTTCTTAAAAAGAGCCGCATCCATTTATGCCAATCGGACCTCCATAATCTATGAGGGTACCCACTTCACTTGGCGTCAAACCTATGAGCGTTGCTGTCGTCTCGCCTCTTCTCTCCGTTCCCTCAACGTTGTCAAGAATACCGTTGTACGTTCCCATTAAATCTCTACTGTTTTTATCTACCATATATGAAATAGTTCACTTTTACGAGACAGCAACCACGTGTTGGTAGTCTATTGTTTATAGGTTTACTACTTAACTGTTGCTGGCAAATAACGTGTAACCATTCATTTTATATTAAAAATGGGGTTCAATTATATTATTTTTCACGTTAAATGACTTTTCAGATTTTTTTTAATAGGGTGATGGATTTTTGTTTTTCAGGTATCCGTACTGGCTCCAAATGTTCCGGCAACGTACGAGATGCATTTCGCGGTGCCGATGGCGGGGGCCGTGTTGAACGCCATCAACACACGGCTGGATGCCAAGACCATCGCCACCATTCTCCGCCACTCGGAAGCCAAGGTCTTCTTTGTGGACTACCAGTTCGTGCCATTGGCTAGGGAAGCTCTCAAGATACTGATGGAGGACTCGCCGGAATCCTCCTTGGTGGCGGCTGAGTCCTCAATTCCTCTAGTGATCGTCATAGACGATATAGACTCTCCCACCGGAGTCCGTCTAGGTGAGCTAGAGTATGAGCAGATGATTCAGATGGATAACGTGAGATTCGAACCCGAACAGATTGATGACGAATGGGATCCGATAGCTTTGAATTACACCTCCGGCACGACGTCGGAGCCAAAAGGGGTGGTGTACAGCCACAGGGGAGCTTATTTGAGTACTCTCAGCTTGATTTTAGGGTGGGAAATGGGGGCTGAGCCTGTCTACTTGTGGTCACTCCCTATGTTCCACTGCAACGGCTGGACGTTCACATGGGGAATTGCCGCACGCGGAGGGACCAACGTGTGTCTCCGCCACACAACTGCCTATGACATGTACCGCAACATCTCCCTTCACAAAGTCACTCACATGTGTTGTGCCCCCATAATTTTCAACATCCTCCTAGAAGCAAAACCTCATGAGAGACCACAAATCCCCTTCCCACTTGTCCAAATCCTCACCGGAGGGGCTCCACCGCCGGCGGCACTTCTCGAAAAGATTGAACCCTTAGGGTTCCATGTAACACACGCTTATGGACTGACTGAAGCCACAGGACCAGCTCTAGTTTGTGAATGGCAATCGAAATGGAATGATCTTCCAAGGCATGACCAGTCCAAACTCAAGGCACGTCAAGGAGTCCCCATATTGACTCTAGCCGATGTGGACGTGAAGGATCCGGAGACAATGACAAGTGTGGCAAGAGATGGCAAGTCCATTGGAGAGATAGTACTGCGTGGAAGTAGCCTCATGAAGGGTTACTACAAAGACGAAAACGCCACCGCAAAGGCCTTCAAAGACGGGTGGTTTCAAACCGGAGACGTGGGGGTCATACACCCGGATGGTTACTTGGAGATCAAGGACCGTTCAAAGGATGTGATCATCTCAGGAGGGGAGAACATAAGCAGTGTAGAAGTTGAAACTGTATTGTATAAGCATCCCAGGGTTTTGGAGGCAGCGGTGGTGGCCATGCCACATCCAAGGTGGGGAGAGAGCCCATGTGCTTTCATTGCAGTCAAGAAAAACGGGGCAGGGAAGGTTGATGATGTCAAAGAAGGTGATATCATAGCTTTTTGCAGGAAAAACATGCCCCATTTCATGGTTCCAAAGAAGGTGGAGTTCTTGCAGGAGTTGCCCAAAACAGCCACCGGAAAGATTCAGAAGTTTCAGCTCCGGGCAGTAGCCAAAACCTTTGTGGTGAAAGATAGGAGTAATAATCAGATCAATAAGAAGAGCATCAAAGATGATCATCATCACCCTCATGCACAGATTCTAGCTTTGTCTCGGCTTTGAATTAAGGGGGTTAAATTTGAATGTTAATTAATTAATATGTTGAGGGTAAAAAGGGAAAAAATGTAAATAGAGTTTGATTAAGAGGAGAATTGAATAGTTGTATGTGAAGGAGAGAGAGAGAGAGAGATGTGGGATGGAGGGTGTGTTTGTCTTGACTATAATTAAGATATATAAGAGATTAAATAAAACGGTATTAATTATCAATTATTGGGTTTAAAAGTTTTGGTTAAATAGATGCACTATATTATCTTAATTTTTAAGTTGTGAGTGGTGTGCCTTGTTTATTATAATGATATCTCATATTCGTGTAGAATGGGATATTTCAAAATAAAATTACTATAAATAAATGTATTATATAAACAAAAAATATATATACACATAATTAAATTACTATATTTATAATACATTACACGAAGAAGTAATTGTACAATGCGATGAAATAATAAAAGAGTAAAATTTAAAATTAAGGATATTATCAAAATATTCATAAAAATATTTATTTTTATATTAAAAAATGGAGTTTAGTAATATTATTTTTCATTTTAAATGTTCATATTTTTTTCCATCGAAAATATAATACATGACAGTTTGTGTTTAGATAGATGGAGGAGGCAGGCTCGAATCCCCCTGCCGGCCCCCCAATGGTTTCCATCTTTGATTGTGACAGCCCAACTTCTCTACAAATCTCATGGTTGTATGGTTGATTAATTCCATATTATTCTATCATGTAACTGTTTGTAAGACAGATTTTAATGGTTGCAACTTTTAAGCATTATCGTTCTCTTTTGAGCTTCGACAAAACACAAAAAGATGGATTCTTTTGTAGTAAAAAATTTTGAATTTTAAGCAAAATTTAATCCAGTATTTATGTTGATTGTATCTTAGGAATGATACTTTGTATTTTTATTAATTTTGTGATGACAATTAAAATATACATACATATATTAGGAAAGCATTTGTTTCTCTTAAATTGGGAGTACAATGTTTTCACAGGTGTTTTAGAAGCCGGCGGCAGTCTGGCAAGTCGAGAATCCCTCAAATCAAGGGTTCTGGGCGGCCAACCTCAACCTAGACCGAGAACTCGGGCCTTCGCGTTATGTTCCGCTGGAGAAGGAAAGAGTGTTAACCTGCTGAAGTGCTCCTTGTGTCAAAATAGCTTGGCTACTGTATAATGTGGCTTTGGAAGTATACAACCTGGACTGAGCAATGCGTGAAAGAAAGGCCCTAAAACAGACATTTGTCAAGTTATGAATGCCTTGGTTTTCACAAAAATAGAGAGCTCTGAGCTCTTTTGTTTTGTTTTGTTTTCTGTTTTTTAGTAAGTGGGTCTCATGACTTGAAAATTAATTTGCGAAGCAGGTATTGGCCCCCATTAATTGAGTAAAGCTGAGTTGTTTGATGATGGTCCATATGTCTCCCAAAATTGTTGGCAGAAGACAAATTTACCTACCTTTATGGTCCCCTACAATTTTGGTCTCTCTAATTTGATTTTTTACCTTCATTATCTTAGAAAATATGTCATGTCTTGGTCTTAAAGATATACAATGTCAAGTTTAATTGGACAAAATACACCATGGACATGATTTCATATCCGATTTGTGCAGTATTAATTATATGAACCACGAGGTGGGTGAAAAATAAATATATAACTAATGTTAGGATATGAAATCAAGAAAAAAAAATTCATCACAACTATGAGTACGATACTTTATACCAAAAACTTTCAATTATCAATTTATATCTTTAACATCATGTTTGGCCATAAGAAGAAAATCTCTAACGAAGGTGTGAAATACATTGATTTCATGACAACCATTACTTTGGATTTCAAAAATTACCTTTTTTTTAATATTGTTAGGTTTGTAATGAAGATATTTAGTATCTTCAATGAATAAAAATTGATTTAATTTGATGCACACAATTATATTTTTGTCCAATTTTATAATATACCAAACGAAATATAGTATTATATTTAATCAATGTAATTCAGTTCAATTCAATATAGTATAATGTATGTACCGATGAGATCTTTCCAAGTTTAAAGTTTCGGTACAAATATGATTAGTTTATTAATTAAAAAAAAAAAAAATCTATCTTGACTTCAATTCTTATAAATGTAGATTTAATTTAACTAAGTTATATTGATATTAGTTAAATCTTGATTCAAAAACGTCCTATCAAGGGACATCCTACCAAAGATTTTATCATTCCTATATTATTCAAGATATAGTGAATTAGGACAAAAAAATGGCACTTTTTTTGTCAACATACTTTGTTATACAAATTTTCAATCATTAAATAAAACATGTTTCTTTGTTGATATTTAACCTTACATACATAATTTTTATGGTCAATCAATTCTACATATTGTAACCTTCAATATATACATATATATATATATATATATATATTCTATCTTTTTTCCTTTCTTGGAAACTCTACATATTGTATCTAATGACTCTATCTCAGCCATAAACTGTTCTGTTCCTAATAATTAAAAAACTTATGTTTCTTTGTGTGAAAAAATTGGACATTATCAATTTAATTCAAGCCTGTAAAATTAAAAAGAAACAATTATGTTTGTGAACAAATACAAAACAAAAACAAAAAATCTAAAATTCGATTCTTATTGGCCGATCAAACAGAGATGGCGACAGTTGAATCAATCTTAAAATATTGATAGACCAACCGATCAACTTTGATGTTTATCCAACTTTCTCCTGCATTTAAAATCATTTATGTTTTCTATGTTGCATTTCTTTAATCATACAACTTTAAAACTCTTGAAAACAAAAAATTTCATAGTTTTTGTGGTTAGATAAAATTCGAAAATTAATCACATAATTTTAAAATTAGAAAAAAAAAATTCCTATAAACACTCGAATCATACTTACACAAATGAAGTTTCACTTAATTTTAAAAATATTAACCAGAAATATAAATATCATAGGAACCTCAATTATAATTCATAAAACACTAATATCAAATGGAGTTGATCTACAATGAAAAATATAAACTTAATTAGTTTCCGTCTATATATCTAACTAATGAAAATTCTCTCTTAAGGATAATTCATATGAAATTTTTTATTAATTTTTTTTCTTTGTTTAAATAAAATTGTCTGAGTATAAATTTATTATTTAGAGAATATTTTATTCGAATGTTTGCAAAAGAAAATCACCCATAAACCTAAGAAATTATCAATAATCAATTTAGATCTAATTATTAATCCAAGTTGAAAAAACATACAAAAACAAAAACCAAATAGTTAGCTATCACAATCAGAAAATGCTAATAAAAGGAGAAGCACACAGAGTAATGGGACGCCTGAAACTCTGCCATTTGTAAGCATTTCTAAAATATCTTTCACATTACTTGCAAGCATGGACCCCCATTGTTTCGGAGATCCCAAAAATGCTGCAAAAACAACAATAATGACCTGATGTGAATGCCCATTGATTAAAAATTGTAATAAAGTATGCAAATTATTGTTGGTCACTAATAGCTTGGCTGTGGATGAGAGGGTTCCATTCTAGCTACTCTCCATTAATGATTGATCCTTTTATAAGTAGACATCAATAAAGTTACCATTGAGATTCAAAATTCTTCAAAATTAAGTTTTTTTCTTTCTTTTTTTTTTTAAGTAGACATCAATAAAGTTACCATTGAGATTCAAAATTCTTCAAAATTAAGTTTTTTTCTTTCTTTTTTTTTTTTTAAGTAGACATCAATAAAGTCACCATTGAGATTCAAAATTCTTCAAAATTAAGTTTTTTTTTTTTTTTTTTTTTTTTTTTTTTTTTTTTTTTTTTTTTTAAAGAAAGAAAAAAAATTCAAAGATGGATTTCGAAACTGCTTTGAATTCGTGTGTATTTAGATAAAGTCTAATATGAGATAAAGAGAACCACCTAAAGTTCCATGTTACTAAGTATAAAATTTTCAAAATAATATAATTGTTAAGACGTATGTTCAATTAATAGATCTTAGAACTATATAAATTTGTATATATAAGATCTAATAAGAGATCAAGTGAACCACGAAAATTTCCACATCACTAGTGGAAACTTTTTGAACTAATCATGAATTTCAAGACTACATGAATGTTTATATATTCATATAAATACTTTATATGAGTATATAAATTGGGCCGAAAAATTTCATTAACAATATACTTATTCATATAAATACTTTATATGACTACATAAATTAGGTCAAAGAGTTTCATTAACAATATACTTTATCTCTTATCATACTTTATATATTAATAATATATTTTATATATAAAGTATATTATTAATGAAACTCTCCGATTATATTTTATATAAAGTATGATAAGAGATAAAGTATATTATTAATTAAACTCTCCGATCTAATTTATATATTCATATAAAGTATACAATTAATGAAATTCTATATGAATAAGAGATCAAGTATATTATTAATGAAACTCTTCAGTTTCATTAATAAATTAGGATGAAGAGTTTCATTAATAATATTCTAGATCTCTTATCAAATTTATAAAGTATATTATTAATGAAATTCTTTGGCCTAATTTATATATTCATATAAAGTATGATAAGAGATAAGGTATATTATTAATGAAATCGTTCGACCTAATTTATATATTCATATAAAGTATGATAAGAGATAAAGTATATTATTACTGAAACTTTTCACCCTAATTTATATATACACCTAAAATATTTATATGAATATATAAACTACATTATTAATGAAACTCTTTGGCCTAATTTATATAACTACTAAGTTATTTGTTCCAATCGAATATCTATATTAGATATTATACTGTAGGGTGCTCAAATCGAACTATTAGATGGATCTACTCTACATGACACTCGTGAGATGGTGATACGTTAGCAATCTCTTGTAATTTACACAAACAGAAGGTATACTATATTTAGGTAATTTGAGATGATGGAATTTCAAAGTTTGGATCCTCTCATAACCTTGTTCTTTATCTTGATTTTTTATAAAAAAAAAGTTGGAGTTTGAATCATACATGAGAGAGAAAAAATATAACAATCCTGACTAATATGTCAACTAGATTATGGAAGTCTTGAAAAAAAAAAATTCCAATCGTGAGATAAAGACAGTATAATGGACAAATATGGGTGGGATTTGGATTCCATTGGCAGAAGGTGGAAGAAGATAGCTAACAAACCAGAAACACTTTAAAAGAGGGCCTCTTTCTTGTGTTTATTTCACTAATGTTTTTTCGTTTTTGGTTTGTTCAAAGTCTCTCTCATTCTGTTTCTTGTTAAAATGTCTTTAAAGTCTCGAAGCAATAAAAGAGATAGCAATTATGAGATGATGTGTTGTTTCACTGTTTAAAAACAATGATGTGTTGTTTCACTGTTTAAAAACAACTTTTAAAAGCATATTCACAATAATGTTTTAGGATAGGTGAGAATGGGACTATTGAAAAGCCAAGAAATCTAACATTTATATGAATTTACCCAACTTACAAGCTTTGAATTTGTAATTATTGAAACTCATATATTGATTTGTTTTCTAAGGTTTAAGATAAGAACATGGTCGCATGAGAATCTCATATAGTCCAATTAGAAAAAATCTAGCTAGTTAGAAAAAGCTATTGAGTTGTACACGGACCTATAAAAACATATTGTTAAATTGAGTAATACACAAACCTATAAAAAATATCATTATGAAAGCACTATATCAATACTGACAAACTTTAACGGATTCCATGTAGACATTTATAAAACTTTCATCTTCAATGATTTGGTTACCTTACTAGAATTCTAATCCTAGCAAAGTTGTCAACTCTCAAATTAATCTTTTCTTTGACTATCATATAACAGTCAGACATTAATTATTAAAATATTGTAACCTACTAACATATTATTATCCAATAAATTATTAAAAATAAATTCCTAATAATTAAAAAAATTAATACAAAAAATAATTTATAATGTTTATAATAATATTGCTCAAAGTAATAAGGTTAAATATATTTTAAATAATAATTAAAAGTATGGTTTTTTTTTCATATTTTTAATTAATAAATATTGAAAATATATAATTTAAGGAATTAATAAAAATGGTTTGTAATATTTATAAAATTATTTCAAATAGTTTATACATATTATAAAATAATTTAACATTTTGCGTTTAAAAGAAAAATAAGTTAACATCTTGTTACAATTATTACGTTGAATATTCTTATTCTAACGTAGTTAATTACCAACTAAATGTAAACATTGCAAGTTAAAAATTTGTGTTGCAGATTAGTTAAAAAAGAAAAAAAAAGTTTTGCAGATAAAACATTGAATATAATCATTTTATGGTAATTTGATTACTATATAAGCATAAACAATAGAAGCTAACATGATTATTGCAATTAACACATTGCATAAACTTATTCTAACGTAATTAGTTATTAAATAAACGTAAACGTTGCATGTTAACATCATATTATACATAAAAATTGTGTTGCAAATATAACATTGAATATATTCATTCTATCATAGATTGATTGCCATATAAATGTTAATATTGTAAGTTAACGTGGTGTTGCAATTATTACGGTGGATACATTCATTCTAACGTAATTAGTTACTAAATAAATGTAAACATTGTAAGTTAACATCATATTATGTATATAAAAATTGTGTTGTAATTTATTATTATTGATTTTTATACCATGTATATGATATTGATTCTATTGAATTGAAATAGAATCAATATTACCTATTACCTGGGAAGCAACAAGCCAATGAATTATAGATTTTAGTTCAGGGTCTCCCTTAAAAGCACCACATCCCAATTTCCAATCACAACCCCTACAGAAAAGTCTTCATTGTCCAGGTACCTATGGTTTTCTCAGTAGAAATTCTGATTTGCAAAAAAACTAAAGTAAAGTTTAAGTAAAATACGTATAATAAGGAAGAAGTTTGTTAATATTCAGAGTCTGTAAATTAATTGTAGAAAACTAGATTAGTAGTTTACTAAGTTACCGGTTAATACAAGTTATTTAATAAATTATAAGATTTTTTTAATTAATAACCATTAAATTGATTATAAGTCATCCAATAGTTATAAATTTCTGAAATATCACTACTCAAACTAGTAAATTAATCAAATCCTTATCTTTAATATTCTTCTAGAACAATTTGAAACTTTTATCTGGAACATTCATCAATTCATTTGCTTCTCATCCAACAATAACAAGTAGTAAATGAATTAAAAATGGAAAACAAACTCTTACGTAATTACATCTGAAACCCTCTCCAAAATTGTCAAAAGCCTGTATCACATTTCCTTCTCAATTATCTATCAATTCAAAGTAACATTTCAATTCTTTATCTGATTATTTGATATGACTGATTGAAAGATTTGGATAAAAAATCTAAAAATAGCAAGTATTACAAAACAATAATTTTCTATTAATACAAGCTTTTATCTAGCTAAACAAGCAGACGAGAAAAACGATAAATCTCTCACAAATGTCTTTCAATCACAAAATGTATGTATTTATCATTTAGGTCACCATTGCTTTAGATAGTAAGAGACACGATCATCAAGCCACGTACAACAACCTTCGAGTCACAAATTTCAAAAGAAGCAGAAAAAAATAGTAAAACTTTTGTAGTTTCAAAGGGGAACTACCACCCACTATAGCTTGGTGACATATAATTCACTCAACTTGACAACGGTTTGAATCATCCCCACCATATACGATATCTTAAAAACAATAATTAATCAAACAAAACAAAAATGGCTGAACAAATAGAAAGTGAGTTTTTTCACCCATAAACATAAATTTAACAATATTGTACTTTCATCTCGCCGTTTTCTCAGTGAACATACATTGTCTTTTGTTATTCAGATAAATGACATCCAAAGCCATGTGATATTTGACAATGCATAATTTGCTTTTTCGAACAAGTGTTATTCATACATTTACTTTACCGGCTGTTCGTAAAATTACTTGTACCACAACAAATAGACTCCGATTTCCAAAACCTTAGTCAAACAAGATCAATGTACAATACCAAAGGAAAAAAAAAAAAAAAAACACCCATAATGGATCACTAATGAATATTAAGTCCATTATGAACAGCATGATGCAGCCTGGGCTCCTTCGGCTGGTCTGTCTGCTAGAACCATCCCTGGCGGGTTCTGGGCAGGCTGTGCTCTGGGCAACCTCTTAGCTGTATAAAACCAAACAAATATTTCATGTATAGAAAGCATATGATATGTAGAATTATGAAACGACATATGTCATACAGACAAGCTAGAAAGCATCAAATGAACTAAATCCTTCAACAACCTAGAAAGAAAATCTCTCTCCCAGTATTTAGATCTTTTCCCCACCTTTTGATCAATAAGGACTCTTAAAAAGATAGATTTATTAAATTGTCTCCAAAGCAAAAGTGGCATATTTAAGAGCCAAATTCCAACACTAAACCCCAAGAACATTAGCAAAATAACTGATCTAGTTTTGCTTTCTTGGCAATTTGGACTCGATATGATCTTATTGAGTTATTAGTAAATCAATCTATGTAACAGAAGATTAGTCAAGGTAACTAAATTGGCCAATTTCCTGCCTTTCCACAGGAGAAAAAGACAATATAATCTGCATATATAAGATGTGACGATATCTCTGTGTTATTTATGAATTATTATTTTTCTTTCAACTTGTTAATCACTACTCTTTTTTGTTCAACAAATTGTCAATACATAGAAGAGAGAAAGAGAGAGTCAAGCAAACCAGTTGTCTTCAATCTAGGAATATCCTAAAATCAGCTACTAAATAAGATGAGTTGAAACTATAATAACTTGCAATCATATACACGTATCGCTCTAAAAGGCAATGGATTTGGTTTATTAGCATTCCTGACAGGCCTCACTTACAAAAGAATTAGAAGTCAATAAATATACAGATTAACATCAACATAGGATGGAGACATCACTCTAATGCCTTTAGATTTTTGCTGTTTTAAAATCTAAAACTTGGATTTGATTAGGTGAAAGAAAAATGAATTATAATGCTATATTCTAGTTTATCTAGAAATTCTGAATGTTGAATTAAATTGAAATGATATTATCTAGAGGAGAATGCATTACATATTATTATTTTGGAGTTATATGCGGTCAAAATTTATATTTGGGGTTAATGAAACTGTGTTTGTATAATTACTTATATATTTAAAGCTCGATTCTCTCTCTCTATACACACACACACACACACACATATAAAGGCACTTAAGCATCCTACACATTTTAGTTGATACACAGCCACAGAACTTCAACAAAAAAAAAAAATTCCAAATGCTCAGATGATACTTCTGAAAAAAAAAAAAAAAAAAAAGCCTTTATTTATTTATTTGTTTTAATAAATACAGTTCATGAAAAACTCAGCCACTTCAAAATTGAGAATTCTAACAACAAAACTAAGAGAAAAATGTTTAAAGATGTGGCAAAACCAAATGGCCTTAAGTGGCATACTGCCACTGATACTTTAAAGAAGGTGAAAAGGGTAGATTTATTGGAAGACTTGATAAGAGATTTGAAATTCTAGCATCCCAATTTAAATTGGTCACTCCTCCATACAACTATGTTCTGGTCAAGCAATAAGATTACCATCACAAGGGTTTCAAACAAATGCTTATATTTCAGAATGTTTATGCTTTTCTCGGAGAGAAGAAAATGGTGATTTCATTGCATTTGGGATTTGAGTGATTTGGATGGACCAGAATGGAATTCTACAAGCTAAGGAGAAAAATAGTAGTACTCTTTTAGGAAAAGGGAAGCAGTTTCTAGCATCTTTATGGCTTTAATTTCTAATAAATTTCAAGATATTCCACTTCCTTAAAGTAACCATAATTCAGAGGCTGTAGTTGCATAGTTTTTTGTACTTATTTAGAATTGTGCAGATTGTTTTCACTCCTTTATACCATCTTGGTGGAATGCCGGTCCACCCTTTTGAACTTGTTTTCCTGATTGGTATAGTTTCTGATATTTCTTGTCAAAAGATCAATAAATAAATAAATAAAAAGAGGCTGCCACTAAGGTCTAGGGAGTTTCTTGCCTAATAGATGTAGCTCAATATAGGTAGGGAAGATTAACCAAGAGATCTAGAATTATAATGATTGGGTTAAGAAAGGCTGTTACAGATGGTTTTCATCTCTAATATAAATGAAAGCAACTATGAATGAAAGCAGAAAGATTCAAAATGTATAAAAGTTTGATACAAGGAATTAAATCTTCTACAAAATTTGTCTTGTTTCAATTAATCTGACATATCTTCACTCAAGAAGACAAGAATGGGTATGTGGAAGAATTCTAACCGCTCAGGATCATGATAAAAAGCAAAAAATGATAACGAAAGAAATATGACGATAGCATCCAGCTTCAAAATCATTACTTTCAAGTTTCAATTTAAAAGTTGGGAGAGACAGAGATGCATTGTTGACGATGACCAACTAAATATGAAGTTATAGATATACACAAAAACAATAATAATACAGTTTATCCTCATCCAGCAACAAGAGATACTAAATGCGTACCAATTTCATAGAATATGTCATTCACATTAGTGGCGGTCTTGGCAGATGTCTCCATAAAGAACAGGCCATTTTCCTCAGCATAAGCTCGTGCCTCCTGCAAAGTCAATTGGTTAAACCACAATGAAGATGTAACTCCAAAGAAATGCAGAATCAGGGGACTGGATCTAAGGAGCTTAAAATATATTAAGCATATCATCTATTGATAAAAAATATTAAGAAGAAAATTTCAGTGAGATTAATTTAAAGCAATTTTTGTTGGCTATCGATGCCTTAATTCTCCACAATTTTGGGCCTTCTGCAGTCCTGTATACAAATCAAATCTACCATCTAGAAGGAGGTGAAGCTGGGACGGGACCTTCAACCATAGAACATTGATAGATGATATATATACAACTCAGGAGCTTCTACAAGGTAGTTTATTGACTATTTGATAGAAAGAGACCACAAGTTTGGCCAACTGTGGACCGGTCCAAAAGTATGTCACAGGCAGCTTACATAAAGTCTAAGAATATTTTAAGAAAGACTCAATCAATTTGGTGTTGAAATTTAATGATCAAGCTTTCAATTTTGCTATTTCATTGGTCTATGAATATGTGTAGAATTTGCACGTCCAATTCACAATTGTTGACAACATCTTTTAGAGCACATCATCTCTCACTTAAAGGTACTTCACACAGGGAGGCAAAGAGCACTAAGGGGTATTTAACAAGGCTAATGAACACAAAATAACAAGGCAAGACAAAATAAACATTTGCAAATAAGTGTATGCAGAATAATAAAACAAGAGCCAAGACAAGGCTAAAACCATAAATCAGAAGAACAAATGCAGACCAAGTACCATTCAGGTAATTGTTAAGGTTATAAGTAGTGGTGCTCGATGGTAAATTCCTTTATTATTCTTATCAATTGAGCTGCAGATGTGGCGTAAATGTGAAGGTTTTTCATTTTATACAGGAGCGGATACAGTTTTCTTATACCTTTTGTGCTGGAGTAGACAGATAGAGATTCTTCTGTGCATAGTTTTTCATGTTTTTGTGGGCTCCTGGTTTACCATGTCCTTGTATCTATATATATATATATATATATTATTTTTAGACAATTAATAATCCGTGTTTCTTTAATATATATATATATATATAGAGAGAGAGAGAGAGAGAGAGAGAGAGAGAGAGAGCGAGAATTAAATCTATAACATCAATGAGAAGGCAATTTAAACCGAACCTCAAAACAAACAAGCATTGCCACACCAAACAATAAAAAATTATGCTTGAAGGACAGAAACAAGGTTCAATAGATGAGTTGTGTGACTTGTGTCACAAACTTATCTGAAGATGCATCATATCTGAAAACAGGTTGAACTACCAAAAAGAAAACTAGTCAATCCTAGACTGGTCACGAGCAAGTCCAACATGGCTAACTGCAAATGAAATGTGCATGCAGCAAATGGCATCAGTAAATGGTATTCAGGTCTGAAAAATTCACTAGGAAAGAACACAGTGATGCGAGCAATGAGAGCTGCAGAGCAATGGGTTCCCAGCAATGAAGAACAGAGGTACAACACTTGCTTGTAGACTGATGCTTTTTAAATCTTAAGGTGTATACTAATTACCATGGTACTTTGAGATTTTAACACAAGCAAAAATGATAGCTACAACTACAATTCGCAACCACAGGAATCCATCTAGAAATAACAAGAACAACGAAAGAAAATGCCATCTACCAAGATCTCAGCCTAAAAGAAAAACCATCAAAGTCATTGAAACATAGCACCTAAAAACAGATACTAATTACAGGCACGACACTAATACACACAGAATACAAAGAAAATACAAACAACCCCTTTTGCAGCAACGAAGATGTAGCTCAATACAAAACAACGTCACTTACTTCAACTGTTACACCCCTTCTGTCTTCCAAGTCAGCTTTATTCCCGGCAAGGGCCATAACCATATTAGGATTCCCTACAAAAATTTCAACACAAAACGCATTACTCCAAATGCATACACACTAATCTACAAAACAACCGCATCCATCAAGCCCCAAAAAGACAAAAAAAGACCTTGTTTCTGAAGTTCTGACACCCACTTCTTAGCTCGAGCAAACGAATCCTACAAACCAAAAATCCAATAAATCCGATTCAAACCGACCAAAATCAACAACTCAAACACAAGTAAATTAAAAACCACAATCAAACTCACAATGCTAGTTATATCATAAACTATAATAGCTGCGGCAGCGCCTCTATAGTACATTGGAGCCAAGCTATGGTACCGTTCTTGGCCAGCAGTGTCCCATATCTCAAACTTGACGGTGGCATCATTCACTGCCAACGTCTGCGAAAAGAACGCCGCCCCTATTGTCGATTCCTGCAAAAACCCTTTTAAATTCAACACCCCACAACCACAAAAACCAAAAACAAACAAACAAACAAACAAACCAACCAACGAAAAAACAAAACCTGGAATTCGAGAAATTGACCCTTTACAAACCGCAAGACAAGACTGGATTTTCCAGCGCCCATGTCACCGAGGAGGACCTGAGAGAAGCGAAAAGCGTGATCAATTGACTACAAAGCGAAGAAATGGAGGTGGGGTTTTCAAATGATGATTTTGAAGGAGAACTCACCAGCTTGGCGTTGAGGTTGTTGTGCGCTATCGTGGCCATTTCGAGCGTGAATAGAGAGACTGTATAGAGAAGAATAAAAGGTTTTGAAATGATTGTTGAAGAGAGAATTGAAGAAGAAGAAGAAGAGATCAAGAGAAAGAGACAGATTTTGCAGAGGAAGAGTACAAAAAGAATTCAAGGCTTTGCATAGTTTCTCACTTTCGTGACGTAGAGATTTCAAATGGGCCGGACAGAGTCCAAGGCCCAGTTTGTGTCCAAGTTCCCTCGGCCCATTTGAGACCTCTAATTGCTACTTTAAGTCTGATGGTTGGTTAAGTCGGTTATAGGATGGTTGGGTGCGTTGGGTTGGGCCCGACGGCTGCTCTTTCTTTTGAAATTCAAATTAAATCTTAAATCTTAATTAATACAAGTCCGATTCTTTGCGGAATTATACTTGTTTTGAAATTCAAATTAAATCTTAATTAATACGAATCCTATTCTTTGTGGGATTTTAAAAGGTCTTCACACATATATATATATATCTCACTGTTCACTTTATAAAACAAATCAAACATCTCTCGTTGTTCGGTTTATGTAACTCTCTCTACAAATTAATTTTCGTGTTTGTTTCGTTGTTTCTTCATCACTTAATCAAATCAGTATTGGGTATATCCGATCACTCCATGCAAGAAAACACAAACTTTTCTCGCCTCCCGTTGGGTTGCAAATTCTGTCCAACTGATAAGCAACTGTTGGGGTTTTTCTTGTACATGAAGATCACAAGGGCATTGCCTCCTCAATATGATACACTTATTAAGGAGTGTGATCTTTATGGCGAGCTCGAACCATGGCAGATATGGGAAATCTATAGAGGAAAAGGCAACAAAGACGATGATGATGATGAGGGGGTGCTGGAGGAGGACATGTATTTCTTTACACGGTTGAAGAAGAAGTCTATTAATGGTTCAAGAATCAACCGCAAGGTGGGCTGTGGTGGTGGTGCATGGCAAAGTGAGGATTCTGCCAAGAAAGTTCCATCCGAAAAATCAAAGGCTAGGCAATTAGGGTTCAAAAAAAGGTTTAGATATGAGAACATGGGCTCAAACCATGATGGGGCTTGGATAATGCATGAGTACTCACTTGATCCATCTTTGCTAGACTCCCATCAAGCTAATGATTACGTGTTGTGTCGCATCAGGAAGAATGCTAATGTATTGGGGAAGAAGAAGAAGAAGCACCCAAAAGAAGAAAAACAAGTGATCAACGCGAAGAATGATAAGGTTAATCATCAAGTTGTTGATAACTTCACCTTACAATTGAAATGCTACATTTAGTATTTATAATTTTTCGCAAAACCTTTTTTGATAATAATTTTTATTGGTTATAAATAAATGCAAAGTATGTTAGTAGTCCAATTTATACTCATTTATTGTTCACTTATGAAAAAGCAGACTTCGAGTTGGTTGTGAGATCTCCTAGAACATTATTCTACTTCATTATAAAGAAAGAATAAAAATAGGTAAAAATAACTATATTACCACTTTCAAGTTAAACTTTATAATCAAATTTAATCAGACCGTTAGTGAGGGAAAGAAATTGCGAATAGAAAGTGTAAAAGTAATTGTGAAAATATACAGTCGATTTTATTCATAAATGGCAAACATGGGGTCCGTTGTGAGTAGTTAGCTCCTAGAATTATTATTCTATTTCATTATTTTGAAGTTAAATATGCATGATTAGAATGATATTAGTATCTTTTGATGACAGTCAATAAAAACATTTGATTTAATGTCTAATGAGAAAACAAAGTGCAGAGCAGTACGTAACATTGAATTATAAACCAGTTTAGATAATCAAAAACAGTCTGCTGTCACAGCAAGTTTTAAACCAGAGAGAACGATTCCGATCCCCAAATTCTTTCCCTCCTCTTATTTCTTCTCAGCAGAAGCTCAAACCGCAACTGAATACGCCTGCACAACCTAACATCAACCAACACTCTAATCAGACTTGAACATGTTTATATTCTACAAGTGAAACATTTCAATGATCCACAGAATTAGAATCTCTTGCATCGAAAAGATAACAGTATCCAAATTGGTTCATTTCAAACTCAAAACAATGCATACATACATTGGCGAACATACATCATTACGGAAGCAATTTTTGGTCAAATGAGTGCTTGCAAAATTATGCTTAGGCGGATAGTTTTGCTTTCAGATCTGCAGCCACGGCATCAATGAACTCTTCGGTATTCAGATACCGGTCCCTAGTAACCCTACAAACCAGAAAACGAAGTATAAACATTACAACAAGAAACGCAAGAAAAGAAATAAAATACATCACTACATGTACAGTATTTTAGCAGGCACTTACTTAGATCCATATGTGAGAAGTGCAAGATCCTTGGTCATCTTGCCAGACTCAACAGCCCCAACACATGCAGCTTCTAGTTTCTCGGTGAAGTCCAAGAGTCTAGCATTGCCATCCAGCTTTGCCCTGTTAACAAGAATAATATCACATTCTCGTGACTATTTTCCTATGACACTACAAGTATACAATTTCATACATGCATGCGATGCATCCAATAAAAACAAAAGAATTGAAATAAGTAACCTAGAGATTTACCAAAACGGTGATCTTATACCTGTGTGCAAGACCTCGTGACCAAGCGAAGATAGAGGCTATGCTGTTAGTACTGGTTTCACCACCTTTCTGATGAACCCTGTAATGCCGAGTAACTGTTCCATGAGCTGCTTCTGCTTCAATTGTCTTTCCATCGGGACATACCTGCGAAAGTCCATCGTCCGGTAAGACAATAATGAAGATTTACATAATCAAAGTTGGAGAATATGTGTTAGAGATCTAACATATAATTTCAAGAATTATAAAGAAAGCAAAATCTAGTCACTTTCTATGGAGAGTAGGAAAAAATTCAACCAATGAAACAAAGGCCACAACACATGCATATATGCAAAATAATGATAGAATAGTAGACATGAGCTGTACCAGAACAGACGTCATCAATCCAAGAGATCCAAAACCTAGAGACATGTAACTGGAAGTTAGAGACCAAAGAAAGCACTGACTGGCCAAGATAAATTCCAACTGCTGCTTGTAGAAAACTTTAAGCACAAATTAAAGAAGTATTTCTGATAATTGAATCTGCAAACCTTGGGCTAGGAAATCGCTCTGTACATCTCCATCATAATTTTTGCATGCCCATACGTAACCTCCTTCGCTTTTGACAGCATAAGCCACCATGTCATCAATGAGGCGGTGTTCATACCTAGCAATTCAATAGTATAGATAAGCATGAATATACCAGCATAAATCATCCTTCTACAAGACACTTTACTCATATAGTTACCAGATACCAGCAGCTTCGAACTTTGATTTCCAGTTTGCTTCGTAAACTTCTTGGAATATGTCCTTGAACCTTTGTTAAATAACAAATACGATTCAATACAGGTCCAAAAATATTACTGCAAGACTAGATTGCAAAACTGTACATAAAACAGGCTAACCAAGCTCCATACCTTCCATCATACTTCTTAAGGATAGTATTTTTGGTGCTAAGATAAAGCGGCCACTTTTTCTCATAAGCAGTGGTCATAGAAGACTCAGCAAAAGCTCGGATGGACTGCAATCCCAGGTCAGATATAAAAAAACATAAGTTACAAGCAGCAGTAAACAAATGAGGATTTAAAAAGAAAGCAAATGATGTTCCAGGTTCAAACCTCATCAGTATTATACATGGCTATTGCTACTCCACCTTCACCAGTGAAGTTGTATACCTCTAATTCGGTCTTTTCATCTTTTCCTTCTGGTACTGCAAGCAATTTACATACTTATTCTCATAACCCATTCTCATAAGCAACAAAGACAAATACAAAGGCCAAACCAGAAAATCACAGAGCTAAAACAAAGCACAATTGAAGATGAAACGAATAATGGAATCTCAAAAGGTCATCAAGCAAGAAGAGAAAGAGAATGATTACCGAACACCAATTTAAGTTTTCCAGCTCCTTTAATAACGGTATCAGTAGCTCGATATTGATCACCAAAAGCATGCCTTCCAATGCATATGGGCTTTGTCCAGCCTAACAGCAATAACAACAATTATATCTCCACTTCATCATTGAAACTATAGAACTAAAACATCAAGAAAAGGGGAATACCTGGGAGAAGCCGGGGGACATTTTTGCAGATGATTGGTTCTCTAAAGACAGTGCCTACAAACAATGCCACCAACAGCAGTTCATCAGGCTGCAACACAAAATGAGATACAAGAAACAGCAACGAAAAATAATTCATGCATGCAGGATCAACTTCACTGACCATTCAAAATATTCCTAATTGTCCCATTTGGACTCTTCCACATACTCTTCAAATTAAATTCCTTCACACGAGCTTCATCTGCCAATTAACACATCATAAATCATTAATTTGTCACATGTTAAATCCAAACAGTTCAGTGACTCAACAAGTAGAAGTAAAGCAGTGTATACCTGGAGTGATGGTAGCACATTTGATTGCTACATTGTACCTAAAATAAGGAATGCAATTGTCAAAAAGCTTGCCCTTAAAAGTACAACTATAATATAAGATTTGATCAAGAATAATAACATAACCATGAGAACATCAAAACGCAAGATACAAGTATAATCACAGAAACTATAGCAAACACCATTTCTTTATATGGTTAGATTATTCTTGCAGGAAACAATAATTTTACATCTTTGACAAAGCACCTGCATGCAAGGTTGATGTCGAAAACAAGAATACTCCAAAACAGTAAACGGGAATAAAGAGAACGAATGGAAACTACATTAACCATTCACGTTCCTCCCAAATTTCAGGAGGCTAGTTCTAACTTTAAATTACACATCATTCGATCACAAAGTCATAGCATTTCGAAACAATTGACCCCAAAAGAAAGTGCAAAGACGTACTTCAGAGTGGCTTCCGCACTTTCAATTGTGACCTTGTCATCAGTGGCATCACGATTAGGAAGGCCAAGGTCGAAGTACTTGATGTCCAAGTCCAAAAATGGGAAAATAAGCTGCAATATTTTCAAACAAATTTACACTTATAACCAATTTCATACACATGTCAATGCAAAAACCAAAATATCGATCTTATCAACATTATGTGTCGAACCAAAAACAACAATAATCACCTTATCCTTAATCGATTGCCAGAAAACTCGAGTCATTTCATCACCTGCATTATCGAACAAAAAAATCAGTGAAAATGTAATCAAAAGCACTTTTTCAAAAGTCATAAAGCGCTTTTAAGTTCATTTTTACAGCATTTGGCTTAATAGAACGAGTATTGTTTCAAATCAAAGAATAACAAAAACAGCCCTTTCAATAAGTGCTTTCACATATAAATCTTAAATCAAGTGCTTTTTCAACACGTGCTTTTACCTATAAATCTTAAATCAAGTGCTTTTACATAAACATCTTAAATCAAGTGCTTTCTTCACTAAAATAAGCGTTATTTCAAAGCGCCTGCTTTAAAACCGGTTTCTGCAAAAGCACTTCCAATCGCACAACAACTCGAATAGATCTAACATGAACCATATGTATAAAAATAATAATAATAATAATAATAATAAATAAATTATTTTAAAAAAAAACAAACAGTGCCAGCAGCTACATGAGTCATGCATGAAACAAACAAAGAGTATATAAATCATCAAACAGATAGTATATAAGCAGAAACGATTCACAGTCAACAACAGCATCATTTCAATCCTCCGTATCCGATCTAACAAGAACAGATCTCGCAGTAATTGAGATTGACACGAACAAACAATGATGAGGAGATCTCACCGTCCATTTCGACGATCGGATTGGCGACCTTGATCTTGTCGAAACCCATGTTTGTTTGGCTTCAGTCTCTGCTCGGCTGGTTTGGTAGAGAAGAGAAGAGGAAGTAGTTGTTTTGGTTTTCGCTCTGACAAAATATCGCCAATGCGCCGAATGTTAATGAGTTGACCGCTTATGTGAGAACAACATGTAATATTTATATGCTCTTTTAGATGTGGATTGTAATTTTATTTTATTTTTTTTCAAATAATATGGAACCACTTTCTAATTTGATCTTCGACATCGAAAATTTACATTCACAAATTATATAAAGGATAAATCTAATTTCCTCCCTGTAGTTTGATGTAATAGTCCAAAAACCTTTTACTTCCAAAAAATGGCTAAGAACCCCCGATAATTTATATTAGTCAAAAAACCCCTCTAATGTTTATCACAATGGCCAAAAAATCCTCTACTATCAACTTAAACATTAGGAATCAATGTCTAACCGTCACTAAAAAAGACAAAACTGTCAATCTAGTGTAAAATAATTTTAAAAAAAAAATTAAACAAATAGATGGTGCCATTTGTCAGAAGATTATATTTTAAAATAATTAAAAAAATAAAATATTAATATTAATATTTTTTTTAAAATTTGAAAATAAAAAATAAAAAAATTGTTTATAATTTTTTTTAAAATTATGTTCAGTGGATATAATTAAAAAAAAAAAAAACTTCCCAAACTTCATGAAGATCAACGTGCGCGCGCGCGCATACACACACTCTATATATATACATACATATATTTCTCTCTTTGATCTTCAACACTTATATCTCTTCCCTCATACATGCTTCATCTTTTGTTATCCCATCTGAGTTTGATTCGAACCCAACCCAAGTTAACCATCATCATTTCCTCTCCTACGATGCCAATTCCCTTCTCTCCTACACTTCACTTCTGTCGCTACCCTTTTCTGGGTTTGATTCAAACCCATGATGATGGTTCAACTAGGTTCGATTCGAACCTAAACAATGAACCATCATCATCTCCTCTCCTTCGATACCGATCTCCCCTTCCTCCTTCGCACCTTCCCTGTTGTTACCTTTTCTGGGTTCGATTCAAACTCATAATGGTGGTTCATCTGGGTTTGATTTAACCTTAATCGAACCTAGACGCTAAACCATCATCATTCAGGTTCGATTCAAACCCATATGATAATGTTTATGTGTTTATGCGTTTATGCTTGTTTTTAATGTAGTTTGATTTATGTGTTGATAATGACATTTAAATGGTGATGATGGCGGTGATTATTATGTATTGCTGATGATTTTTTATGTTTGTGTTTCTGTGTTGATGTCTTGGTGATGATGTTTAATGTTTGTGGTGATTAAGTGTTTGTGCTTCTGTGTTTACGTGTTTGATATTTCTTGGAGATTAGTTTCATACAAACCCAGAAAATGGACAGTTGGGTTTCTTAAAGATTTTCAAGGTTTGTAGCTACTGGAAACCCAGAAAATGGGTTTTCAATCATTGAAAATGGTAACTAGATTTTTATTTTTTTTCATTTTAAGTATTTTTTAAAAATTTATTTTGAAATTTAATCTCTACTGTCCATCTTTCATAAAGATGGACAGTGGAGATTATAATAAATTGTTAATAATTTTTATTTTATTTATTATTTATTTTTTAACATTTTTTTCCATCAATAGAAGGAGTAATATCATCTTTCTATGCATTGTCACTATTAGGATTAATTTTTTAGTAATAGAGTTAACAAAAAAGGAAAAATAAGATTATATCACACTATAGGGGAGTTCTTAGCGATTTGATCAAACAATAGGGGGTTCCTTAATATTATCCCATTATTCAAGCAAACATCTTCTTTTATACGAATTGAATCCCCTTCAAAATAGAAGGTGATATAAATACTACTTATAAGTACATCGGTTTAAATATAAAATAATACTATACTTTCCAATAATTTATCCAAATTATATGACTATCACATTAATTTTAAAATGAAGTATTGATGATGTAGTAATTAAACATAAAATTATTATATCATTTAAGTAATGAATTTGAGTAAATTTTTTAAAAATATAACATTACTTTTAAATATATTAGTAAGTTGAATAAGCAGTCTATAATAATGGATTATATCTTGATAAGACTATCATTGAAAACATTAACAAGTCAAGTCGATTGATGTGATTTTTTTTTTAATGGTTAGTACAAGCCTAGTGATCGATCAAAACCAAGCGGGATTTAACCTTGGGGTGCAATCTGAAAAGCAACTCCCATATGAGAATGAGAGAGGGAGGATCACATAAAGTGGAAGGATAACTCACAAATATTTGGTGGAAGAGAGATTGTAGAGTGTAGAATTGTGTAGTAAGACACGAGGTTAGTGTGCTTTAAACCAACATAGTGGGATTTATGATTTATAATTATTATGTTAGTCATGAGATGAGGTATTAATTAAAAATTATATTTTACTTCATTTAGATTTGAGATTTTCGGAATGATTTGGATTATTTAAGGTTATTTTTTTAGTGCCCTAAGTTGCCAAAAAAAAAAAAGAATTTTTTTTTAGTGCCCTAAGTTGCCAAAAAAAGAAAATAAAAAAAAAACCTTTTAGTTTTCCATAATGTCAACATGTGTATTGTCTCATATAAGTGAATTGTTATTGTTATTGTCATATTAATCTTGAAATAATATGGAAGATAGTTTATTGGTTGCAACTTGTACAACATATTATTTAATATGTGAATGTGCCTTATTTGTAATCTATCATTACACATTTAATGACATGAGTAACCAAAAATTAAAATTTTGATTTTCTAGAGCATTAAATCATGAAATTATATGGTAAATGGTGTATTAACTACCATCTCATATACCATATCAATTGGATTCAAATATGAATAATATGATATTGCCTTTTCAAATTATATATGATTTGATTTATTTTTTTTTTTTTTTATAATTGGTGCAAGCCCAAGAGTTAGTCGGAATTAGGCAAAATATGACTCTGGGGCATAGCTAGGCTAGTAGCTCTCATACGGGGGTAAGTGACTCACACATGAGTAGGACAACAATCTACACAAGTTTGGGGGTGGGAGAGGGAGGGGGAGGGGGAAGGGGGACCCAGATTTATTAGTAGGAGGATGCTTATCGGTATAGAACTTGCAACATGCAACATGAGGGGCTGTGCTTTTTGCCAAACAGACGTAAGCCTAACTACTAATTTGAATGTTTTTGAAAATATGTAATTATATATTTACTTCTTAATTCTTATCTGTGTTTTGAAACAAACATTGAAGCAGATCTAAATTTAAATTGAATGGAAAAAAATTAGGTACAAATAAAGTGGTAGTTACACACAAAGTGTGATGGTAACCACTAACCACGTGAAGTGTCAAGTTTTCAAGATCAAATTCTCCTCCTCACTGCTACCTAATGAAGCTAGAGAGTAAAATTTTTTTATTCAATTTAACAATGACTCAAATTCAAACATCTACAATATAAGAAGGACCGTTAAAAGGGCTAAAAAAGTGTAAGAATCAAATTTAACGATTGAGGATGTTAGTGTTAATATTTTGAAAAAATTGAAGCAAACCTTAGGTAGATAGAGTGTAATTTGCTCCAAAATAAAATATCTCCTCAACAAATCAAGTAAACAAATACAAACAAAAAGTTTTGGTCCAGTGGTGAGACAAAAAAAAAATGTCCACTTTAATCTTTAATAGAGTGTGAGTTTTACTCTTAAGTCCCACAAATTATAACTAATATTTTTTCATTTTATGTGTATTGCCCCCTGTCGTCGTCTTCTGAGAGTTATTCTTAAACTGCACTTGAGAGTTCTATGTTTGTTGGTTCCAACAAATCATTTGACAAGCACCAATATGCTACAACAAGTGGTGTACTTGTAAACAATGTGTGATTCGTGGGCCATTGGTTAAATACATGTTTTGGTCGTTTCGTTTGGTCGCACGTGACGCCGCAAGGTTCCGCTTTCACGGTTCCACCTACCGCATTTGCAGAGGTCCAATCAATACATTGAATTTTTATCCAACAAACTGTATTTAAAATTCTACTCATTCATATATTCTTAACAAAATGAGTTATTTTATCTTTATGATTACAATTTTTTCAACTATAGTGTGGATGTTTGTCTTTGACAATTTCTAGATGTTTGAAAACATTTAATTTTGATGTGAACGGTGAAGTAGTAAAAATTATTGATATAAAAATTTATATAGATGGTTTCAAACGATGACTTGTATGAAATTATATTATACACGGTCCTACTATCGTACAAAATTCATATAATTTAATTAGTGTTCCTTAGGTGTGGAGTAAAGTTTTTTCGTTTTCATTCATAAAAAAAATATAAATGTGGAAAGACCTCGATAGTGTATAATGAAGCATCTAATTGAATTGTATTAAAAGAGTCTGATGTTAATGGATCTTAATAAAAAATTAAGACACATGTTTTATAAAGTAATTTAATATTATTGATTAGTTGTCTTTTGGTATCTATGAAGATTAAACAGTATAATCTATAGTCAAGAAAATATACTCTTACAATATTAAAAATAATAAATTATAATTTAATTATGAAACTTTATTCAAACAGGTCAAACTTTTCGAATTTATTGCAAGTAATCCATCCGTCGTTACTGAATCTTCGTAATAGTTAACTGTTTGAGGAGTTAAATTATTTTTTTAACCTTATTTATTTTATTTTTTATTTTTAAATAAATATTAAAACTTTAAAAGAAAATAAATAATTTTTTTAATTTGATTTTCGTCGTTGATATTATGATGAAGATTTCGAAAAAAAATTAAATTAAATAATTAAATAAAATAATTTTTCATCAGAGGTTAAGATTAATTATCAAACACCCAAATAATAATCAACAAAATCTTCAATAATAAATCCAAAATCAAAATGCGTTTCTAACAATGGGTTTCCAACTAGAAACCCATATGGAAACTATTTTTTCCAACCATTTCTGGGTTTTGGACTTCGATCAGAAACCTATATGGAAACCAATGTTGGAACCCAGTCGGCCCCTTTTTCTTCTTCAGCAACCCAAAGTCATCATCCCTCTTGCGATGGAAACCACTCCAATGATATCTAGAAACTCAGCCTCTGTTCAATTCCCTCTCCCTGTTAAATCTGTAAAACCATAAAAGCTTTTTAAGGGTCCCAAAAATCAAAACAACAACACCATCAACAAATTAGCACTACCATTGCCACCATCACCTATCCGTCACCACAACTTCATCTGCACTTCGTACCAATCCCATCGTAACTCATTCTTCCACCAAAATCCCTCCAGACCTCCATTCTCCCCGACGGCACCCCGCCTTCTCATCTCTCTCAAATCCACTTTTACCTTCGACACTTCTCTCAAAGACATCCTCCTTTCCTCCGCTTTAAAATTAAAGCCAACCATAATCAAACTTAAACTCAAACTCAAACCTAATCAAACAAAAAATTGACCGCATTTGTGAGTTTTCGCTAACTTCTGGGTGATGTGGCTGTTATAGGCACAGGATGCATGAGATGCATGGGTGGCTTAGGGGGACGTAGAGGACTGCATGGTGGCTTGCATGAACATGCAGCTTGCATTGAGCTGCTAGTGGGGCTAGTAGTTGTTAAGTGTTTGTTATTGACTTAGTCAGAATAAAGGGATAGGTTGCTGGCCATGATACCATTGTTGGGTATCATATCCCACTATTTTCGTGATAGTTTTCCTATTTCTTAGATTGCTGGTGGGATGTAATGGTCTATATAAGAAACCTGATTGAACTTGTATAGACATGTTGAATAATATAAAACTATTTCCAATCTCTTTTCTAACTCTTCCTCCCTGTTAAATTCTTTTCAACACAAATTTATCTTACCATTTGGTATTAGAGCCTGGTTCCAAAAATGGAAACTCGAGGAAAGGCCACCCAAACAAATGTCGAATTTCGAAGTGAGGTTCAAGAAATACTGGGTCGGCATGAAACCACATTGCAGACTGTATTAACAGAGATTCAATCTTTGCGCGCCTCTCAAACTTCACAAACAATTCCTCCAGAAACCAACCCTTTTGCCCCCGCCAAATCATCCCATTCTACCTACAAGCTTCAACCTTAAACACGACCATCTCTCCTGATAAACATCACTACCTCAAATTGAATTTTCCAAATTTTAATGGTGAAGACCCCACTGGTTGGATCTATAAGGTCGAATAATTTTTTGAGTTTAAAAAAGTGGCACCAGAACATCAGTTGCAATTGGCTTCATTCCATTTGGAAGGCATTGCCCTGCAATGGCATCGGTGGTTAGCAAAATTTCGAGGGCCCCTTACTTGGACCGAGTTCACCAAGGCCGTCCACCATTGCTTTGGACCCACAGATTATGTAGATCCATCAGAAGTTTTAACTCGCCTTAAGCAAACTTCAACTGTGGCAGCTCACCAAGAGGTGTTTGAAAAAATATTGCACCAAGTGGACAACCTTCCTAAGCAATTTTTAGTTGGGTGTTTTATTGCAGGATTACGAGATGACATTAGGTTGGACGTTAAAGTTAAACAACAAAAAATGCTGCTGGATGCCATTGGGGTTTCTAGCTTAATCGAGGAACGAAATTCTTTACATAAGAAGGGTAGCGAAAGTGGAACTTACAGGCCCTCCAATAAAAGTGCTTTTCAGCGTAACCAAACTAGCCTCACAGTTGGACTTTTGGGTCCTCCTCCAAATCAAAAAACAGACTCGTCCTCCAATAATGTACCTATTCGTCGCATCTCGGGACAAGAAGCCAGGGACTGTCGCGAGAAAGGCCTCTGCTTCTATTACGATGAGAAGTATATTCCAGGCCACAGGTGTCAACGACCTCAGCTATTTATGATAGAAGATTGTCTTTTTAACACAGATGATGAGGAGAACACAACCAAGGAAGAGTCATCACTCACTGGTCCACTACCAGAAATTTCATTTCATGCCATGTCAGGTACCATGCACCCACAGACCTTACGTATGAATGGAAAAATAAAGAACAGGGAGGTGACTGTTCTTATCGATGGAGGTAGTACTCACAATTTCATGGACCAATCCATCGTAAATAAGTTGGCACTGCCTATAGTATGTGATCGATCTTTCCAGGTAATGGTGGGAAACTGTGAAAAAATTTCATGCACAGGAAGATGTTTGAACCTCTCATTGAGTATCCAAGGTCATACCATTATGGTAGATTTTTACATACTACCCGTAGCAGCTTGTCAAGTTGTCCTTGGAGTTCAGTGGCTTGAAACTTTGGGGCCAGTAAAAACCAACTATCGTAAGTTGACTATGACATTCACACACAATGGGCAGCAACATCAACTTCAAGATGTGCGCAGACCCAACTTAGAACCACTGGAAAATAGTGACTTACAGCAATTAACAGGTATGGGATATTACTTACAGGTCACTGTTTCAACTGGAAGCAGTTTGTTAGCACAAAAGGAGGCGAAAGTACCATCCACGGAAATAAGTAGGGTCATTGTCGAATTCCCAAAAGTCTTTAAGGAACCAGTTACCCTCCCTCCTACCCGACACCATGACCACAAAATTCCTTTGAAAGCTGAACAAGAACCAGTTAGTGTACGACCATACAGATACCCTCAATACCAGCAGGCTGAGATAGAGAGAATGGTCCAAGAGTTTCTGGATTTTGGCATCATTCGACCCAGCACCAGCTCTTTTTCGTCCCCGATACTATTAGTAAAGAAGGCGGACGACACCTAGAGATTTTGTGTTGATTACAGAGCACTAAATAGTGTGATAGTAAAAGACAAATATCCAATTCCCATTATTGACGAACTTCTAGACGAATTACATGGAGCTCGGGTTTTCTCAAAAATGGACCTCCATTCCGGTTACCCTCAAATCCGAGTTAAAGAAGAAGACATCCACAAAACCGTATTTCGTACTCATGAAGCCCATTATGAGTTCGTTGTCATGCCCTTTGGATTAACCAATGCTCCTGCAATATTTCAGAGCTTGATGAATGACATATTCAGACCCTACCTTCGTAAGTTCGTCCTTGTATTTTTTGACGATATTTTGATTTATAGCAAGTCTTGGACTGATCATATGCAACATCTCAGAACTGTTTTAACACTTTTATCTGACCATCAATTGACTGCCAAGCAATCCAAATGTCAATTTGGCACCTCCCAAATTGACTATCTTGGACACATTATCACTGCTAATGGAGTTTCCGTCGATCCGATAAAAATAAAAGTTGTTCAAGATTGGCAAGTACCAACTACAACAAAGGGGGTGCGAGCTTTCCTGGGTCTAGCGGGATATTATCGCAAGTTTACTAGAGGTTTCGGAACCATTGCCGCACCTCTTACTCTGTTAACCTCCAAGACCGGTTTTCAATGGGATTCTGAAGCCGAACTAGCCTTCCTGCACCTTAACCGGTTTTCAATGGGATTCTGAAGCCGAACTAGCCTTCCTGCACCTTAAGAAAGCCCTCACATCTGCTCCGATTTTTCGATTGCCGGATTTTTCTCAGCAATTTATCGTGGAATGTGATGCCTGTAGAATTGGAATTGGTGCAATCTTGTCATAACAAGGTCAACCTATCGCATTTTTTAGTGAAGCTCTCAAGGGTACGACCCTTACCTTGTCCACCTATGACAAGGAAATGTTGGCAATTGTAAAGGCAATCAGAAAGTGGTGTCCTTATCTCATTGGCAAATCTTTCATCGTACGAACCGACCAACAAAGTTTAAAATATCTTTTGGAGCAGCGAATTACGACCCCAACCCAGCTGCGATGGCTTCCTAAGATTTTGGGATATGACTATCAAATACAATATAAAAAAGCAGAAGATAATAAGGGGGCGGATGCTTTGTCAAGGATAGCTGACTTCGAATTTCATGCCATATCACATCCAACTTCATAATGGTGGGCTACTCTTCAACAGGAGGTTTTAATTAATCCTTTTTATGAGCAGATTATGTCGCACCCAAATACAACTTCTCATCATTATCTTCAACGCAATGGCGTGTGGTTCAAAAAAGGGAGAATTCTCTTGAGTCCTACTTTAATTCTAATTCCGATAGTATTAACTGATAATCATTCGTCACCAATTGGAGGCCATTTTGGATTCCAAAAGACTTTAAATCACATCAGAACATCTTTTCTTTGGCCCGAAATGTGCATGACTGTGAAGAAATTCATCCAGGACTGTGATACTTGTCAGCACTGTAAGACTGAGACGCTTCGACCTGCCGGCTTACTTCAACCTTTGGAAATTTCGGACAAGATTTGGACGGATATCTCCATGGATTTTATTGAAGGCCTTCCTTCCTCACAAGGGTATACGGTTATCATGGTAGTAGTGGATCGCTTGTCCAAGTATGCCCATTTCGTTCCATTAAAACATTCGTTTATGGCCTTGACAGTGGCTAAAGCTTTTGTTAGCCAAATCGTTAAGCTCCATGGGGTACCAAGATCTATTACCAGTGATCGCGATAAAGTTTTTGTAAGTTCTTTTTGGAAAGTTTTATTTCAATTACAGGGAACCACACTTTGCATGAGCTCCAGCTATCATCCCCAAACGGATGGCCAAATGGAAGTCGTCAACCGTACCTTGGAACAATATTTGCGTTGCTTTACACATGAATAGCCACGGAAATGGTTGGAGTGGCTTGCTTGGGCCGAATATAGCTATAATACCTCAGTGCACTCGGTAACCCGACTCACTCCCTTTGAAGTGGTTTATGGCATTTCTCCTCCCAATTTACTTTCATATGTTCCAGGTACTACCAAAGTGGAGGCAGTAGATGATTTTTTGCAAAACCGGGATGAAATCATAAAAACAATACACCATCATTTGGTCTTAGCTTGCAATCGGATGAAAGTCCAAGTTGACCAGCACAGACGCGAGGTGGAGTTCGTCGTTGGAGACTATGTCTACCTCCGCTTACAACCATATCGGCAGCAGTCAATTGCATTCCGCAGCTCTCTCAAATTATCTCCACGATATTACAGTCCCTATAAAATCTTGGCTTGCATTGGTTCGGTGGCTTATCGCTTGGACCTTCCTGAAGGGTCCCGAATTCATAATGTTTTTCACGTCAGCTTGCTCAAGAGATTTCTGGGTACTTCCATTCCAGTGACACCTGAGTTGCCTCCCGTTGCAGAAGATTTTACTTTGCAACCTCAACCCGAGACTATACTTGATAGCCGTGTAATCCAAAAAGGTCGTTACCGTCCAAAGGAGGAGATCCTAGTCAAATGGGTGGGAGCCCCAGTTGAAGATGCAACATGGGAAAACAAGTGGAGGTTCCTGCGCTCGTATCCCAATTTTCGTCCTTGTGGACAATGACAAAATTAGAGGGGTGGAATGATGTGGCTGTTATGGGCATAGAATGCATGGGATGCATGGGTGGCTTAGAGGGACGTAGAGGACTGCATGGTGGCTTGCATGAATATGCAGCTTGCATTGAGCTGTTATTGGGGCTCGTAGTTGTTAAGTGTTTGTTATTGACTTAGTCAGAATAAAGGGATAGGCTGCTGGCCATGATACCGTTGTTGGGTATCATATCCCACTATTTTCGTGATAGTTTTCCTATTTCTTAGATTATTGGTAGGATGTATTGGTCTATATAAGAAACCTGGTTGAATTTGTATAGACATGTTGAATAATATAAAACTATTTCCAATCTCTTTTCTAACTCTTCTTCCCTGTTAAATTCTCTTCAACACAAATTTATCTTACCACTGGGTTTCCAGTCCGCGATGGAGGTCGGCGATCGGAAACCCATTTCTAAAAACCCAGGCCCAAAACCAGCCCTACCCAAATCGAAAAACCAGTCGCCATCATGCTGGAGGAGGGAGGAAGAGGGAACAGAACAGTGAGAGACATCTCACGACGTGGAATCGAGATTGAAGAAGAAGAAGAAGAAGAAGAAATCAAAATTTTTTGTTGACTTATGTTTTTGGTGTGTCGAGATTGAAGAAGCAATTAAGAAAGAAAAATGATATATTTAAGTGGAAATTACAAGAAATGCCAATCTAAAAAAACTCAATTTTGTTTTTACTCCATCTTTTAAAACAAATTGTTTTTAAGCCCTCAAACAAATTAATTTTATGATATACCCAAATTACTCATAATACCCTTACATATACCCAAATTACTCATAATACCCCTACATATTTTTACCCATAAACTCTCAACTATTATCATTTTTATAAAAAAAAACCCACATGTGAAATTATGAAATAGACCCTACCTATATAGATGACCAAAAATCAATGGAAAGCATTTCCATCACCGAGCGAAAGCAAAAATCGATCCGTCTGTAAGATCCGAACCTGATCGCAACCCGACGACGCACATCCACGTATTCCGGCCATAACAGAGACTTTTTCGACCTTTATAGAGGAGGTACGACACTGACGACCAAGTGTTAAAGTCGAGAGGTATGGATTTTTGTTTTGCGGTTCTATTTTTTGGTTTTGATTCATGATTTTGACATGTTTGTGTAATATAGATGTTGGGTTATGAGTATGTGGTTTAGAGTAGGTTGGTTTGACTATTGTTGCACTGATTTTGTGTTGAAAATGGTCGATTCCGACCATAGCAATGTTATCGAAATCGAATCTGTTTTTCAAGTTCAATTTTTTGCGTTCGGTTTTTCAATTTTGGTTTTTCACTTCGGTTTTTCAAACAATCAAAGTGAAAAATCGATATGAAAAATCGAATACCAAAACCAGTTGAATAACCGAATTGAAAAACCGATGAGGAGAATTGATTTTTCATACACATTAAAAAATCGAATCGATTTATCAAATATAGTAAAAAATCGATTCCGTTTTTCAGATAAAGTAAAAAATGGATTCGGGTTTTTACTATATCTGTTTTTCATCCTGATACTGATAAAGTTGTTGTTTTTTTTCCTATAAATGGATTCCAGATATAAATATAGTTTGCAAAAATTTTTGAAGAATATTAATGTAAATACACACATTGGTCAGAGGTTGGTTAATAAAATATTGACTGTTCTGACTAAAAGAAAGTTGTTCAACGATTTCATAAGGGAGTGCCTATTTAGACATATTTTGAAGATTATCAATAATACCACTGTTAGCTCCGTGATGTTATGGGTTCTTGCTAGAGAAGTGGAGGTGGATGGACGGACGCACTGATGAAATGTGGTTTGAGATCGGTGGGAGAACATATAGGTTTGGGAAGCAAGAGTTTTTACTGGTTACAAGACTTCATTTTGAGAGTATCGACCGTGAAATCTTTAATACAGTGCAAAATAACCCGAACAGTCTGCTATGGCGATGGTTTAATGGAGTGTTGCCTGATACAACCGCTTTTACCACGTTTCTTGAGGCAAGAAGCTATATGGATCGTGAAGGTGACGCGGTAATAAATGATGAAGATCTTATCAAGTTAGCGAATTTAAGGATCGCTTTCCATCTATTCATGGGACAGGATGATAGGGCGAAGATTTCGTAATTTATGTGGATTGTAATTGAGAACACAAAGAGGTGGAACTCATTCCCTTGAGGCACATTATGTTATAATATCCTGTTGCATTTCCTCCGCCCGGCAGTGAATGAAGAGCGGATCAGAAACCTACCGTCTAACATTAATATTTATGGCTATGTGTTGGCGTTTCAGGTATAACTAATACCTTTTATAGTTATTGCTTTCTAATATGGTTATATATTAACTATATGTTTGTTTTTTGCATTATAATGGTTGTTGGTAAAATTATTCCCGGTGTTGAGAGAGAAAATATTGAAAAGTAACTCAACTTTATAAAATAATTTACCAAGATATAAGAGACGGTCACTTAAAAGGACATCGATAAATGCGAAAAGCCTTGATGATTTTCCTCCCGTAAGTGGCAAACGTAAACTAAATTGGTTTAAATCAATTGCTTGTTTTAACTATCCTTATAGTATACCACTATAGTATAACTATAAATATGTATATAATGCAGATAGTTGACATGACATAATCTCTTGATGTTAGGACCAAGTTTTTTATGCTTAAGAATATATATAAATATTGATAAATACGTCAAATGTGATTGTATTTTTAAAATATTCCACCGTTATGAGAAATTTTTTTTATGTGATGCAAGTGAATAATTATGAGTCTAATTGAATGTTTATGAGGTTAATTTAATGAATTGATAAGTGTGGAATATTTTAGAAATATTATTGAGAGAAATAATGGTTAATATTATCAATATTACAATCGTTATGGAAATTGACGGATTTAATGTATTTATTTTTATGGGATAAAATTTTTATGAGTAATATAAGTGTATGAGGATTAAAAGAGATCATTAGGAAGTGTTAATTATAGATTAAAAATGAGTATGGACATGATTGGAAATGGATAAGTAAAGTGCATAAAAATAGAGTAAAAGCGGGGTAAACATGTAAAATTTAGATTGAAAGTTAAGCTGACATAATTGAGAATAATGAAGGGGCATGTGGGCAAATTGTGAAGCAATTAAATGTGTCTTCTTCCAGCTCAGATTTGGATTGCCAGAGACACTCACACTCACTCGAAATCAGACCCGAAGACAGCCCACTCTCCACTCGGCGATCTCATCGTCTCTTTGCCGACCAAGTGAAGCAAGAAGACCGATCATCTAAGAGGTGTTATCACGGTCAGATGGAGGCTTGAAGAAGCAAGATGAGCATCTGATTTCAGCCCAAAAAAACCAGATCTGGAAGTGAAGAAGCTGACTAGAACATGAAGACGACCTGAAGCCGCGACGGGCTGGTAAAGGCGTCCTACAGACCATGTGAAGGGGGACAGATTCGGGTCAGCTGAAGCAAGCAATGGCTGAGATGAAAGCATCCACATGAAGCCAACAGATGAAGCAAAAATGCAGGGGTAGGCGTGAAGAAGACGATGAACAGTAGGTAAAAGAAACAGCTGGAACTCTTGTGAGATGTTTTCTTGAGTTATGAGCTGTCCATTTCATGTTATTGTTGTTTTTTTTTGTTATAGCTCAAGTTAGATTCGAAAAATGGAAGCTTTGGACTGCTGTAGGAGTCCATGACCAGCTGCTAAACTCTTAGACAAGTAAGTTATGTTAAGATTAATTGGTTTTATCTCTTGAAAAACTTAATTGGAGAAGATTGTTATAAAGAGTTTGAGGTGTGATGTGTGTGCCGTGAATCAAGTGGAAAAGAATGGGTATTTGTGTGATGTTCTGTTCGGCAGTATATATGTGTGTATGTGTGGTCTGTGTTTGGTTTTAAATAATGGATATTTGATTAATTATTAATGGTATAAATACGTAATGAAATACAAAGACGCGTTGGAACCGAAAGAAAATCGCGTATTGTGTTATTGTGTGATTTGCGACTAGGATGAAGGGCAGCTGGTTATAAGTTGAATTTGTGTGATTTTAAGTTAATTTTAAGGTCCTAAGTATGTGCTTAAATATGTATTTGAGAATGATTAAGTCATAGATGATAAATTACATTGCATGGAACACATTTAATACTCAAAGGTAACCATGCGGATGTATTACGTACAAGCTATCCCATTTGTATTTTATTTTATTTTGGTGGTTCCAAGTGTGTGTTTAAATGTATTAGGACATGGAAACATTATGGAAATGAATAGTAATGGTTAAATTAAGATAAGAGCATGTAACGGAAAGAATATTGCTTAATTAGTTTGAGAGATTGTTAAGGAAAATTATATTGTCATTAGAGTTGTGATTGAAGAGAATTTTGAATAAAAAGTGGTGATTAAATTTTAGGTGAATTGGAAACTCTTCGAACGAAAACGGAGACGTGCAAGAGGTGAAGGAGGTTCTTTGAATCGAAAGTTAACGGACGGAAATAAGTTGTGAGTGTAAAACTATATATATATGTGTTTCTTTAAATGCATAATTGTATATATATGTTTTATATATATGTTTATGATTAGAATACGATGGTTTGGATTATATAAATGATTTAAATTGCGATATAAGGTTTTAAGGAAAATCTTGAATGGTAAAGATTCAAAAGTTAAGGTTTCGACCTTAAGGAAATTTTTGACGGATGAATGTTTATGAAAAGTATAAAAGAAATTGTTTTGGTTTTTAAATGAAATGTGGTTTATAAAAGGATTTTTAGCTGATGGTTACCCTAAACCCTATCATGACTGAAATAATTGAAATGACTGGATAATCGGCCGAGATACTTTAAATGTGTAAAAGTACAGGTAAAGAAATAGGTTACTAACTAAGGGAAGTGATATAAATTATAGGATTGCCTTTACACATTATAAAGTATTCTTATGACGGTTACCCTACGCAAGGCGTGATTTTATCCGTAGCGTAGTGGTTTTATGACTGGAAATGGATCATCCCGCCACCGTCGCTTTTAGGTCGGTTGGTGAATTATTCCCTGGGTTCCATTAGTAGTGACTGAAATGTTAAAGATTGTTTCAAATGTATATTTATGATTGATATAATTGATAAATGAAATGTTTTATTTATTTATGTAAATGTTATGATTTTACTGAAAGATGTTGAAAAGGTACTTTGTTATTAAACTGTACACTCACTGAGCTATTTTTAGCTCACTCTTTCAAATGTTTTAATAAATTTTTCAGGAATTGAACTAGGGAGCAGTCTGAGCATCCTCTAGGGTGGTCGTAGACGGCCTACTTGTAGACAACAACGACTTGAAAATATGTATATAATTTTTGGGCTGTAAATATGTCATATTTTGGTTTTGATACTTGCATCATTATTTTTATATTGTACATACGTATATGCATAATTAAACTCTTAACTACGAGGACTTTGATCCTTTGTAGATAATGGAGGTACGTAGGCGTTTGGGAGTACCCAAACTTAAGCCCAAAATATTTTAGAAAATATTTTTGAAATGTACATAATGCATATGTTTTGTATTATGGATGAAAATGATTTTATTGAAAGTTTTTAAATGCTTTTGTGGTTGGATTGTGGTGGACCTGAGGTCCTGAAATTTGTAGTAAAGGAAATGAATGAATTTTAGAAGTGTTTATGATTTTATTTGCAGGTTTTGTAAAAATTGGGATGTCCGAAAAACAGAGGAAACTCTGTTCATTTTTCTACAAAATTTTTAATGGAATAAATGGTTTGTTGGTTTTCATAGAAAAAAAAAAAAATTCCCACCACATTTTCCGATAGTTGATGAAAAGAATAAATGTTTTAATCGGGTTCGCTCCACGGATTCCTAAGTTAATTGTTTAAAGAAAAGGTTTTTGGAGTCCGTTGGAGTGCCGGGAGGGCTTCCCACAGATTCAAGAGGTTAAATCCGGGTTGGGTCCCTTCACTTGAGCTTACCGACGCAAAAAAAAAAAAAAAAACACAGATTATTGGAAATCCTTCAATCCGAATCATTTGGTTACGGATGAAGTACATAAACGTGGTGGCGGAGAGAGTGAGGGTGACATTCAGAAGGATGATGGTTATGGTGATGATGGTGATGATGATGATGATGTTGATGATGATCACGATCATGGTGTAGGGGGACATGATGATTATCAGGCGGAGGGTGGAAAGGATGATGTCATGGTAAAGGGTGATGATGAGGTTGAAGGTAACTCTGTCACAAATGAAGACGCCCCAAGCGTGCAATCAGAATCAAAGGATACATTTTCAGAGTTTCGAACAAAAAAGACGCACGATGTACCAAACGTCCATCCTAAAGTATAAATCAAACTATTTATATGATTATTCAGTGAATATTCATTGTAGTAAATACAAAAGAGTTTGACATTATTGTGTGGTAGTACGGGGTCGGATAGAGAGACAGAGTCTCTAAACTTGATAAATGAAGTGTAATTTCTTCTATGTAGGTTATATTTCCTTGGATACTTAAAAAACAGGGGAGACTCTGTCAAAATTTTTTAAAATTTCCTTGTGTTTACTATGTAAAATGATGCATATGATTATTTTCTACAGGTGAAGCAGTTGTTTGAGTACATTGTAGATTTACAGAAGGTTACTCATAAGAAGTTAAGTAGGATGGAAAAGAGACAGAAGACAACTTTGAAGCTCATTGGGGACGTCAATAGGAGATTGAGAAGGGTGAAAGAGCATTTACACCTTCTTATATTTCCGATCGGTGGTCATGATCCAGATTACGATGACAGTGATGACAACGATCATGACGGTGGGAGCTTTATCCCAGAGGAGCATATCTATGCTCCCTCACCAGTACCAAAAGCACCAGCAGCACTACATCAGGACGAGGGGGTCTGTTAGACACCTGTCCATGAGGACGAGAGGGTGCGCCAGACATCTCTCCATGAGGACAATGTGGTCCATCAGTCACCTATTGAAGCAGGCCAGTAAGTCATCCATCAAGAGATTCAGGAGGTCCTTCAATCATAAAGTGTTCATCCATCACCCCATTAGCCGAAGGTTCAGGAGATACAATCTGACATTCAGAAGGACTTAGGAGGTGTATCAGATGCAGAGGCTGAGTGTTGTCATGAGTGGGTAGACAAAGTATATATAGTGTGTTACAGTCTGACATATAATTGTAAATGTACAAATCATGTGTTTAATTTACTTAAAGTTGTAGGAAGAGGGTATCCAAGAACAGGGCAAACAAAAGACGAAACCAACTGCACCTTTAAGGACACCATACACGGATCCTAGATTGGGAAAAAAGAAAAAGAAAGTGGCCCAACAACAAGTCGAGGAGGTGGCAAAGTCTGTGGCCTTTATGAGGCGGTTTATAATGAATACAAAATTTCAACATCTTTGGACCTCAGGTATTAAAAAAAAAACATAATTATCTTTCTATGCAAGTTATACACTACCTTCTAAATTACATGAATGTATAAATTTTTTTTTTTTTAGGCGTGCGGTTCATCATTGTGGGTGGTGTGTGATACCGATCACATTGGTCACCCTCAAGAACGAAAACATATGGTTGACCAGTGAGCATATCGATACGTATTTGATGCGCCTACGGAATAAATGGTGGAATGAGGCTGAGGATACTAGATACATCGTCCACGATAGTTCTTTATTTGCAAATATTTACATTTCCGTTAGTAATGCATTTATAATTTCATTTCATGTGTCCCTCAAGCTAACTAACATGCTTATTTACCATACAGGCTTTTATGACAATACAATATAATAATGAATACGTCAGCAAAGGTGAAAAATTTTATCCGACTACAGCTGTGGTGCCCTTTGAATGACATGCATTCGGATGTGAGCAAATAGACGCATCAGTCCCGTGGTGGCGTGTTGACAATGTAAGTGTTGTGTGCAAAGATTACTATTTATTATCTCATCATGCGAACTAGTCCTATAGCACTAATGTCTTCAATCTGCAGGTGCTATTACCGTGTAGTTTGAATTAAGATCACTGGGTCCTTTGTCAGATGTGCCTCAGAGAGCAAAAAATTTTAGTATATGATTCCCTGACAAATGTTGAAGTAGCGGAACGACTTAAGTCACTTAAGCCACTGGTGTGTTTCATGCCTATTTTGTTGCGGTTCATTGGATTTTATGAGAAGACCCAAATAGTTATGTCTGCTGTGGGAAGCGGTGAAAAGTTGAGCGTCTTGATATATCAGTTGTGCCCTAACAACCCGATTGGTGAGTAAATTTAGAAGGCCTATAATTAATATATTTAATAAGTTATGTTTTTTTAATAATTAATTCATTTATTTATGACACAGGACGAGCTGTAGAGCATATGTCGTCATGTACGTACGCGACCTTTTGCAGTCCAAAGAGAGTACATGGAAATCCGGAAAACCCGACGTAGTCGTAAATGCCATCGCTCTAAGGGCAGAGATTACGCGAGATATATATATGTATTCGACATCTATGTATAAAGTTAATAAATTTGAAAAATGGACAATAGACTCTGATGGAGATGTTGTATATAAGTAAATATATATTATTCTTCATATGTTCATTATTTATTTAAAATATAATTTTGAAATCGGGTTTTACAATGCTAAAAAACTGATAATTAATGAATTTTCGGTTTTTCAGACAGCATTTTTGGTTTTTCAGGCAACCTAGAAAATCGAAAAGGCATTTTCGGTTTTTCAAGGCCTTTTTCGATTTTTCAGACCACCTGCAAAATCGAAAATAGTATTACATACCTTTTAATATGTTGACAACTGAAGTATTTAAATCAAATATTTGTTTTTGTTTTATATGTAACTATTTAAATCGTTTGATTGTTTACTAATATCTTTTTTTAAATAATACATATTTAAGTACATATCTTATTTACATAACTTAAAGTATTATATCCCTAAGTAAATTTTATAAGTAAATTTACGAATGTCATATATAGTTATAATTATTCTGATTCCAAATCATTCCGAATCCTCATTAATATAGTTTTTAATTGACATTATGTTGAAATTAATTATTACTGTAAGTGTGTTGTAGAAGAATTATTGACAGTGTTTTTGACACTTACCAAAAGATACTCATGATGCTTGATTAGAATATTTAATTTTTCCAACCAATTTCAAGAATATTTAATTTTCAAATGTATACATTTAGCATTTTACTTACTAAATTTATTTTTAAATTTAATAATAAACTAATATTATATGTTGTTGTGATTATTAATATTAATAATAATATTATTATTATTATTCTGCCCATTGTATTGGTTAATACCTTTCCACTTTATATTAACCAGTATAACATCTATTAAAGCAATTACCCTCCCTTTATTCATTTCATGCGTCAAATTGAATTCAACTATTTATCTTTAACTCAAACTAAACTAAATTTTATTTTATTTTTTCAAATAACTTCTATTCAAATAAAATATTTTTAAAAATGAAATTATTTATTTTAAAGATCAAAAAATTAAATAAATTTATAAGATCAAAAAATAGAGACTGAATTGCTAGTATTGAAAAAAAAAATTTAAAAAGAAATTGTAGTATTATTTAGTCCCACCTTTTTTGGTAGGATTCATTAATTTCTATACCATCACCAAGTATGACATGAGACTATAATTAGTTCGATTCAACCTAAATGTTATAGATTTGTATCTAAATCAAATAACAGATTTGTTCATTAATTATTTCAATAGTTTTGTTACTTAAACGATATTACGTATAAACGTTACAATTAAATCAATAAATCAATGATTTAATTGGTTCGTACAATAAAAACAAAAAATCAATCATCAAAGTCAATAAATCAATAAACTAATCATTCGATCGGTCTATACAATCAATTTAAAATTTACGTATTAATCAATAAAATCAATAAAAAAATCAATAAATCAATCAAAAACTATGTGCATCGGTTTTCTATAATGCCTGAAAAATCGGTTTTTCACGGAGACTAAAAAACCTATTTTGGTTTTTCATAGAGACTGAATAACCGATTTCGCTTTTCCAGACGTAGTATAAAACTTTTTTTTAATCGGTTTCATAGTACTAGGATCGGTTTTCCATTGTACCTGGAAAACCGGAGCAGGTTTTTCAGTTTCAATAAAAAATCGATCAGGGTTGTACAACCCTTGGAAAATCGATATCGGAGCCGGTTTTTCAGTTTCAATTGAAAATTGATCGGGGTTTTACAGCCCTGAAAAATTGAAACCGATTTTTAATCGATACTGAAAAACCGATTCAGTGTCTCGATTCCTTCTCACATGTAATTGAAGAAGCAATTTTAACAAGTACTAAACTTTATTCATTAAATTTCATATCAACTGATCTTTACTTATTTCATGATATTAATAACAATGCATTACGAGAAAAGGAACGTATCATTCATTTATTCATTAAAAACTAAAATAAATAACGAATACGATTATAATATATCAATTTAACAAAATAAGTTAAAATTGTAACGCCCCGAATTTTCCTTAGTTAAGAAAATTATATATATCTATATAAATAATATGTGGATGAACAATATTTTGGAATGGCTAGTAATTTTTGAAAGAAACGGGTCTTCTATATCAAAAGCTCTAAAAATTATATTGAAATGAACAGAAACTAAATTGAAAAAAAAAAATTAGTATTTAGAATATTATAAATAGTTATTGTTCAAAATAATTGTAGGTGTGAATTGTTTTAGTGTAGAATATACGTGAAAAATTTGAAGATTTATTTAGCATATGCTTATTATGATCATTGATGAAGATGATTAAAATAAAAACAATGACTTTAGAATAAAATATTTTGAGTTGAGATGATTATAAGCTTTCGATGATGAAATTTTATAAGGGGGGATGAATTATAAGACCTCAATCTAATTGGACCCAAGAGATTAATTGAAATATAATTTATTATCATTAATTTAGTCCGATTTCAGTTTTAGGAATACAGAAGTTTGTAGATAAATATCCAATTGGAGGATGTTTTTAAAAGAAATTAAGAAAATTGGATTAAAAGGAAAAATGTCATAGGGTGTAAAATGAAATTTACCGATATTGCCGATAAAATCAAAATTAGTGGGCTGAGATATTTTTTATAATAATAATATATAATTATCATGGTGAGACCTATTTGAAAATAAAAATAAATTAAAAATTAAAAAATATATATATAGTCATAGCTGAATGATAATACTAATAATAAAAATTATAACATAAACTGATGAGGCGGTGGAAATAAGGAGAGAGAAAGGAGAGCTGTAATATATATATGCATATTGTCGGCACAAAACGGAAGGGGAGAGAAGTAAAAATTAAGCATTCGACCAGTAGGAGGAAGCGAACGAAACCAAAAAAAAAAAATAGAGAAGAGAGGGAGGAGCAGAGAAGAAGAAAAGCAAAGGAAAATATTTTGGGTGTTCGATTTATTCATGTAAGTAAATTTATTTTAATAAGATTGAGATTTTAGGAAAATTAGTTTATTTTTCTATAAGTTATAAATTAAGTTTTATATGATTTTAGAATGGATTCAAAATGATAAGAAAATTAAAGGGAAACTCGTTTTATATCCATAAATAAGTAAAAGAGTCATGTGAATAGATAGTTTTATTTTTAATTAAATTGATTGAGTTATATTTATCTATATTTTAGATTTTATTATTTATTTCAAATAAATAAATTGTTAAGTTAGTTGATTTTATAGGTTATAAATTATGTTTTATGATTGAAATAAAAGTTTATATATGTTTTAGATTTTATTTATTTAAGTGTTGTTCGAATAAAATTATTTAATTAATTTATTAATTTATTGATTATGTATTATGATTTATGATTTGAGTTTAGAATATGTATTTTAATAATTATATTTATATTTAGAAATCGAGTTATACAAATTTTGTATATAAAATGATTTAAGATTTGAAAATGATTAAAATGAGATTTTGGTACGTTTACATATGTTTCAGTATTTTGTATTGTAAATAAATTAATTATTTCGTAACTTGTGTAATATTGTTATGTTTTAATTGATTTGATTTTATGTTTATGTGAAATCATAGCACAAATAATTTTGTGACATTATGTAATGAAAAAATAAAAAGTTTGGAAAATACACATGCATTATTGAAAATAGAAATTGGGGGTATTGTAAATTATTTTGATAAAGTATAATAAAAGTTTGTTTGAACTACGAGGGCTTTAATCTCAATGATGGAATGGGTGCGTAGGCGTTTAAAGTGATATCTCAAACTCAAGCCCAAAATATATATATATATATATATATATATATAAATGTTGATATACACTCCCTTTAAAAATCTCATTTTATTTCTAAAAGTTAGTATTTATAAGTTTTTGAAATATTATAAATTTAATTAAAATAATATAGTAATTATAGTGGGTTTTTGATTTTATGCAAATTGGATATGTTTTGAATAATGTTAGAATAGAATTTAAATTGAAATTTTGTTTAATTTTGAAATATATGAAATTATCTCGATGAATTGGAATAAATGATTGTTTGAATATGATTTTAATGAATTTCAAACAAAAACGAGAAAGAAACGGATAAGTTTAATGTCTTGACTGAGCATATATCGGAGGAAAGATACGAATATTTTGGAAATGATTAAATGAGTTCCTTAAATGAAAAATAGAGTTTTGCGATGTTTATATTGATAATTTGAATATATATATATATATATATGAAAATATGTGTTTCAAATTGTAATTATTGTTTTCCGAATGAAATTTTTATATAGAAATAAAAGTCATTAATAATATGAAATTTGTGATTAATAAAATTGAGAAAGGGTTTGAGTAAATCTGAGCATTGGTAGATGAGGACTAGTAGTTGGCATGCCAATAGGGTAATATAGCATATTGCACCGTTACACCGAGACTGATATACAGGATTCGACGGATGGATTATGAGAGGCATCGGGTGTCCGGTTCTGAAGTCGACACCGATTGTGATATGTGATATGTGATATATGATATACGATCCGACCGGTGGTCATCGAGTGGCCAATGCCGGGAACGTTGTTTATTATGTCTGAGACCCGAATTTCGATCCATAATATCGTGTCAGAGTTTACAAAGGACACTAAGAAAAAAAAAATGAAAACAATATTAACAAGATTGAGAATGAAAGTTGTTATATTATATATGTGCATCAAATTGTAATTTGAATTCTTGAATTATTTTGTAAAAATTTGAAAAATTGTGAAATTTTAATTTACGACTTGAATTTCATAATATGGTGAAAATCGTGCGGTTACAAATAGGAAGAAATGATATTAAGTATTTTATATGTACAATTGTTAATAAATTGAGTAATTAGTGAATGGTGATATAAAATTTAAGAATGATTGTTAAAAAAATAATAATAATTTACCTGCTATCATGCGTTTTTTTTTTTTTTTTTTCACTTAATAAGTTTTATTATAAATGTTTGTGTGGTGAAGTGGTTTTGAAGTTGGACAAGAGGTCCGAATTGGAGTTGAGAAATTGATTATATAGAAGTGTTATCATTTTCTTTACAGGTTTTTAAATTTGGATTTTTAGAAAAATAGAGGAAATTCTGTCGGATTTTCTAAAATTATAAGTAAGTAAAAGATATTAAAGTTTTTCAATATCGTAAGAATTTAAAGTTAAATTTTTAGTGGTAATTCCATTTCTTTTGATAAGAAATTTTGAAATAAATTAATAAATGAAATTTGGTTCGAAACCGTTACGTGTTTTCGTTTACTAATAAATGAGTTGAGTTTTCGTTTTCCAGTTTGTAATAAGATAACATAACTTTTATAACAATTTAAATAAAATTTGAGTACAGAAAGATGACATTCTCCGTCTGGATTTCCACTCCGTACGGGAATCAGATAGAGGGGTGTTACAAAAATATACATGAAACAGAAGTTCAATGCTAATGTCTACTCATTGTTTTTATCATTATCCACCTCTGGATTTGGAGTAGGAAATCGTAGGGGACATCAACGTTGGTTGTCTCCAGTCTCATGACACAAGCGACATCTTTGGGACGGTAAAACATTCTCATTAACATTTGTGCTCATGCCAGCTTCCGCATCCATGGCTGCATTTGTCCTTCCGCTGGTAGAAGTAGGGGGGTTAGGGCAATGAAGACGGTTGTGCCCCCTTTGACTACATCTTCCACACTTTTTTCTACGACGATCTTCTCCAACTGAAAAAGTTCGAACCTCCTTTGACCTACCTGGTTGTCTTTTTCCTATGAGTGATAGTACAACCATGCTTAACTTTCGTAGAAACATTCCAACTGGCTAATTTAAGGACTGGATTGATTGAACTTGTATATGCAGCTTTTAACCATTCTGTGCTATAATATTGACTACAAATTGTATCACAACTAACTCTCTTGAACCTGTACAAATATGAAAAAACCCAAATTTCAATATCATGATATGACATAAAAAACCGAAAACAACAACGTACAATTACTATACCTGGCCACAACACATGCATGAACATATGACAACTGATCTAGATTCCACTGCTTACACGTACATGTGTGCTCTTGAATATTAACTACCGCATCTCCTTTGCTATGATGTATGACACTGTACGTGAACGGTTCTGTAATGGAATGTACACTATCTTCCGATGAAAGATCTTTTGCCAACATGATACGATCGTACGCAGTAGTGGTAACATAAGTTGTCAGCTTCTCAACAGCAACACGTCTATTATTAAACTATCTCTACAACACAGTTCTTATTTATTCATGGGCAGTTGTTATTGGCAAACGGCGTGCTTGTATCATACATTTGTTGAATGACTCTACAATGTTGGTGGTCATCATTTCATATATTCTTTTTGGACAATGTACTCGTGACCACCTACTCACCCCAGCCTTAACCAAAGTTCCATGTGGCCTCAGATGTAACGCTCGCATTTCTTCCAATATTCTGTTTCATTCTTCAGGCACATAATAGTATACTGCATTGTAAAATGTATTTTCCACATCCAAATGTTTTTTACAATGTTGTTTAAGATTTTGTCGTAGGTGAAAAAAATATAACATGTGTGGGACTTCAGGAAAAGCTGCTTTCATCCCATTCAATATGCTTTTATGACGATCGGATACAATAAGCAAATCGTCAATCGCAATTTTTTTAAAAACTAAGTCCATGAACAGTCCGACTCTCCATCAGTAAATCCGATGAGATAAATCTTCTCCTCTCCATCTTTTCATGAAGCGAAAAAATCACTCCTTTATATTCACATTTCAAATGAGTTGCATCAACAACAACAACTGGTCTCATATAAGACCAAAAACCGTCAATGGAAGCTCCAAGTGCAATGAAGGAATACAAGAACCGGTTGTTTTCATCTCTCTCAATTGGCGTCATTATGCCGAGATTTGCTAACTTTAACATCTCAAAGTAGGACAGAAGCTGTTGATATGACTCATTTGCTTTTTCATATGCTAATTTCTTTGCATATTGTAAAGTCTTCCAAGCTTTGCTATACAAGATCTAAACTTTATACTGCTTCAGCATTTCTCTAATGAAACGATTCCACCTTTCCTACATACAATTTCCTTATGACAATAGCCTTCATACTCTTCATATGTGATTCCATGGCTATCTAACGACACGTGTGCTCCGCCTCATACTTCAACACAAACCACATTGAGTAACCCTTTCTACATCTTGCACGAACTATAACGCTACATATTTTATCCTTGTAACTGGCCACAAATCGCTCCGTGTCTAAACGTATAACCCGATATTTAAACTTTACTTTTAGAGCATATTATCCAATAGCTATATTCATTTCTTCTTTACTATTAAAGAACGCTCCCTTATACAACGAACCACGTTGGTAGACGGTTGACGTAGCACTTGAAGCAGCCTCAATGTCCCTCAATTCAACATCAGGAACAATTCAGTATGGTTGCAAAATATTGTTCTCAAATTGTAAACTTGAAAATCTTATTTTTGGAAACTCTTCTTCTTCTTCAGAGACATCATCAAATCGAGTTTCCTCGTTATCATTATTTTCAGTTTCCTCTTCGTCATTGTCCCGTATCCCATCACTATTATCATTTACGTCCCGATCTTTATCATCAATACCATAATTAATATAGTCATCATTTACATTGCAAATGAGACTTTCTATATATGTAAATGGGTTGACAGTGGTATCAACTTGATTACTCCCAATACTTGAAGTAAGATAAAAATAACTTTCAACCATATGAGGATTTATAGGTCTTGATGTATCTACCTCGTCATGTCTTCTGTTTGGTATTGAGTCAGTGACAATCAGATGAACATTACGCCTATTAACCTTATCTCCAAAATCTTTCGCAATCTTATCTATATAAATCTCGTTAACATCAACATTTTTTATTGTCATCAAACCAACAACACTAAGATCGGACATGATGCGTATCTTTTTAACTTGACCACTTATCGCACTTTGTAGTAAATAATGTATACAGATATCCCATCTTTTTCTATCAACACTAGCCTTTCTGTACATAACATTCATTAATGATGAAAAATTACTATTTTTATGGACCCCACACATGATCGACTCCCATTTAATGTAATTACATTCATGTCACTCTCCATCAAAATTGATTACAATCGTCTCCTGAGCCATTTTTGTAATGTTCAAATCAAATAATTTTTCTAATAAATTAAACTCATTTCAATCAGACAACATTACAAAATACAATCTTATCTAATCAAATTTAACATTATAAATCAATAACCAGCATCAACAACTCAATAAATATCATAATTATGCTAACAATACATTCAACTCAGTTTTTAATTGGACCTTGACTATTGAAACCAGTTTTTTGCTCCACTAAAACGCATTGATTGTGCACTTACAACACTCACCACTCAAATATAATCAAATAAAATATAAAACAATAATATCTAAGCACATATAACATTAAAATTTAATTTACAACATTCCAAAGAAAAATATAGCAGTCATTAAAAAAATTGCTAATTTCGAGTTTTCAGGGCATTGATTTTTCACAGGTCATTTATCAGTTTTTTAGTATGAAAAATCGATTTTCAGTGACTGAAAAACAGATACCAATTTTTCAGAGACTGATTGGTTTTTCAGTCTCTAAAAAACAAATATGCCTCTTCACTCAGTTTTTCAATGCCCTGAAAAATTGATTATTAGTCATGAAAAACCGATTTCATCACCGATTTTATAGTTTTTGTCGCAGATCATGATTACCAAAACCATCACAACCAATACATTCTTATAGTCTTTTAACATGCAAATATAAACAAAATAACTTAAAAACTAACCGAAAAAACATATACATTACTTTTGACATTCAAATGCTTCAAAAATTTTCTAATCTTTCAATGAATGAAGCTTGAATGTTAAAAAACCTTCAATGACTATTGTAAAGAATAAGAAGAAGAGGAAATATGGTATCAATAGTGTATCAAATCTCAGAATTCATTAATGGAGAAAAATGGAGAAGAGAAAATATGAAGGATATTGTGAGGAAGAAAAAGGTTTGTTTCGTAATTTCAATATTGACTATTTGGATAATAGAAACTTAAGAGTATTTTCGTAATCTTGGGTATACAATGAAAATAATTTATTTGAGAGGTCAAAAACAAATTTTATTAAAAATTTGGATAAAAACAAAAATTTTCTTTTCATTTGGGTAAATACTTTAAATTTCCCTATATTTAAAAGCAATTTGATAATTTTTTTATTTAATTTTTTAGTTTTAAATTAATTTTTAATTTTTTAAACTTTTTTAATAAAAAAGTGAAAATATTTTCATCTTTTAATCGCTTTGTAAAAATTTTAAATTGAATTATTAAATTATAATTTATTTTATTAAAAATTATCTATTTTTATAGTAATAAAAATATTCCTTTCACGTATTAATAAATAATAATTTTTAATTTTTAATATTTTAAAAATGATGTATTATCTTATTGGAATAATAAGTCTATTTTTTTATTAAATTACCTTTATCATATATATGACATGACCCATTATAAATAATAGGGTAGGATTAGATTGGGTTTATTGGGTGGGATTGAAAGTTGGGTTATGTGACTTTAATGGAGCTGTAATTATAATAATAAGAGATGAGAAAGTGACAACTAAAGAGTGAAAATGAAATGGATATTTGGCCAATAATGTTTACAGGCTTAGAGAAAAATATCTTATACTAGCTGATTTTTTTTAATTCTCTTTTGCAAAGTCATTTTCATGATTTTTTTTTTAATTATATTATATAATTGATATCGATTCAGAGAATAATCAGGACTAAACTGGATAATATACTGAACATACAGTCCGAAAAAAAGCTCATAGATAAAAAAGAAAAAACTCACAGAGGTGGGGGGACTGCCCTCACATAGAAGAGAGAAAAAATCCCATATTGTTTTTAATGGGAGGGTGGAATGTGCTTGTCGAACCCACGATTGAGAAAGAAAGGGGTGCAAGTTTACTATTGAACTGACACCCCAAGCACATCATTTTTATAAGTTGTTCATATGCGATTGCCTGGCTGCTCTAAACTAGGATATTTTTTTATATTTCATTAAAGGTCTTTTGCATATATAAAGATAGAATTATTTTTTTCTTCTTTTCTCATATATATATATGGCTATAAGATAATAAATTTACTTCTATAATATCAAAAAATATATATATATATGTATATATATATGTAATGAAAGCATTTGCAACAAAAAGTCATGTATGGTAGATAGCTAATACCTAGATATTCTTTAAAAGTTGAACTAAAAGCAAAATGGGAGATAAGCTAAGTAGGACATAAAACTGAAGAAAGAATGCAACAATTATGGTGCTTATTATCATAGCAAACCTGAAGGCAATCACTACAGGCTTAAGTTGAGACAAAAACTTCAACAAGCATTAAGTTAGAGCATGTTTCGTTTGATCCTACAAAATGTATAATATGATTTGGTTTGTTAATAATGGGAAACTCTATGTGCTGATGATCAAGATCCAATAAAAGGCTTAATACCATCTGCTTGAAATTAATAAAATTACACTTGGGCAAATTTACATGAATTGGTATAGTGGTAAGTCTATCACACTTAAATCAATGAGGTCATAAGTTCAAGTTGTGCCACTCTTATATGATTTCTAAATTTGTAGTTAAAAAAATCCTACTACTTTGCAGATATTGTGAGACAATAATTTACTTTTATATGATTTTTAAATTTGTAGTTAACCAAAAAAAAAAAAAAAATCTATCACTTAGTAGATGTTACAAGACAATAATTTGGTAAAAGCCAAAACTACTCAAAGAAAATGATGCAAGTTTAAGTTGTGATACCTCCCCAAATCTTAAATTAATATTTAAAATAAAATAAACAAGTCATTGATATAAATAATTAAAAGAGAAGTGAAGAAGAAGAAGACCTTCTAGTTGGAATTCATCCTCTTTTTTATTCACTACAATCAGCTTTATAAACCAGCCAACACAACTTACAACTTACCATTATAACCCACTAAGCAAGAAAACAACAACTAACAAAACAACACCATTAACTCAAGTAACCATTATTATTAATTAAACAAATTTGCTTTGACCCAATCTAGTAGCATTTTCTTTACACATGTCTTCACTTTCTTACAGCTCCCATGAACTTCATTCTTGTTCCTTACCTGCAAGGACATAATAAGGCTATTGTTTGCAAAACGCCTTTCATGTTCCCAAGTTGAGTCCTCCTTTGACATGTCTGACCACTTAATTAGTATTTCAGTCTTTGGTCTATACTTTCCTTTACGAATCACCCTCCTATCTGGAATCTCCTATGGCCGAAGCTTAACAGTTGAATCATCTGATATTGGAGGAATTAGAGTCAAAGTTGGTTGAAGAGGACCCAAATGTTTCTTCAAAAGGTTGACATGTATAACATCATGGATTTTAGACCTTGGTGGCAGAAACAATTTGTAATTAAGCAACCAGTCCCACTTTAGCCACAATTTGGTAAGGCCCAAAACATCAAAGTACCAACTTAAACAAATGATGAAATGCTACTGAATTCTATTGATACGATTGTAGCTTTAAATACACATGATCCCTTATTTCAAATTTTACTTCTTTTCGATGATGATCGACCTGAACTTTCATTCGATTTTGTGCCAGTAGTAAATTCTGATGTAAATCTTTAAGATTTCCTCGCGGTTTCAAAGGCAATCATCCACAACTTGTACGTGCATGATCCGTGGAACATATGAAAGCAAACTAAGAGATGAAATGCCATAACCAGCTTCAAAAAGAGTCATCTTAGTGGAAAAATGAGTCGATGTATTGTAGCTATACTCTGCCCGTTGGGACTAATCCACCATTTTATTTGGTTATTCTCCCACAAAACATTTGATTTACCGTAAATATTTATAGCTAAACCAGACTTTGATATCGATTGATACAAATAATTTAGAAAAGGAGTGAAAAGGAAGAAGAAGACCTTATAGTTGGAATTCATCCTCTTTTCTATTCACTAAAGTCAGCTTTATAAAGCAACCAACATAATTTACAACTTACAGTTACAACCTATCAAGCAAGAAAACAACAACTAACAAAACAACACCACTAACTCAAGTAACCATTGTTATTAATTAAGCAATTCAACTTTGACCCAGTCCAGTAGCGTTTTCTTTACATATGTTTTCACTTTTTCCTTGTAGCCCTTGTGCACTTCATTCTCGTACATGTAATTCATTCTCATATCAGTCATATTCTATTTCCTTCCTACTCTCAAATTTGTATTCCAATAAAAGAAAAATATATATAATCTTAATTCATAAAGTAAACTTAATTATTCACAACACTTGATCAATAATCATTATATATGGTGTATTGAAAAATTTTTAGCTACACCTTCACTCATATTTTCAATAACTAATGCTTTTTCTCTTTATATTTATAACAGAGATTTGAGTTCCACTTATACACATTGACATTTCTTAATATGTTGATATTTTCGAACTACTATATATAAAAAGTTTGTTTTCATGTTATAAAGTAATTTTTTAAATCTCACCATAAGTATGTATATATATGTATATATATATATATTCACACGTACAAGCAGAGATTTATTGGATATAACATTAAATTTTTAAGTCCAAGTCATATTTACCGCTATTTGCAGGGAGTTTTTATAAATTTCCGGTCTCTAAACAGCAACCACAGATTCCCAACATTGACCCGACCGAAACAATAACGAAAAGATCCGAAATCAAGAAATGGAAAACCCTTAACAACAAATTGATCGATAAAAGTGCTCACAAAAAATAAAAAGGAAAATGTCTCTTCTTCTACTTCCTCACTCGTCGACTTCACTGCTCACCTCTGCAACCACCACCAACAACAACACTCCCTCCCTCTCCCGCCTTCGCGTATCTCTTCAACGTCGCGTCGTAAGTTTTTCTCTTTGTTTTCGATTTAATTAGTTATTAATTGACTAAATTAAATAATAAAAACGAATGATGGTTGATTATGAAGAGATGCAATGTTGTGGAGCCGCCGAGATTGAAGTCGGAGAATGGAAAGCCGTTTGTTTCGACTCTCAATAGCAACGATGATTTGTTCTTCGCTTCCAAATCTCACCATTTGGATTTGTCCGCCTTCAACAACCACGACACTAGGCTTCGCATTTTCTCCGGCACAGCCAATCCAGCTCTCTCGCAGGTTTTTTTTTTTTTTTTTAAAAAATTATCATTTTATTTTTTATTAAATGTTTTTAAGTGATCATTATAACGATTAGGTCACGTGGTTTGATTATGGTTTGTTATTGCATTAAATTGAATGATAATTGTAAGCGTTAGCTATCATAACGTCAATTATTAAATTATTAAATGTTGTAGTTGGGTCATTTCCTATGAGTTTAAGTTTTTAGGTGTGATGGTAACTAATATGGTATCAAAGCTTGAAGATTCTTAGCTCTAAAATCCTTTATCTTAAATTTTGGTTGCATATGTGACATGTTATATATTAGGGGCCCTTTTAGCATGTGTCCGTCATCTATCATCTATTCATGTTGCATGTGACAGTGGTGTGTTAGAATATTAGGGTATGTTAACGTATCATAACCTTAAGTTTTAAATATTATAATTGGATTCTTTTCTATAAATTTAAACCGGAATTTTAAAAGGCATGCCTAGGCGAGAGGTGTAGCGAGGTGTTCCTCGAACATTTGAATGAAGGCTAGGCGTAGCCCCCTTAAAAAGGGGTGCGCCTGCCGTGTCTAGTCGTGGAAGCCAAAGAGAGCCTAGGCGCGCCTTGGCAAAAATCGACAGTCGAAATCAGCGGTCCGAAGGGGGCTTCTTGGTTGCAATGAAGAATACAGTGAGGATTGAGGAGAAAGAAGGGCAAAAATGAAGGGAGTGAAGGAAGTAAAGACAAAGAGAGAGGGAGGGACGTAAAGACGAGAGGAGAGAGAGAGGGGAAAGAAAATTACAGTGAAGAGAGAGGGTGAGGAAGAGGAACATGTGGAGTGAGGAAGAAAGTGTCGGCTAAACCTAATTCTCTAACATGTTAACACTTAAATATATATAAAAAAATTGGAAATAATTCCTCATTTATAATAAAATACCTAATTGAACCCAAAAAATTATAAATAACCCCTAAGTTATGGTAAAATACTCAATTAAACTCTCTAATTTAAAAAATAAATAAAAAATCCTTATAATTATATATAAATATATATAAATAAGGCTCTAATTTTATGTTTTTATAATATTTTAAGTTTTTGGTTTTGCGCCTCATGTTGAAAAGGCCCGCCTTGCGCCTTGTGTCTCAGGCTACACGGCCTGTTGCGCGTCGGTGCGCCTTACGCCTTTTAAAACTATGACTTAAACTTTTAGGTTTGTTGGTAAGTAATAGCAAAGAGTAAAACTTAGCTACTAGAGTCATGGAGACTCTATCATAAGTGCTTCCTAGAAATTAAAAAGTGCTTGGTAGCTGATTTTTGTGCATTAAATGATGTGGTTTGATTATTATTTGTTCCATTAAATTTTATGTTTTTGAATGATCATTGTAATCATTAGAACCTAGCTAACGAAACCCTTGAAAGTGTTTTCCCTAAATTGTATTTTTTGGTGTATTAATTGATTTGTTAACAATAACTTCAACGGTGTTACTGTTTATTACATTAGAAGTCTTTTTGATTATTTGGCGCCAGATTTCATTTTCTAATTATGATTATTATAGAGTTGTGTGTTTACGATCAGGTGGGTTTTTGGGAGTTGTTTTGAGTGAAAGCACTTTTGTATCTATGCATTGTTTTAAAAGGCAAGGTGAGGCGGCGCCTCACAGCCTTGCTGCCTAAGGCGTCTTGAGGCAGATGGATTTGTAAAAACATGCCTTTGAAGAGTGAAGCGACCGCCTTGCCTAAAGGCTACAGTGAGGCAATTGAGGGAGAGGAGAGGGGGGAGAACGTTGGATAAGAGAGAGAGGAGAGGGCCACACAATGGGAGGTGGCTTGGAGTTGAGAAAATCGAGGTGGGGCTTGGTGAGAGAGAGGAGAGGGCCACACAATCGGAGGAGGGGGATATGGAGGGTTAGGGTTGAGTAAGGGGTGATGTCGAGTTGGAAGAGGAGGGTAGAATAAAATAGCCCCTCACATTTTGTATAATTGCATTTTTTAAGTTTAAAATTTTTTCGTCATGTTAACCTAACTTAGGATTTTGTATGTTCGGCTATTTTTCTTGGATTTGTTCTATTTTGTTTGATACTTATGTTTCTAACATTGATTTTAACCATATTTTTCAATGTTATAAATGATTTTATAAGTTACAGTCTTTTTTTTTTTTTCTAATTTTTTTATTCATTTGGAATTGAGGCGGCTACCTCGAGGCTCCTACCTCGCCTTGCATTTGGGCTTTTAAAACATTTTATCTATGTAAAACTTTCTAGAAAAGCAGTTCTTGTGTGGTGTATTTATACGAACTGATTTTCAAAATATACACTCCAATTGAAAAGGCTTCATATATATATTTTGGGTGAAGAGGAACTGTTTTAGAGTGAAAATGATGTCTAAAAGAACATTTAAATGTGCTATTTAGAAAGCACTTGTGAACACTTAATTTTCAAAGCATGTTTATGTGTCAAAGCATGTTTATGTGTTTTTCTTGTCTAAAAGGCACTTTTTACTAAAGTATCTATTAAGTGATTTTGTGAAAAACACTCTAGCCTTGTTGAAATCTATAAAATAGACGAAAAAGTGTTTTTGACTATTTAGAAGTATTTTGACTGATACTAAAGCATTTCCAAATGCATTGTAAACCTGTTATTGTGACGTACATAATATTTATGTGTTATTGAACAGGAAATCGCATGCTACATGGGTCTGGAGCTTGGAAAGATTAAGATTAAACGTTTTGCTGATGGGGAGATTTATGTTCAATTGCAAGAAAGTGTTAGAGGGTGTGATGTTTTTCTTGTACAGCCTACCTGTCCTCCTGCAAATGAGAATCTCATGGAGCTTCTCATAATGATTGATGCTTGTCGGAGGGCATCAGCCAAAAATATCACCGCAGTCATTCCTTACTTTGGGTATGCTCGTGCTGATAGAAAGGTAATCTGCTAACTGTTAAGTGAGAACATCGTTTGCTTAATGAATCTATCTGCAAGAGTGCAAGTGCCAATGCATTTCCACATCTAATTGTAGGATTATAGTTGGATAGCAGATTAAATTTTGACCTCATTATTTCTTTATACGATGACTTCAGAGTCAAGGGCGAGAATCCATTGCAGCGAAACTTGTTGCAAATTTAATAACAGAGGCAGGTGCAAACCGTGTTCTTGCTTGTGATCTTCATTCTGGGCAGTCCATGGGCTACTTTGATATTCCAGTGGATCATGTCTATGGTCAGGTATAACCTGTCTTGCTTGGAATCCTTGTATATTATTCTACGAAATAGATGCTATTAGAAGATGACAATAATCTGAAACTCATGGCCACCTTTTTAAGTGGTTGATGGTGGGGTGGGGTTAGGCAGATCCCTGGGTTTGTATTCAACATAGTAATATTTATCAGATTGAACTAAATGAGTTTGATATTTTTGAAAATGCTACAACCTACAAGAGAATGAGAAGTTTCTTTTTCGATATATGTAGTTATACGATAATCTGTTATTTTTGGCTGGAAAACATAGAGCTGTTATCATGAAAGTTGTTTTTGTCTCTTTCATGATATAATGAAACATCTTATTACTCAGTTGTTTATAGGAATGATTGAATTGACTTATTGACTATACTTCTATGTTAATATCATAATGTTTCATAACTTTATTCATCAGTTAGCAATTGCTCTTTGTTTTTTCTCTGTGTACCATTAGCCAGTGATACTTGATTACCTGGCCAGCAAGACTATATGTTCTGATGATTTGGTAGTAGTCTCACCGGATGTTGGTGGTGTTGCTAGAGCACGTGCTTTTGCCAAAAAATTATCTGATGCGCCTTTAGCCATTGTTGATAAAAGGCGACATGCGCACAATGTTGCTGAGGTTAGTTCCTCTTATTTCTTGCTTTGTGGTTCATGATGGATTTACACAGTTGGAATTTCTTTATTGTTTTATAAAGTCTGGGTGTAACAAGAAATATGAAGGTTTTTCATATCATCACATGTTTTCATATTGATATGTGCCTGATCATATTTTGCAGGTGATGAATTTGATAGGTGATGTAAAAGGGAAGGTAGCAGTTATGGTGGATGATATGATTGACACAGCTGGTCAGCTTCATTCAAAATCTAATTGTTTTTCTTTGTTTCCACTTTCCAGTACAAAAATATGAAATAGATTATCAATTCTTAACAATTGTTTTCCCTTTTGTGGCCAGTGGTATCATTTTATTTGATATTATATTATTTCTTCCTGATTGGTTTTTGTGTTATAGGAACTATTGCCAAAGGTGCGGCTCTGTTACATCAAGAGGGAGCCAGGGAAGTCTATGCGTGTACTACACATGCTGTTTTTAGGTACCTGGATTCTTTCTAGCTCAAGTATCCATCTTTCATTCCTCTATCGAATATTGTAAATTACTGGTTATTGGAAATCATTACAAGTTCACTTGAATGTTTGAATGCTTTAGGGGGTAAATATGCATTACCATCTTTCACATGTAGCCAGGTACTACAGCATAACTATGGAATTCCATCAGTGTGGTTTATCTCTAGTTTATCCGTCTAAAAGAGTTGATATTCTATTTCAGTTGTTCAAAAACGACTTCTGCTCTCTATGTCCACATCTGTAAACTGTTTTTTATCTTTCAAAAAACCAATTATGCCTTTGATAGAGTACAATTTATGGAGTTTGCACAATGCAAACGCTATTGTGATTGTTCATACCAAATTCTTATTGCTTATATTCTTATATTTTGCAGTCCCCCTGCTATAGAGAGGTTGTCGAGCGGCCTGTTTCAAGAGGTGATCATCACAAATACCATTCCTGTGTCAGAAAAGAATTATTTCCCTCAACTGACTATTCTGTCAGTAGCAAACCTTCTCGGGGAGACCATATGGCGGGTTCACGATGACTGCTCAGTGAGTAGCATATTTCAATAAGATTGAATTGATACTATCACTGGTGAAATTTGTTCATGCAACCGAAATTATATAAGTGAAAATATCAATTGATCTGTTTTCAAATATTCAGCAGTGCTAACAGTAAATTGATTTGGGATCTGTTCTGATTGTCAGACTGGCTATGAACCTTATTCAAGCTTGAGCATCGACTGATCCGTTTGCATCGGTGCTGTATATTTCAGCTTCTCTACTACCACTATGAGTTACTTTCTCGGAAACAGGATTGTTAAATAGTTGCAAAATCAAAATTTTCTGATGGAAGAGCTGTTATGTTCTAGTATTTACTATTGGAAGGTTTATACGATATGGGTTGACAGTCATGTATTAGTAGCTTGAATTGGAATCTGTATAGGTCTCATGTGCGAATTCTCTTTCCAGAAAATAATGTTGAGATAGTGATATGGGTTTTCTGTTGATTGTGAATCAACTGTAGATTTCTCTATATTAACTATTTTCCATTTTTGCTGTGCAAGGTTCCTGTACCTTGCTTGTAGAGTAATTAAAAAAAATTGCTGCAATTTATGATCGCATTACAGTTGAGTTCTCTTGAAAATCTTGAATGTTGTATTATAAGATTATATTTTTGTCTAATTTTTGTGACAGGCTTGTAAGTGAAAATAGAATTTGTTAGTTGTGTTGGTTGTGAGTGGCTTTGTTTGGATTTGAACTCAAAATACTTTTAGGACATGTTTGACAAGTGGAAGTACAGGTGGGATTGGAAAATATTGTGTTTGGACTTGGGATGGGAAGGGAAGGGAAGGGAAGGGCTATTTCCCTTCCCGGGCCCACCTCCGTCTTTCTCTCTAATCGCTATCCTCTCTCTCTCTCCATTTCTTGTTGTCGTCCTTTTCATCTTCCTTTCTTCTTGTCGTCCCACCATTTCCTACTGATGTCCTCTTTATCTTTCCTCTCTACTAGACCCATCCACTAGTACCCTAAATCACCCTAAACAACAAACATCATCTACCCAGATGAACATATCTGGGTTTGGTGAATCTAGATGTTTGATTGATATTGGTTTGATGTTACATTGATGTTGGTTTTTAGTCTTTCAAGTTTTTGTTTTAATTCTTTGTGTCGATTTGGTGGAAGATGATGCTCGTGGAAGATGATTTGAGTGTTGATTTGATGAAAGATGATTTGGGTGTTGTTTTAGGTATGGGTGGACATTTGGGTGTTAGGTTTTGGTACTACCCTTAATCGAAAAATATCAAGTTATTTTGATTTGGGTCGGTTTCCTGTTTGATACCATGAACACAAACTAATTTCCAAAACTAACAAAGACACTCCGTAATCCATCTGCTAGCTTAATAATGGTTTTAACAAAAAAAGAAAAAAGAAAAAATCAAAAATCAAACCACCACAAATGAAATCACCATAAATGAAACTCAAAACTCAAATTACAAATCAAACCACCCTAAAACTTAAAATTCAAACATACCTATCGCAAAAACATCAAACTTCACAATACATATAGTAAAAAAAAAAAAAATAATCCTAACTTTAAACAAACCTACCACACAAAACATAAAACCCAAAAAAACCCTCCCCATAAACCATTAAAACTTCACAATCCTCCAGGAAAAATCAAAAGAAAAAAAGAAGAAAAAAAGAGAGAGGGTTGACGACGAAGATCAAAGAAGAAGATGAGAGGGATTAACCGAATAAGGTGAGGTGTGCATTTTCTAGAAAAAACACAAAAGAGAGAGAGAGAGAGAGAGAGAAGGAGAGAGGGTTAAGATAGTGAAGAAGAAGGACGGAGATAAGAGGGTTAAGATGGTGGGTAAATAGGACTTGTCAGCCAAATTATGCTCGTGCCCTTACGGGATATTTAAATCCCAATGACACATGCGTAAATTTGATGAATTAAAAATTAAAAAAAACATATACACACACACACATACATATATAAAGGCATGAGTTCGGTTCAGTTTGTGGGTTGGAGATTTAGAAATGAACAAAAACTGAATATAGGTCGGTTTTTCGAACCCAGAACTGAACACTCTCTCTTTTATTGCATGAATAGGCCCGAAAACTTGAAATTCAATTTGGTTCGAGTCGTTCTTGTCGATTCCATGTTCAATTACTCACTCGAGTTTTGAGTGTTGATTTGGTAGAAGATGATGCTGGTTTTGGGTGTTGATTTCGGGAAGATGATTTGGGTGTTGTTTTGTTGATTTATTGAGTAATTTGGGTGTTGATTTGTTGAGTGATTCGGTTGTTGATTTGGACGTTTTTGATGATGTTAAAGATGGTGAAGATCCACTAGATTGGATTTTCATCGTCCACTTATTTGGATGGATGGTAGAGATCCAATATAGTAGATCTCCATTTTTTTAAAAAAATTTTTTAAAAATTAATTTTAAGTATTGTTGTATATATTTTAATGACTTAAGAAAATGAGCTGTTAAGGCCTAGTTCTTCAGTTTAAGTGGATAAAAGTTTAATAGGCCCGAAAGTCAAGATGACGTCGTAGGAGTGCAAGCTATTATGTCTGAGCACCGCAGACCATTATTCAAGAAGCTCGCAATATAATTACTAGTTTGCTTATCACCTCGATAAATAAATCTGGGATAGGATCTGCTCGTCTATCAGCTTATACATGGACTACTCATTCATTTGCTCGTACATTAGCTCGCCAGAATATCCTTCCAGTTCATGAGCTCGCTATGACTGATCCAATTGACATTCTAGAAGCCTTAAGTAGCCTAATTCAAGAAGAAGTCAACTTTATTGTTTTGAAGCAAATTAAATTTCGAGATTTTCGAAGTTTGTTGCTGATTTGTGGAAGAGGATCTTGGTATCATAATTATCAGAATTAATATAGATTATTTTTTGCCTTATCTGAATGTAATTTAAACCGATTCAAATTGTATCACCCCTCGCTATAAATAGGGGATCAAATTCATTGTAAAGACTAAGAGAGAAATATTATATGTGACTCTGCCAAAATAGAGGGTGACAGTCGTGAACATAGACCTTGTTCTAGTCGAACTATGTAAAAATCAGTGTGTGCTTCTTTGTTTTTCCTTTCTCCTTTATTACTTTCTATTTTGCTTTTAGTGATTCGCAGCGCAGGTATTGGACTTGAAGAACCGGGTTGACTAAAAAACAACGTCGACAAGCATATAATAAAATGTTTAAATTAATTTTATTTCAATCCAATATAAATCTATAACAAACATAATATAATATAATTTTAGTCAAATCCAATCCTAATCCCTTACAATCTCATTCTCTTGCCAAATATAGTGTTGTGCAAAATCGCAAGTGAACGAGCCGAACAAGTAATAAAGTAATGAGAAAAGTATCGTCCCACGAGGATTGTTGTTAATTAATGCCCAAAATTAAAATAACTCAACTTTTATTTGGTAGATGAAATTTGAGTAAATGAGTTGATAACTATGAGTAAATTTAATTGCAATTGTAAATAAATGAAAATTAATTCAATGAATAAAAATTCTAAGATTATGATTTCACCATAACTAATCTGTTCCTCCCCTTTGTTCTTTTTAACAAAAATTAACTATCCAGTTGCTAGTCGAGATTCCCTGAATTATTCACATAGCCCCTCCCGAGGTCTAAGGAAAATACCCTATAAAGATTAACTGCTATGTTCCCATGCAAGTCAAAACATTAAAGGATTCATTAAGATTTATGGATCTCTTTTATAGACTACACAAACCATGCAGGTATATTCCTATCCTACATATAATTTATGACATTAAATACAATGAACTAGACACATAAATCAGCTTCCGCTATCATTATGATTAACAATTCAACTAAATAGTGGCCAATTATTTAGAAGCATTAAGAACAATATTAAATGCATCAACCAAGATAGAAAATCATTAATTGAATTGAACAAAGGTTTGGAACATCAAAGTTAGGCTACATCATAACCTTAGAAAACAAATCTACTCCATAATAGAATTTACAAAAATTAGAAAATTAAACATAACAAGAGATAGGAAAACTTAGTGGATTGAAGCTTCACCGTAGAATTTCTTCCTCTGCTTTGCTCCTCCTCTCCAAGCTCTCTCTCTCTTTCTCTAAACTACTTATTGTTTTGGTTTGTGATGGAATGCTTAGAATGGTGATTCTAAGGCCTATTTATAGGCCAAATTCACCTCCAATTACATCATCGATTGCATCATCGTTTCCTGATTTTCCACCATTTTGCATCATCGCTTACATCATCTTTCACCTACCCCATTCAAAGTCAACTTTCAAATTGCATCATTGCTTACATCATCGTTCACCTACCCCAGTCAAGTCAACTTCTATTACATCATTGCTTACATCATAATTTTGATTACATCATTTCTTACATCAGCATGACATAATATTATTTCTAGAATACCCTATCTTTAAACCGCGATAATTTCTTTATGCGATTTCCGACTCGAGTAATTCTTGAGGAGATGAACTTGCTGCGAATGATATTCATTTTGTAGCGATGATCTTGTCTTGAACAATATTACTTGGTGGGGTCCACATGTGCATTTTTAACCAATTTTATTCTGAAAATAAAAATAAAAGAAATATGAAATAATTTACTTAATAATAATAAAAATATTAAGAACTAAGCAAGAATTCAAATTTAAAAAGATAAAATAACTCTATAAATATAAAGTTATCATATAGCTCTAGAGATATCAATGGGATGGGTATTGGGTGGGAGACCTGAATATATATTTGGATTTTCTATCTCATTTTCATTCCTATTCCCATTACTCACACTAGGTGGGGATAGGAAAATAAGTTCTTTGATGCCCAGTTTGTTTCCTTGATGCAATATTTGTGATTATGTAATATAAATTATAGTTTAAAGATATTAAAAGATTAATAAAAAAATTATTTAATGTAGGAACAATTTTTTGGCATTAAAGAAAATAAAAAAAAATATTAACTTATATGTAGTAAAATAGTCTGCTACAAAAGTACTTGTTGCCATGTCACAAAATCCACAAGTGTGATGTGTTGAGAGTTACTTGCCAAATTGTAGCAACATAGTGCCGTTTCAAGTGGAGAAAATGGAAGCTTCTAGTAGTAAATTACTATTGATTTTTAAGATTGTTATTTAATTAATACTTTGAGTTTATATGACACCTAAAATAAGAAACTCTCCATTTTACCCTTATTGAATGAAACAAAACTTATCACTTTCTTTCATTTTGTTTTAAGCCTTAGCTATTCCGAACTTCTTTGATTGGATGAACGAAGAAATATAGAGAGTGTGCAGTAAATGATCTTTATAAGTAGTCAATCTTTACTTAACTCAAGTAATGCCTAACGATTTCCATGTATTTCTTGGTTTTTCTAAGGCTATCTCTGATAGGTCATTTTTCTAGATCAATGAGCGAATTGAATGAACTAAAATCCAACCTAAGATCATGAATAACCATAATTTTCATCCGTTATCTCATCATCTTTCCATTCATAAGCCACAACTCGTTTGTATAATGGGGTTTGTCATTTATTGACAGATTTCTTTTTTCCTAGAATTGGAAGAAAAAGATTATTGAGATGACTGTTCCAAATTTTATGACATCTTGGTGTGTTTGGGACGTTGACATACTAGCTTGTGTGTTCAAGATGTCTAACATCCCGAACTTGGGACATCCTAGTGTGTTTGGGATGTTCAAGACATCCCAAGTTTAGTTGGGATATTCGAATTTGAGAGGTCCAGGACGAGTTTGAGTTACAATAGGTGAATTAGAGTTTTCAATTTTTGTGTTTTGCTTTTTTATTATTTTTATTTTTTTGATTTCAGTTTTGAAGGGGTCAAATTTTTTCATTTTTGTTTATGTTTTTTGTTCATGTCTGAATCAAAAGATGGAGAACAAAATTTCATGGATCGAATAAGCATTTAAGATCTTGCATTTCTGTCTTTTGTTTTCTTATTTCTCTCTCTACAAGAAAATAACGTATTAATACCGAACTATCCATACCGGGCACTAAAGACTCGGTATGGATAACATAAAATTGACTTATCTATACCGGACATTTAAATGCCCGATATGGATAATCTAAGGTCTATTATTTAAAAAATAAAAAGTCACTTATCTATACCGGACATTGATGGTCCGGTATAAATAATACGAATTTTATTTTTTAAAAAATTTAAAATTGATTATCCATACCGGGAAATAATGGCCCGGTATGGATAGTCATATATTTTTAATTTTTAAAATAGTTTTTATAATAATCATACCGGACCCATTAGAGCTCGGTATTAATATTAATTGATTATACATAAAAATAGATTTTTTTATACCGGGCGAGTCGGGTGCCCGGCGTGGATAAGCAATGTAAAAAAATAAAAATGGATTATCCATACCGGGCACCCTTTCTACCCGGTATGGATGGTTAATGTTAAAAAAAATATGATCACCCGCCCGGTATGGATAATCTGGGCTCTGGGCATGGTATTACCTCATTTTCACCATTGTCTTTCTCTCTCTATCCTTTTTTCTCACAACTTCTCTCTTTAAAAATCTTAGCCGCCCCTACCTAGTAGCGTCGCTGCTCCAGTTGCCGACCGACATCGTCACCGATCGCCTCCGTTTTTTGACCGTCGTCGGTGAGTTCTCTCTTCTTCTTCTTTTCTTCTTGGTCTCATTCTTATCTTTTTCCTCTTCTTGTTCCGTCCACTGGAAGGCCAGATTGCCGTCAGATCATCGGCATGGTAGTCGACGGCGATGAGGGAGAAGATGTGAGCACCAAGCTTGTCGACGTTGATGCCGTCGTCATACGGATGCGGGCCCTGCTTCTCAAGATGAGAGAGAAAATCGAAGGCTTCAGAGGCAGCGTCGAAGCGTCACTTGTGGCGTTGCAGAGTGGGTTGAAGCAAAGATCGGAGGCAGCTGCCGCCAGAGAGGTCCTGGAACTGTTGCTTGACACGCTTCACATCGTGTCCAAGGTAATGACTGGTTTTGTTGAATTTGATTTAGGAATTGGACCAAGTATTGTTTTTCACTTGTTAGAGGACTCAGATATGAGAATTTATGTTTTGTATTATGAATTCGATTATGTGAATTGGTTTTGGATCTGCGTATTGTGTGTAAGTTGTTGTGTTTGGACAATTGTGAGGTTTGGTTGGTGGGCTTGTCTAGAAAAAGAAAAGAAGGTTGGATCTAGTAGTTGCAGCATTTTGCATCTGTACGTATGAAGTTTTTGTTGACATGAGTCCAAGTATTTGGTTATTTTGTATAACAGAATCTGTCTATGAAGTTTCACACCAAGTGTAGATCTGATCTGTTTAAATTTATGGGAATGTTGGTTATTATTGTTTTGAATTACCGGTTGGAGGATTCATTGGTATGAAATGCAACTTGAGATTTATTCATCGAAAAATTTAAGTTTCATTGTACATAATTTGGGTGGAATTCTAGCGCATGATTTTTTTCTTCATGAATTTGAGATCTGTGGATAAGGAAAAATGTAATTTTAAGACATGTATAAGCTGCTTTATGATTTGAAAATGATTATATCTATAAACATCAGTTGACTGTGTGATCTTTTTTTCTTCTTTTTTCTTTACTTCACTAGGTCAGTCCATTAAAGTGAGAATTTGGTTTTGTGTAGAATTAAAAGTTCTTTGTTTTATTGTGTATGACTTTCTGTTGGTTGTAATGTACCGTAATTGTCTATATGGTGCCTAATAATTATTTTGAATCCTTGTTGTTAGAGAGATCAAGTGGAGATTGCACGCTTCATCAGGGAAGAAGTGAAGAAAGAGTTGTAGAAGTTCCTTGACGAAGTGCAATAGATGTACTCTGTATTTTACAATGCACATTAACATTGTTGATAACGTAATTTGTTTTAACATTTTACAACATACTTTAATTTTTGTTATGTAATTTAAATGTTGTTTATATATTAAATTATATAAATTTTTATCATTTCTATACTATCTTTGTTTTATTGTAGTAAAAAAAATTATATATTCTATAATTTATTTTATTTTTTTAAAAATTTTACTAATATCCATATCGGGCATCCGCCCGGTATGGATATTGTTAATGTCATGGGTCGACCCGTGACTTTAATATATCCATATCGGGTCGGGCGCTGGGTATGGATAGCCCGGTATGGATACTTCCAGTATCCATACTGACAGCAACCACATCGGGTGGGCCGCCTGGTATGGATAGTCAACCATACTGGGCATTGCCCGGTATGATCGATTCATTTTGTTGTAGTCCTTTTCCGCTCTCTCTCTCTCTTTTCCTGGTATCTTCATCGTTGATGAAGGAACGAAATGTCCTACATTTTTTTCTTTTTAATGTGAGGGCACTTTTGTCTGAAAACAGAAATAAGTACAATATAAACTTAAGCTATTGATATAGTGACAATATTGTCAAAAGTTACCTAGTAAAGATTGCTAATTAAAAAAATTTCCTTTTCAACAGTCAAATTTATAATGCTGTTCAAAAATTTCCTTTTCGTACCCGATGGTGGTAACAAGGTTCGCATACTTGCGCTTTCTGATTTACCTAATTTCATTAAGCCTATGGTAAAAGGTGATTATCATTAATAAAAGAAAAATAGTTAATTTATATTATGGATTCTAACCAATAATTAAAATATAATGACTCCTATGTCTAAACATAGAGATTTAGATTTTATAGCTATATTATAAGTCACGAGGTGAAATATGGCGGCACTAAAAAAATAAAAACCTACTTGTCCTAAAATAAAATGAGTTTTAAAATTTAATCTTTTTCCAATCCTATACCCAATTGTCAAAAACTCAAGTGTTCCAAATGAGGAGACGTAGCTTTATTATATAGTCACTAAAGTGTATATCCTCCCTTCGTTTTAAGTGGTTGTACAATTCGTTATCCACTTTAAGAGTACGGATACTCAAAATTCGTCATATATATTTATCAAATATGTATGAGAAATTTTCTCCTTTTTATAGAAGTAAAATTCTTGGGGATCTAGTTGGAGTAAGTAGCCAATAAATACACATTTTCTTAGCTCAAGTAGTTGTACATCTTCTAATCTACTCAAGTAGTGGTGGTTCAAGACTCATTACATGTATTTTATAAGTATATATGAGAGCAGAAATTCAAATTACATAAATAGTATTGATTGATTATGGTGAATTCTAACCGATTGCCAACCTATTCATTATCAGCGTAAAGAAAAAAAGTACGAAACTTAAATTTATAAATAAGGTCTCAATCTCTCCAACGATACCAGTAAAGATCAGCTTAATCAATCCACGTTAGAGCAATTCAAACTGGCCTTGATCTTCTGCACAGTAGAGCTGATAAGGGTATGGATTGAGGCCACAGAATTCATGATCAAATCCCGTGGTGATCCTGGGCCGGAAACCAATATCTGGAAAGCCACCGTAAGGAGGGAGCCGCTACCACTAGCATCACCACATGCACTACTGGTTGAAGCTCCACCAGCTCCGATCTTCGGACGTCCATCACCTGAGATTATGAAACCTGATGGAAGTATCGGGATCATCCTGACATCACGACCATGTATTGCATGGTTCATGCATGCTTTGTCCAAAGGAGCATAGATTACCATGGACCCCAAACTGTCTATGTAACTCTCTTGAATCATGACCATGCCGTTCTGATCAGTTTGCTCAGAAGGCTGCACGACGAAAATGAAATTGATATAGTTAGTTGAATGCAAAAATAGTGTTTAGTTATTGCGACTAAAAGTGATTTTTGTACAGTTGAAACGGACTATATTAAAAACACAAAAGACACCTTTTGTTTCGAAAGGTTATAACGAAACATATTTAAAAAACTACCGGGACACGTGTCGCCCTAGATACGTATTTTCACAATACTACTTCTAACATATTTGTAAAATTATGCATTGTGAGACTTAAAATACTACTATTAGGATGGATGAAGTGCGCAATTGTTTGAGCTAGGGGGATGTGCAAAATACGCATCTTTAAGAATTAAAAGTATTTCCATTATAAAAGCACTTGAAGTGTTTTATTAAAGAACACTTGAGAAATGCTCTTTAGTTAACTATTTACTTATTTCAAGCACACAAATTAGATATAGAGAAAGAGACCCGCAGAATTTTTAGGCAGTTCCCTGGATGAGCACCATTTGTGACAGTTGCAATCTCATGCACAGGTTTCCCATTGCAAAGAACATCCCACTGTCACACAATGAAAACCACCATGTTAGCATATATCTGCTCTAACGGTACATGTTCATAAATATTGTTTAGCCGTGAATATACAAAGTTTTATTTGGTCAATACATTAGAAATATTTTAACCAACTAAATAAAAAATAAATCTTAAATTCTAGAGTTAATGTTGTTCTATATGAACGTATTTATGAGTGGTCGTGAAACAAGTTGTTATGGTCATGAAAAAAGTTATCCTGATGGTCACGCTATGATCCACACAAGATTACTAATTCATGATCCCTCACGATCACATCCTGATAGCAAGAAGATGCTAATATATTCAAACCATAGAAGAGAATGTATCAAGAGTTCAAATGCTTTAAATCTAAATTTGTTACCTTAGCTCTAATGTTCACATCTCTGAAAAAGTGAAAGACAGCCTCATATGGGAGGGGAAGCCGGAGGGAAGTAGCAGCACTGACAACAGTTCCAATGGGCTGGCCAGAATCTGAGGAGTTCCGGACAGAGACTGCAAGCCCAGGAGTGTTCACTTCAGATAACTGAGGGAAATCTATCTTTCTTGACATGCTCAACATTTCACTAAAGTTCTTCACCATCCTGTTAGATAGCTTGATCAGGCTCCTCCTGCCTTGTACTGTAGTTATCACTGACCAAATTATATACCACATCAAAACCACTACCATATGTTGAAATATCTTGCAACATTTTCAATAAAAAATTTGTAACAATACATCTCACACCTTTTAAATTCAGCCGTCAAAGTGTAGATATTGTCAACATTGAAGGCACATGCATGCGGTCTTCAAGTTTTCGTTTTTCATGCTAATGTACAAACATTTTTCCTAGTAATTTATGTAATATTTTGCATGACTCACTAATCCGACAAGAGATGCAATTATATATGTTTGTGTGCTTATTAGCCTAAAAGTGTTTTAACTAGTCTATGGACTCTACAATTTATTATTATTATTAGTATTTTTGGGGGTTTTCAAATTAAAATATCAGGTAAATGCATGGTAACACAGGACCTAATTTTTCAAAAATCAAACCACACTAACATATCCTTAATAGTGCCTATATCAGACTATATGTATGTATGTATGTATGTTTGTATATGTGTGTGTTTACAAACATATATATATATATATATATAAACATGTTGGAGGTAGAGAAAAATATAAACCTCCTATAAGGTCTTCACTTGGCGGGTTGTTCATTGTAGCGAAAGCAAGTTTCTCGCACATCCTCTGCAGAGTAACTATCCATCTTTCTGCTCCATATGCAGGAGTTGTGGTTCCGCATATGAGTTCTCTATAGAGCCTATGAGGTTGTGTTCTGTCATCCACTTCCACATGTTCCACCCAGGTAACCTTTTTCAACACAATAGATACATACGGTTAGAGTCCAATGATTTTTATACACATCAATATTAAAAGAGAAAAAAAAAACAAAAGCGGACATTTTATATGTAATTGTAAATTGTAATGCATGTATTGTAATAAAAGCAATGATGACATCGTAACTTACTTTGCAACTACCGTTAGCCAAGTCATGAATCATGCATCCAGAAGGGAGTTTCCAAGCACTAGTAGTTGAAGGATCTTCTTCTTTGTCTGCTTTTGCCCAATCATAAGACACATCTACTATGATCCAGAGCCCCAAGTCAAGTTGCTGGCAGTGTCGAAGGATATAGAATTTTCTAGGAGGCACCAATGGTGAAAGAATGTGCATTTGTTGATGCATCTGCAATTCAAATATAATCTTTAGTTCAACATTTAATCATGAAAATTAGAAAAATAATTAAGTAAATATAAGAGCAATGCTTTTAATAGTTGCTTAACTATGTAATTGTCACTCTCCTTTTTTTGGCTATATGCGCATGTTTACATGCTATTACTTCAGTAAATTAAAAAAAAAAAAAAAAAAAAAGAGAATGGTTGTTGAAATTCAATAAATGGACTATGATTAAATTCAAATTCATTTGCAGATATCTAAATTATGTTTACAATTGCAACTAGCATTATTCAATGAATAAATAAAACACATTTATTTAAAAAGACATATAGCAACCATTTAAAATTTTTAGAAGCCTAGTTAATATTTTTTTTTTCCCTAATCAAAGTGTTTTAAAAATACTCTAGTTATTTTTTTCCTAAATTTAATAACCACAGACTTCAAAATTATTTCTGCTATTTGAAAATTATTCTGAAGTCATGAGAATCAAACCTTGCATAAAGAAAGAAAAAGTGTGCAAATTATGTGACCGTGTACATACCAGCAGTAAGCAACCATTCCTGTTCTCTGGCATGCCAGATTCCACAACATGGATTGTCTCTGCTTTGGTAACAATTGTTGAAAAAAGATTCGCCCATCTAGCCTGTGACATCCAATCAAATCATTTTCTCAAAGTTTTACCTTTTGCTTTTGACTATGTGAGACTGATTTAATTTACTGCATGTAACCTATTTAATAACAATAATAATAATAATAATAATAATAATAATAATAATAATAATAATAATAATAATTGCTTAATTCAAATGAAAAGTTTTTGATGAGGTAGTACACATACTATGTTTGACAAATATCAATTTATATTAACAATTGGCATTCTAAATTGTCTCAACAAATATTCCAATTGACAATTCTCTTAAAAATTAAAACAAAAGGAAACAAACATATATACATTACAGAATTTCATTGGATAGACATTAAGCGTGTTTCAATGATAACGCAAAGCCATGCAAAAAACATTTTAATCTTAACATGTTGAAAATTACTTCAAAAGAAATAAAAGCATGCACTCTTTAACATGATCAAATTAAAGAAGAACATGGAGAGAGTTATGTGCACCAACCACATCTAACATCAAATCTACCAATTGTAATCCATTCATGGCCACAGTCCCCACGTGCTTTGAAGTTTCAGTTCGAGTATTTGGGTTCTTAAAGTGATGAGGTCCTGGGAAAGTTCTCTCACAGCTATCATATTTTCTTTGAAACATTGAGGACTTGACCCAGACAGGCTCATTCATTCTCACAAGCCTAATCAATTCTTCTGTGGCATTGGCCACAGTCTCTGCCATGATAGCCTTCTCCATCTCTGAAAGTGGTTCGGTCTTTTGTGGAGTCCCTGTTAAGATCGAGCATCAGTCAAATAAATATATATATAACGATATCAATCTATAAATATACAATAATATCGCATTTACGTGGTTAGACTTTAAAAGTTTACGTTCATAGGATGAACCAAGTAAAACTTTTCGAATGTTACCTAGATGAGCATCTGAAGTCCCGGAATTCGGATTAGTAGCAGGCTCAGGGGCTGCAGAGATGTCTGGAATGGAGAAAGTTGGTGGCTGCATACCAGCCGTTGATCCAATCCTAGGCATCAAATCTTCATGTGGCATTCCTATGTACTTGGCAAGGAGGTTTAATACCTTCTCAAGCTGCAAGAGGGCCAAGAAAAAAAAAAAAAGGGGAAATTCAATGCCAAATATCAAGTAAAGGGAATATATCTGCAATTTTCAAAATATTATCCTACTATAATGATAGATTATTTATTATATGTTTTAGCGATACACATCAAGAATGTCAGGTTCAGATGTAATAATCATTAAAAACCCACCAAGAATAAAAACAAATTAAACCGGATGAAAATGGAAATTTTTTAGTTGTCTCAATTAAATGAAATATTCAATATTTCACAATATCATAATTTTAGTGTGTTTTAAAGTTAAAGATTAAGGATATACCTTACTATATATCATGAGTTATAAACATTGAGAAACAAATTATGAATCTGAATATTCACTACAAGAAAACAAATTTATTGAGTGATAATTATGTACTCTTGAATCTAACGAAACTTGTTTTTATTAGTCAAACTATTACTTGAAAGATTTAAAAATTAGACTTAACTTTTAAAGTTCCTTTTGGTAAGATTTTTTTTCCCTTTTTCTGAAAACTATTTCTAATAGCATGTGTTAAGAATGACACAAGGAACTATAACTTTATGAATGTAAAAATATGACAGAAATGAAAATTGACCTCTTCTCTCAAGTGAGCATTTTCCATTCGAAGTTCATGAAGACTGCGCTGGCATTCTTCTTCTCCGGAAGTTGGACCTCCACAAGAAGAGCAGAGCACATTCTTCAGCGCTTCCTTGATCACATTATTTTCACACTGAATTTCTTTACTTTTAGCCCGAAGAGCTGAATTATCCGCTTGTCCTATTTGAGTCTGGTCGACAAAAAAAAAAGGCTTTTACTTAATTACTGACTCACAGATCTGACACCTATATATACATATATATGTATGTGCACGCTTGTGTTTACGTATTAATAATGAGTAATAAGTCAAATAATTACCTTTTTTTCAGATCTCTTGTTTTGAAACCAGAACTTGACCTGTTTGGGGTCAAGACCCAATTCCATGGCCAACTGATACCTTTGATTTTTGTCTGGGTTAGGACACTCTTGGAAACATCTAAATCACAATCATCAAAATTATCATTAACACAAAATATGATATATATATATAGTTTTGTTTGATTGATGCATCTTTAAATTTCTATTGATAAAGCTTTATAATATTAACTTAACTATTATATAACATAATTTGATGGTAAAGTACTACTCGTAACGCTGGTAATATTTTAAGTTATAATCGTCAAATCAATAATATTTTAAATAAATAAGAAATTATATATATAACAGCTACCACGCACGTAACCGTCACCATGTACATGCAAAATCAATTGCATCGAAAACTTTTTAAATGATGGAAATCTTAAGCCACATAGGTCTCCAGATATTAATTCCAAACAATATCCACGATTAATCAAGGATTATTTCAAGATTGATCTAGAAAAGACAAACATAAAAGAAGTATAAAAAATTCTAAAATAAATATTAATTGATAGATTCTTGCAATATCTAGGATAAACATTATTCGGTTATGTACATAGCCGTCACACTTTTATTTTTCAGATTTTCAAACCCGAAAAGCAATCACCATATACAGATTCTAGACATATCAATTGGTTCAGAAAAGTTTTTGTTAACATTATCTCATGAATGACCTTAGCTATACAATGAAAGATCTTGACCACAAAGATCAAAATCTCAACAAATACTCTTTCCAAAAATAATAAAAAGAAATAATATTCATGATCATAAATGACTAGATACAGATCTTAAACCAAGATTCAACCCGATCCCGATAGAAACCCCACCACACCCCAAAAAAAGAAAAAAAGATAAAACAGACATAAAGATCTACATGATCTATAAATGAGAAAGAGAAAACACTTAAAAATAAAAAGCAAAACCAAAATGGATTATGATCTTACGCTTCAAGAGTTTGGATTTGTTCAGGTTCGTGTCTATGAATAGAATTCCTTTCTTTTCGAGAAGAAGCATTAGAGATTTCGTCATCTCTCGAGTTGTTTCCACCAGTCTCCATCAGAATATTTGTCTTCACCACCTTTTCTCTCTTCGTATCTCTCTCTAAAAACTGGTGCTCTTATGTCAACACTCCTGTCTCTCTATATATTTATCTCTCTCTCTAAAGACTAGTGCTCTTTTATCAACACTCCTGTCTCTCTATATATTTATATATGGGGGTGGGGGGTCGTAGGGCGGCGCGGTATGGGGTACTGATTCTGTGGTGGCAAAAGGTATTCGAAAGCACTTTTCACTTACTATGTACTGCTCTCCATACATGGAAACTCAATGAATACCGAAGTAACGTCTGTAATGGTTTTCGTTGCCTAGTGAGGTTTCCACATTTTATTTTATTTTTATTTTTTTAATTATTTGTGATATATATAAATAAATTATATAAAAGAAACTTAATATAGGAAGATGTAACTATTTATATATAGTAACTAATTGATTGAGAGTGATCTTGGGCTGGAAACCAAGATCTGGACAGCCGCTGTAAGAAGTGATCGAGCCACTACCACCAGCATCACCATCACCTTCATGGCTGCTAGAGATTGCACATCACCATCACCTTCATGGCTGCTAGAGATTGTACTCTACTGGTTGAAGCTAGACCAGCTCCAATCTCCGGACGTCCGTTGCCGGAGATCATGAAACCTGATAAAAGTACTGGGATCATCCTGGAATGTTCTTCACTATATGTATTGTCTGGTTTATGGATATTTATGTCAAGAGGAGCACAGATTACCCAGGACACAAGCTGTCTGTGTAACTCTCTCGAAGCATCTCCTTGCTGTTCTCAGTTGGCATGGAAGGCTGCTCCTACGAAAAATGAAATAATGAAGTTAGTGGAATGCAAAAGCAATTGTAACTAAAAGTGAATTTGTATGTGTGTGTGTCTATATATATGTGTATGTATGTATGTATATGTATACCTCTTTTCAGAAATCACTTGTGTGGTTAGGGTAATTTGAATCTGGATATTATTGGACTATAATTATGCTTTTTTCCATGTAATCACATTGACGGTCGTGGTATAGTTGAAAGTAATTGTTATAAAATGAAAGTACACTACTTTTATTCCTATAAAAGTTTTAAGAAGGCCTCGAAATTTATTCCTAGATAAATTAAATCAATTCAAAGTTTTTATTTTATTTTTTTTGAAATTTATATTAAAAGGAATTTTACGTGAAAATTTTCATCCTCACAAATAATATAAGGGTTCGTACGGATGCCTATTTTGGAAAAATTCTTAAAAGGGTGCCAAATATAATTTAGAAGTAATTGCATGGAACCCCCCATGAGGTTTGCCAAAAAATAGATGAAAATATATTTACCCTTTTATTACACCAAACCCCCGTATCATCGGTTGACTTCCGTCAAATTTAACGGTTTGATAAGGATTTTAGACTAATACCTATAATACCCTCAATATTGGAATTTGAAGATCTGGATTCCAGATCTTTAATTTGAAGATCTGTCCAAATCTTAAAAAAAATCAACGTTAAGCATGAGAGTTTTGTGCAATAAAAGGATAACTATGTTTTCATCTGTTTTTAAATAAACCTCGGGGGAGTGTTGTGCAATTCACTTTATAATTTATAGATAGAATAAATAAACGCAAAGTTATTGGAGCTAAAAGTGGTGAAATTTCGTGTTGAAATGCATTTTGTGTTGATATTTTCGCCCACATAAATATCGTAGAGATTAGTATATAGAAAATGATTATTTTTAAAAAATTATATAAAAGCCCTAAATTTCATTTATAAATAGAATAGATTAATTTAAGATGATTGATGAAAAAAAAAAAAAACTGTTTAAATTTCATATTAAATGTTGACATTTTCGTTACTCATTAGATAGGTGTTAGTATACAGAAAATGTTATTTTTGAAAAATTTTAATATGGACCCAAATTTTAGTCATAGATAGAATTTGATCCATTTAATAGAATTGGTGAAAACAATTGTTCCAAACTTCACTTAAAACACATTTTATATTGACACCTCTGTTTTCATAAAGACATAAATGTTGTAACGGATATAGTAATTTGTAAAATTGTAGGAACATAAATCTTTTTCAAGAGTCAGATTTATAATATAAATTCCAATCAATTAAAAAATAGAGTAAATATTCTTGCTAAGTTTTTATTTTTGTTAGTCTTCTTTATAAATGGAGTTTAAGTTTGAGTGATGTATATGAGAGAAAAAATATAATAATCTTGGTTATCCATTATTTTTTTATACTGATATATTATTAAATTATTAAAAGTGTAGTAAAAAAATTAAAAATAAAATGACTTTTATGTAAATTAATATTTTATAATAGTATTGTAAAATTATGAGGCGAATAGGGTGAGAACCTCACCTAGATTCTTGTTTTTGCTAGTCTTTTTTATAAGGGGAGTTTAAATTTGAGTAATGTATAAGAGAGAAAAAATGTAATAATCTTAATGATCATCTACTATTTTTTATACTGATGTATCATTAGATTATCAAAAGTCTTATAAAAAAATAATATGACTTTTATATAAATTAATATTTTATTTAGGTTTGTAAAATTATAAGGCGAATAGGGTAAGAACCACTCTACCTTCGATCTTATCCCCATCCTATACCTAATTATAAAAAATTGAATGGTCTCAAATAAGGCAGATGTTGTTAGGTTTTTCGAAATTATTCTTAATTTAGATGATTGTGTACTTTCTTCTTTACTTTAGAGTTTGAAGGTTTATATCTTATTATTTCATAGCTTACAATTATGTGTGGAGAGTTTCTCCACTTTGTCAGAGTAGATTTACAGTTAAGAGAGGTGCCGCTTAAAACGGTAACAGTAAACTCTCTCAGGATTTTAGAGTCTCACTAAAACCTTTAGACAAATTGTAATCTCTCCAATGAAATAGATAAAGTTTTTCAAACTACTCTACCTTTATTCATCAAAGTCAGGCCTTAAATAGCCACTTTACAAAGAGAAATTTAAGCAACTAAACAACTAACATATAAACGTGAACAACTAAGCATAAATTAACGACCCACTCTCAACAACATGCTTGCAAAAAAAATAAAGGAAAGTGGGATGTTATTAACTGATAACAATAAAGAAAATAGCAACAACTAAATTGACTCTCATTGACTTAGTCAATACGTGATCCTCCATGCAACCACATGAGTACCATGTAATGCATCCACATGCTATCTATGCACTGCATTAGATTGCTTCTCTCTTAAAGAACTTGCCTCTGGCAAGTATTGTTGCAGATAGGCTTGATATAAAGAAGGATTAAGATGGTAAACTTCATCTCCCTATAGCCGAACAGATTCTGAAATAGGCTTATGTGCCCACTGGACCAAAAATTTGTAATAACCACCCCTTCTAGTTAATACAAATTGATGATCACGAATAGCTACCACAGTATCAGGTTGCTTAGAAATGTCAAGAATTCAAATAGAAGTAGTGGACATATCAGTTTGAGGACCAACTTCACCTTTAAATTCTGTCAAGTCTTCAACATTAAAAACTGGACTAATAGCATAATCAGAAGGTAAATTAATAACATACGTATTAGAATTGATTCGCTTCAGGACTTGAAAGAGGCCAACACGTCGAGCATGAAGTTTACTATAGCTGCCAAAAGGAAAACATTCAGGCCGTAATCGGATCATCACCAAGTCATCAACTTTAAATTGCTTTTCCCTACGATGTAAATTAGCAGTTTGAGAATACTTTTCTATTTGAATAGCTATTTGTCTTTGAACCTCTTCATGAACTGCTTGCATATGAGCTACAAAATCCAATGCAGCTTCACTTAACCGCTGAGGCAGAGGTAATGCAATAATATCCAAAGGGGTACGAGGATTCATGCCATATACGAGCTGGAAAGGAGTACTTCCAGTGGTGTTGTTCACAGAGTTGTTATAAGCAAACTCAGCAATAGGTAGAATCAGATCCCAACTAGTGGCGTGTTCTTAAATTAAGCAACACAACAAATTTCACAAGCTTCGATTTATTACCTCTGTTTGCACATCAGTTTGGGGATGGAAATGCACTTGAAAATGATAATTTGGTGTCAAGCTTGGCCCAAAGTGTCTTCCAAAAATAACTAATAAACTTAACATCACGATTAGACACAATGGTAGTAGGGAGGCCATGTAACCTGATAATTTTTTTTTTTCAAAAAAATAGTAATGTTAGAGGCATTAAATGTTTTACGACACGGTACAAAATGAACCATTTTAGAGAAGCGATCTGCAACCATCATTATAGAGTCGTGACTACGTTAAGTTCGCAGTAACCTAAGGACAAAGTCCATACTAACATCAACCCAAGGCTGGCGTAGAATCGGTAAAAGAGTGTAGAGCCCCATGTTCTGCTTCGTTCCTTTGTTAATTTGACATGACCGACATCTAGCAACCACTATGTGTACATCACGTCTCAGGTGTGGCTAAAAGAATCTATCAACAACTAGGGAGTATGTTTTATCAAAGCCAAAATGCCCTGTTAACCCTCCTTCATGAAGCTCTAAGATAATAAAGTCTCTCATTGAACCCGCTGGTATGCAAAGTCTGCCATTCTTGGTGAGGAAGCCTTCTGAAATAGAGAAATCGGATTGGGCAGTAGGTGTGCTAGTTTGTAATGTTTGTCATATGTCCTTGAAATCCTTATCCGTTGTATAGCTATTCTTCATTGCTTTAAAGCCAGTAGTATTGATAGCCACAGTGGCAAGGATGTGTGGTCTATGGCTGAGTGCATCAGCAACTTTATTCTCTCACCCCGCTGCATGTCAGATGACAAATGTGAATTACTGTAGGGAATCGAACCATCTGGCATGTTTTGCATTCATCTTGTTTTGAGAGTGAAGGTGTTTTAAAGAATCATGTATCAGATAGTGATGCCAATGCTTCAAAGTCTAAATCAAGGCATAGAATTCCATATCGTAAGCTAAATATTGCTGTATAGACTCATGAAGCTTTTCACTGAAAAAAGCTATAGGGGTGCCCTTCTTGACTTAATACTCCACCAATGCCAACACTAGAGGCGTCACAAATAACTTCAAAGGCCTTGAAAAAGTCTGGAAGTTTTAACACTGGGGCGGATGACATTTTGGTTTTCACCTGCTTAAAAGCCTTGGCAGCTGCTATAGTCTATTTGAAAGGCTTAAGCTTTAGACAATCAGTCATGAGAGTTGTAATGGTACTGAACCCTTGTATGAAGCTATGATAAAATGATGCCAAACCAAGGAAACTGCGGATATCAGAAAATGATTTAGACTCAGGCCATTCGCAAACTGTTTGAACTTTGGATGGATCAACCTCTACGCTTTTGTGTGATACAATGAATCATAGAAAGTTGATCTTTTCTTTCAAAAAAGAACACTTACTTTTATTCATATAAAGTTGTTCTCTTCTGAGTGTCTCTAAAACCTTCCGCAAGTGCTCCAAATAGGTTATAATAGACTCACTAAAAATGAGTATATCATCGAAATATACCATAAGAAACTTACCCATAAATGACTTAAGTGCTTGTGTCATGACCCTTATAAACGTACTAGGGGCGTTTGTGAGACCAAATGGCATGACAAGCCATTCGTACAGTCATTCTTTAGTTTTGAAAGTGGTTTTCCATTCGTCTTCAGGCCTTATTCGTATTTGGTGATATCCGCTTCTTAAGTCAATTTTAGTGAATACATGTGCACCACTCAACTGATCTAATATGTCGTCAAGGTGTGGAAATTGGAACCAATACTTGACTGTGATTTTATTCATTGCTCAATTGTCAATGCACATTCGTCAGCTACTATTTTTTTTGAGGTAAGCAATGTCGGCATCGCACATAGACTAAGGCTCTCACGGATGAAGCCCTTGTCAAGTAATTCCTGCACCTGCCTTTGCAATCATTATATTCAATTGGAGTCATCTAATAATAGGGGAGATTGGGTAGGAACGATCTTGATACTAAGTCAATGGCATGTTGGATGTCACGTAGAGGAGACAACTGTTGTGGGAGTTCTGCTGGCATCAGATCTTGAAACTCTTGAAGCAGGACTTTGACATGTTCAGATACCTCTCCATCCACTTGTTTCAGTTCATGACCAATCAAGTAAAGAATAGTGTTTCCATTCTGCTTAACCCCTTTTAATTGACGTACAGTCAGCATGGTGTTGAAGTCTTTAGAGGACTCAAACTCAGTGATTAGAAGTGGTTCCAATACAACCTTTCGATTTTGGAACTTAAAAGAGTAAGTGTTCTCTTTGCCATCATAATTGACACCCATATCATACATCCACAGTCTACCTAGTAAAAGATGACACACAATCATAGGTAGCACATCACAATATACTTGATCAACGTAAGTTTTTCCTAATGAAAACTTCACCAAGCAACGATGTTAAACTGGGATGGAATTGTTGTCACTGATCCAGCTGACTTTGTATGGAGTAGGATGCACTTCTAAGGGCAAACCAAGCCAATCAACCATTTCTTTTGCCACCACATTCATGCTGCTCCCATTGTCAATGATAACATTTAAAGCTCTATCCCCATATGCAACTCTTGTATGGAAAATGTTGGTATGCCTCCAATCGGTTTCTAGATGAGTTACATTTTTTGGTGTCCTATCAACACATGTTGGATCATACACAGAGGTAAATTTGTGGCTTGAAGTCATTCTTCCTCAAGTTCAGTTTCCTTATGGACAATAGCCTCATGTTTAGTATTTTGCTCATCATCAAGTAGTAAGTCTTTTTCATACACATAAGCAATCTTTTGATCTCGAGTAGGATAAACAATAGCAAAATGTCCAAACCCTTTGCATTTATAACATTGGGGTCTTTCATTGACCGCCTTTGCCTTGCCTTTTCAATCGGTATTTTCATTACCCTTAAAAGTTTCCACAGATGGTTTTAGACTAGTAGAGGTTGGAAAGCGAAAATTTTCAGAGTCAGCAGAATAAAAACAACGATAATTACCTAAAAGCTGTCTTTTTATTTGTAAAGCCATCTGATAGCTTCTTCTACATTGAAAAGACGGGTCGTTAACATTTTCTTGTGGATATCAGGTTTAAGTCCTCTCAGGTAAAGTGCTAATACCTGAGTCTCGATCTCACTAGCTTTGCTTATGACAATTAACTCATGAAATCATTTCGTGTATTGATCCACAGACATCCTGTTACCTTGATTCCATTGCAGCATATCTTCATAAATGAGTTGGTCATAGTTGACGGGTAGGTACTTTGTCTCTAAATGCTCATTCATCTTGTCCCATTCTGTAATAGGAGCTTGATGAGTTCGTCGAAGTCTTTCTTCTACGCTAATCCACCAAGCACGAGCTGGTCCTTTCAATTTGAGTTTAACAAATCGTTCCTTACGGTCTTCTGGTATCGAAAACCAATCAAAATAGTCTTCGAGAGCAGTAATCCAATCAAAGAAAGCATCAGGATTAAGCGTTCCTATAAAATCAGAAACCTTAACCTTCATTCGTTTGGGTAACTCATCCAAGGCATTTCCTTAAACATCAGTCTCGTGTGGTTGTCCTTGAACAAATCTGGGTGCCCTTGGTCTAACCTCGCCCATCTGCACTTCCTCCTCCTCGCCCTCACTATCCCCAATCCCGTCCCTTCTTCTTAGAGGGCATCGTCCACCTCTATGTATTCTTCCCACTTCACGGTTGCTGCGTTCATCTATGACATTTAGTCAATGCAAAATAAGGTCCATTGTTTGAGTCAAATGATCAATTTGTTGTTGGAAACTGATTGAAGTTTGGGCAGTATTAGTGTTTGGGTTTGGTGGATTAGGTATGGTAGAACCTTGATCCATAATGTTATATGAATGACCACTTCTAGTTTCTGGCATAAGAAAGTGTTAGTAATCAGAACCTGGCTCTGATACCAAATTGGTGCTACTTAAAATAGTAACAGTAAACTCTCTCAGGATTTTAGAGTCTCACTAGAACCTTTAGACAAATTGGAATCTCTCCAATGAAATACACAAAACTTTTCAAACTATTCTACCTTTATTCATCAAAGTCAGGCCTTAAATAGCCACTTTACAAAGAGAAATTTAAGCAATTAAACAACTAACATATAAACGTGAACAATTAAGCATAAATTAACGACCCACTCTCAACAACATACTTGCAAAAAAAAAAGGGGAAAGTGGGTTGTTACTAACTTATTACAACAAAGAAAATAGCAACAACTAAATTGACTCTCATTGACTTAGTCAATACATGATCCTCCATGCAACCACATGAGTACCATGTAATGCACACTCATGCTATCTATACACTGCATCGTGGAGTTTCGATTGTGATTAGTCTTAGTAAGTTTTTCTTTAAACTTTTGACTTGTTTAGTACCAGTTTTCTCCTTTTCGTCGGAGTGGATTTCTCATGGTTAAGAGAGTAGAGTTTCTGTTTGCATAGATGGTGATTGATTTTAGTAGGTTTTCCGGTAAACTTTTGATTTGTTTGGTATCAGTTTCTGTTTTTTCTTTTTTCCTTTTTCTTGGTTCTCTTTTTTTTATTTAAGGTGCTAATAAACTAAACGGTTTAAATTAAATAAGGTGTCAAACTATGTACTCGAACAACATATCCAAACTAGATTAAGTCAAAAGTGTCTTCAGTTTAAAAAAAAAAAAAAAGTCAAAAATATCTTCATTTATACAATGAAGACAATTATTAAACTCCCCTATATAATCATATTACAACTTTGCGTAAATACAGTAATGGTACAGGCATTAAAAGCAACAGAAAAGCAGGAAATATCAGCTCAATCAATTCAAGTTAGAGCAATTCAACGTGGCCTTGATCTTCTGCACAGTGGAGCTGATAAGGGTATGCACTGAGGCCACAGATTCCATGATCATATCCCTTGGTGATCTTGGGCTGGAAATCAATATCTGGAAAGCCACTGTAAGGAGAGAGCCACTACCACCAGCATCACCACATGCACTACTGGTTGAAGCTCCACCAGCTCTGATCTCCGGACGTCCATCTCGTGAGATTACGAATCCTGATGGAAGTATTGGGATCATCCTGGAATCCCCACCATATATTGCATGGTTCATGCATGTTGTGTCAACAGGAGCATAGATTACCATGGAACCCAAACTGTCTATGTAACTCTCTTGAATCATGACCATGCCATTCTCAGTTGGCATGGAAGGCTGCACCATAAAGATGAAATTAACGAAGTTAGTTAGGCTGCACTTCTTAATGTTCTTATTGTGACCAAAAGTGATTTTTTGTCTAGTTGCTAGTGACTACTAAAAACCAAAACAGATATATAACTTTTTTTTTTTTTTAAAGGTGGCAATGTGAACCAGATGTATACTTTCATAAATTGAGATAACTACTTCTATGATATTAGAAGAAAACTTTCCACACAAATTTATAAAAATGCATATGATGAAACTGAATCCCCAACTATGAGAGTGGATCGAGAAGTGCATAATTACCACAAATATCTTTAAGAAGTAATTTCATTATAAAAGCGCTAGAAGTATTTTATAAAAGAATATTTGTAATGCTCTTTAGTTACTCTATTGAATTCCTCACGTTTCAAGCTCAAAACTCATACAAAGACGAGAAACTACCCGCAGAATTTTTATACAGTTCCCTGGATGAGCCCCATTTGTGACATTTGCAATCTCATGCGCAGGGTTCCCATTGCAAAGAACGTCCCACTGTCACACAATGACAACCACCATGTTAGTATCTGGTCTAACAGTACATGTCTATAATTATTGTTTGTCCTCGAGAGTTTAATGTACAAATATCATAATTGTTGTTCTATATGAGCGTATTTATGAGTGGTCGTGAAACAAGTTGTACGTTGTGGTCTTGAAACAAGCAATATATATATATATATATCCTAGTGGTGACTGAGATCCACACAAGACCATTAATTCATGATCCCTCTCGATCACATCCTGTATTCACACTGGAGAAGAGAAAGACAGTCTGAGTTCAAACTCTTTAAATAAAGATCCGTTACCTTAGTTCTCATTTTCACATCTCTGAAAAAGTTAAAGACAGTCTCAAATGGGAAAGGAAGCAAAAGGGAAGTAGCAGCACTGACAACAGTTCCAATGGGCTGGCCTGAATCTGAGGCCTTCCGGACAGCAACTCTAACCCCACTATTGTTCACTTCAGATAACTGAGGGAAATCTATCCTTCCTGACATGCTCAAACTTCCACAAAAATTCATCACCATCCTGTGAGATAGCTTGATCAGGTTCTTCCTGCCTTGAACTGTGGTTATCACTGACCAAAACACCACATCAAAACCACTACCATATGTTAAATATATCAACATTTTCAATTAAAAATTTGTAATGATACATCACCTGATCCACCTTTTTGCTTTCAGGCTTTTAAATTCAACTGTCAAAGTGTAGATATTGTCAACATTGAAAACACAAGCCTTCTAGTTTTGTTTCCATGCTAGAGAGGAGCATCGGGAATCAGGACATATCAAATTATCAACTAGCTAATGTAAGATCCTTTTCCCTAGTAATTAATGTATCACTTGGTGTGACTCACTCTCATCCAATAAGAGTTTCAATTATGGTTGCATGCTTAATTTTTAGCCTAAAAGTATATATATATCTAGCTAGGTAGCTAGTCTATGGAGTGTAGCTCTGTGGACGTCAGAAACTAAATATGGAGTAGTCATGGAATTTTGGTCTATAGTCTTCAAAATTTTATTTTTAGGTTTTCAAATTGAATTATCAGATAAATATTTATATATAGTAACTCGAGATCTATTTTTTCATAAATCAAACTAGTCTAACACGAATTTTTAATTATTTTTTCATAAATCAAATTAGTCTAACACGAATCTTTAATTATATAAATATGTATATAAACATGTTGGAGCGGTAAAGAAAGATATATACCTCCTCCAAGGTCTTCACTTGGTGGGTTGTCCATTGTAGCGAAAACAAATTTCTCACTCATCCTCTTAAGTGTAACTATCCATCTTTCTGCTCCATATGCAGGAGTTGTGGTTCCACATATGAGATCTCTGTAGAGCCTATGAGTCTGTGTTTTATCATCTACTTCCACATGTTCCATCCAAGTAACCTTTTTCAACAACAGATACATATGGTTAGAGTCCAATGTTTTATACACATCTATATTAAAAGGAAAAAAAAATGACTTTTTTTTTTTTTTTTTTAATATATCTAAGGGAAAAATCTAAAAAACCCCTAAAATGATAAATAATGTCAATTTACCCCAACTTTTTAAAATATTAGTCAAAAAACCCCCTCCAGTTAGCCAAAGGCGGTTTCCATCCGGATTTATAGCGGTTTTGTGACAAAAATATTAAAAGACGAAAACACCCTTACTATATCAAAAATTAAAAAAAAAAAAACAAAACAATTAATCTATGATCAAACTTACATTTCATAACAAAAAAAATTAAGAAATAAATAAATAAATTATAGTTTTAGATAATTGAAATAATAATTATTATTAAATAAAACAAATAAAAAAAAATCATCATATCTCAACATAAATTAAAAAAAAAAAAAATGAAGATCTATAGTGATACAGATCTTCAACTGAATTGATTCATTGAAGATCAAAAAGGGAAAAAAAAAAATTGAGAATAAACCCAACAAAACAAACATCATCCAGTAAGTTTATCGTCGCAGTAAAACACAACAAACATCATCATCAAACAACCAAGCCTACAAACAACATTAACAGAGCACTATCTCTCTCTCGCAACCTTCTCAACATTAACAGATTAACGGAGTACCATTCATAAAAACTAAATAAACAACCCTAAAATCCCAAACTAAAACAAAACAAAATCAACCAAAAACCATAAAAATGCAACATTTTCATAAATAAAGATGCAAACAATTGATAACTAAATAAAAATTAAAAAAAAACAAAAACAAAAATCAGCAGCAAACCATGCATTGGTTCCAGTTTCAACATCTGGGTTCAATCAGCAGCAAACCCATCCAAAAATAAGCTTCGCCGACCCACTACCAGGCAACCCCTGTGACGGAGACGACCTCTGCATCGCGACCCACCACCAGCTTTCACAATCGTCGACGACAGCCTCTATATGCACCAGTTCCAGTTTCGAAGCTGTTTTGACCATGGATGTTTGGTGCTGACTTGGTGGTGAGGGGGACGAGTGACTAGAATCGACGGCAGACGATGCAGCACTAGCCCAGGGCTTTGACCGCGGCGATCGTGTCGAAGACGAGGATGATGAGGGAGTCTAGTCGGTGGTCGAGGTGGTCTATTGGTTCCCGGAAGAAAATCAGAATCGACGGCAGACGATGCAGCACCAGCCTAGGGCTTTGACGGCGGTGATTGTGTCGAAGACGAGGATGATGAGGGAGTCTGGTCGGTGGTCGAGGTGGTCTATTGGTTCTCGAAAGAAAATCGAGCTGACATTCGACAAGAGAGAGAGACGGCGAGAAGGAAGAGAGGGAAGAGATTGAGATGGCAGCTGAGTAACTGTCGTCTGGAGAGATTTGGAGGGATGGCAGCTGAGAGCATCTCCAATGCAAGTATGGATTGTGAAAAAATGGAGTGCCACATAGGATAAATTGATAGAGTGTTAAAATTAAGCTCTCTAATGCAAATTTCTATAACCACTATCAAGCTGACGTGACAAAAAAAAAAAAATGGAGGCTGTCAACCTCAATGTCTATTTCTAGAGAGCCTTCTTGATAGCCATGTCAGCAATAAATGATTGAAACTTCCATAAAATAATATTTTATAATAATTTGCTTTAATGATATATTATTCTTTGACTATTCATCATTGAAATGAATAGAATAACATTGGAGAGTCTTTTTAGATTTGAATGTCTATCAATTCATATTTATGCCACATAGGATGTATATTTCTTTGACATTGATGATATGTCCATTTTTTTTAAAAGACAATCCACATTTGCATTGGAGATGCTCTGAGAGGGACGACAGTAGAGTCTGGAGAGATTTGGGGGAATTAGGTTTTTTCTATTTAAAGGCCCGATACATTTACCTAAATGCCCTTACACCCTAACGGATCTGTCATCTTTTTTACAGAAATCACTGGTCCACTAACGATTGGGTTTTTTTGGATAATAGTTTCAAAACCAGGGATAGTTTGACATTATTTTCACTTTTAAGGGATAAAATAATAATAACCCTATATCTAATTGTAAATTATAATGCATGCATTGTAATAATAAAAGCAATGATGATATTGTAACTCACTTTGCAACTACCATTGGCTAACTCCTGGATCATGCATCCAGAAGGGAGTTTCCAAGCACGAGTGGTAGAATGATCATCTTCTTTGTCTAGCTTTGCCCAATCATACGATACATCTACGATGACCCAAAGCCCTAGGTTGAGTTGCTGGCAATGTCGAAGAACGTAAAATTCTCTTCCAGGCACCATTGGTGAAAGAATGTGCATTTGTTGATGCATCTGCAATTCAAATATAATCTTTAGCTCAATTAATCATGAAAATTAGAAAAATAATTAAGTAAATATAAAAGCAATACTTTTGACGGTCACTTAACTATATATGCAATTGTCACACTCTATTTTATGTGCTACATGTGTGTGCTTTCATGGTATTATTGCAGTAATTCAGAAAAAGAACAGTGGTTGAAATACAATGAATGGAGCAAGATTAAATTAAATATTTTACTTGTATCATTTAATATATAAATAAAAAGTCATTGATTTAAGAGGACATTTTATTTAAAATTTATAAAACGTTGCTCTTTTGTCTCCCTTATCTGTAGCCAAAGTGTTTTAAATTTAATTAACTATAGACTTAAGAATTATATTTGTTATTTGAAAATTATTTTCCAACTGTGAATCTTTTATAAAAAAAAAAAAAAAAAAAAGAGTGCAAATTCCGTGACTATTTACATACCAACAGTAAGCAACCACTCCTGTTTGCTGGCATGCCAGCGTCCAAAACATAGATTGTCTCTGCTTTGGTAACAATTGTAGGAAAAAAATTTGCCCATCTACCCTGTGACATCAAATCAACTCAAATCGCTTTCTTACATAAGTATCCGTTTTGATGATAATAATAATAATAATAATAATAATAATTGCTTAATTTAAAGGAAATTAAAGTTGTTGATCAGACATAAACATTAAGTTTTGACAAACATGAAGAATTGAAAACAATCTGAAAAGCCTTTTAAACTGAAAAATAATATCACTAAACCCCATTTTTAAATATAAAAAATGTGATTTTACATTAGTTTCATTTTCAATGAATATTTTGATAGGATCCCATATAAATATATATAACAATTCACTTTTTTAATTGTCTCAGTTACTCTAATAATTGATCATATTTATTCAAAATTAAAAAATATATATATATGTTACAGCATCTTATTGAATAGATATATTTCAATGCTATCACAATAACACAAAGGAAAAAATTTTTAATCTTCAAGATTATGTTAAAAAATACTGCAAAAAATAAATAAATAAAAAAAACAAAAACATGCACTCCTCAATAACATCAACTTAAAGAAGAATATAGAGAGAGTTATGAGCACCAACCGCATCTAACAGCATGGCGACCAACTGTAATCCATTCATGGCCACAATCCCCGAGTGCTTTGATAATTCAGTTCGAGCATTTGGACTCTTAAAGTGAGGAGGTCTTGGGAAAGTTTTCTCACAGTTATCATATCTTCTTTCAGAGTTTGAGGACTTGACCCTCACAGGCTCATTCGTTCTTAAAAGTCTAATAAATTCTTCTGTGGCATTGGCCACAATCTCTTCCATAAGATGCCTCTCCAATTCTGAAAGTGGTTTGATCTGATGCGGAGTTCCTGTTAAGATCCAATAGCAATAAATAAATAAATAACGACATCAAAATTTACATGGTTTAATTTTAGACGTTCTCGTTCATCAAACCAATTTTAGAAGTTTACGTTCATAGGATGAACAGTCCAAAAGTTTTTCAATATTACCTTGAAAATCATCTAAAGTCCTGGAATTCAGATCAATATCAGCCTCAGTGGCTGCAATGATGTCCGGATTGGGGAAATTTGGTGGCAGCATACCCGCTATCGATCCAATGCTAGGCATCAAAGCGTGATCAATTGGTTTTCCTATGTACTTGGCAAGGAGGTTTGATACCTTGTCATGCTGCAAGGGAAAAAACAAAAAGGAAAATCATTTCAAATATCAATTAAAAGAAATATCAGCTAATAATTTGAAAATATTATCGTTTTCATAAAGAGATTATTTAATACCTGTTCTAATTATACGCGTCAAGAATGTTAGGTTCAAATGTAATCATTTGAAAAACCATCAAGAACGAAAACAAAACTTGATGAAAACGAAAATTCAATATTTCATGGTATCTCAAGGCACATAAATCGACAATTTCAGTGTGTGTTTTAAAGTTAAAGGTTACAGAGATACTACTATCATGAGTCACAAATATTTAGAAGATAAACAAATTCTGATATGAAGATTCAAACAAATATATTGATTGATAAATATGAACTCTTGAATTAAAAAAAAAATGTAATTTTATTTGTCAAAATATTAATTGAAAGAGTTAAAAATTAGATTTAACTTTTTTAAAATTGAAATTCTTTTTGGTAAGAATTTGTTCCCTTTTGAATAAGCCTACTTCTAAAAACATGCATTAAAAATAACAAAATATCTGTTTACGCTTAATAAATTGTATGAAGGAACCACAAATAAAATAAATAATATGGTAAAAGATGGGCATAAAAAAAGAAAAAAAAGAAAAAAAAATTGACCTCTTCTCTCAAGTGAGCATTTTCCATTCGAAGTTTATGAAGACTTCGGTGGCGTTCTTCTTCTCCAAAAGGTGGACCTCCGCAGGACGGACATATTATGTTTTTCAGTGCTTCCTTGATCGCCATATTTTCACATTGAATTTTTTCGTTTTCTGCTCGAAGAGCCGAATTGTCTGCTCGCTCTATTTGAGCCTACTTGACAAAACAACGCTTTCACATAATTTTCAATGAGACGCAAGGCTCACGATACTGAAAATAAAAGTCTTATATATGTGGCACATTCTACAATGCATTGAGTATGGATGCATTGTGAATCTTTATCTTTTCATTTTCAATGAGTCTGATATCAGATGTAAGGGCTGAAATTCAATTAACAGGTTAGCCGTTAGTATCCTTACATCTGATCCGTTAGAAATTGAAGGGTTAAAATTTCAAATGTATGCATACTCAAGTGCACAGTATATAATATTTATATATATATACATATTAATAACAAGTAATAAGTCAAATAATTACCTTAGTTTGGGTCCTTTTGTTTTGAAACCAGAACTTGATCTGTTTAGGGTCAAGACCCAATTCCTTGCCCAATTGACGCCTTTGATTTTCATCTGGGTGAGGACACTCCTTAAAAAATCTATGTCACAATCATTCAAATTGTCATTAACACAAATTGTAATATTTAATTATATCTAACCGATCTAATTTTAAATTCCTATCAATAAAGCTTTTTATTATCATTAAAACTATACTCACGATGTAAACAATTAATTATTAAATCTTATAGATTTAGATTTAAAATTAATAAATTCACGATTATGAGCGTGACTTTTCGGTAGCACGCTTACATAGTTTAATAATATCTCATATTTAAATCACTATATCAATAATATTTTAAATAAATATATAAACAATTATTTAATGACTGTCTCCATGCGTATGAAAAATCAATTACATTGAAAAATATTTGAAAGATCAAAATCTTAAACCACTTGTGTCTAGATATTAATCCAAACAATATATACAATCAATTACGGATTATTTCAAGATCTCCAAATAAAAATTAAGTATATATATAAACTTTAAAATAAATATAAATTGATTGATTCATACATCTTGGGTAAACACTATTCGGTTATAACTACATAGCCGTTACATTTTTATTTTCAGATTTGTAAGTTCGAAAACCAATCACCTATGTAGACGTATCGACTAGTTTAGAAAAGTTTTGTCAACGCTATCTCATGAATTATCTCAGCGGCGCAATAAAAGATATTGATAACAAAGATCAAAATCTCAACAACTACTCATACCAAAAATAATAAAAGAAACAGTATTCATGATCATAGATGAGTATATATAGATTTTAAACCAAAACTCAACCAGAAGAGAAAAAAAAAATAGCCAGACACAAAGATCTTCAGGATCTATAAATGAAAAAAGAAAACAAAAATAAATTGAAATGTTATGATCTTACGATTCAAGAGTTTGAATTTGTTGAGTTGTGTGTCGATGATAAGACTTCTTTTCTTTTCGCGAAGAAGCATTCGAGATTTCATCATCTCCTGAGTTGTTTCCACCACTACCCATTTGAAACTCCATCACGATATTTATCAACTTCTCTCTCTCTCTCTGTCTCTCTCTAAAGACTAGTGCCCTTATATCAACACTCCTCTCACTTTGTATATTCTAGCTAGGTCAAATATTCCACACATGGAAACCCAAAGAATACCAAATTAACGTCTGTAATAAAGAGAAACATGAGTCTGGTTTTGTCTTTGCCTAGTAAGATTTCCACTTTTCTTTTTATTATTTGTACAATACATAAAAAAAGGGGTTATGTAGAAGAAACTTATATGGGAAGACATACCTACATATAGTAGTCAATTAAAAGAGAGCATATATCTAACCTATTTTTAATAAATATATATTTTTAAATCTCTTTATTTGTTTATTTATTTTTTAAAAAATATAGTTAGTGGTTTTATATGACTCATAAAAGAAACTATGAACTAGAAATTCAGTGCATCTAAAACCATATCTAATGCCAGAGAAAATCAAGGAGTTGAGATTTGCTGATGAGATCTACTTGACAAGATTTGCAGAGCATAATGAAGCTATCAAATATGAGCATTAAATCCTAAAGAAAGAATATATAACTTATGCTTTTCAACGTGAGTAATACTAGGCTTTTCAAGTTATATATATATATATATATATATATATATATATACTAGGCTTCAGAATATTTTATCCAAATCCATGTCCAAATAATGTGGCACATGGATTGTTAAGATCTTGTAAATAATGATATGATATGATAATTAATAAGCTCTTGACAATTTAAATACCATATTATTTGGGTATGAATTTAGATAAAATATTTGAGAAGCCTAACATTACTTAGTTTTAATTTTATATATATATACCAAATTTTTTCTCCTTAAAATAATTGAGATAACCCTATTTTTCCCCTATAGTTTGACAAAATAGCCAAAATCTCCTAGTATTATGAGAATTGTTGATATTATCCTTATTTATTTATATAATAGATCAAATACCCCTTATAATGTATTGAAGAAAAAAAAAAAAAAAAAAAAAACCATTACCATCAAATTAGATATTAAAAGTCAATGTTTGACTATTAATGTAGAAGAAAAAAATGTCAAAGCAATGTAAAATAAATATATAAATAATTTAATTAATGAAATAAAAAAAAATGAAAGGACCACAAATTGACACCTCATCAGCAAATAAAAGTAAAAAATTTTAAAAAAAAATAAAAATAAATACTCGAATAAACAAATTAAAATTTATTTAAAAAATAAAGAAAAAATACTTAAATAAAATAAAAAATTGAAGGTTGGAGATCCTAGATAGGATCTCCACCAATTCAACACCCAAACCACCTTCAACACCTAGACCAGTTCAACACTAGTTCACCATCCACCCCAATTTAACATCAGTTCACCATCTACAATAGTTCAACTTCTAGACCATCAGTTCAACACCCACACCAATTCGATACTATCCATCTTCTTCTCCGGTGTTGGCAAGAGCGTCCATCTTTTTCTTCGAATACCCAACACCCAACCATTGTCGAAGTCGACAATGGAAATCTAGTCTCCATCTCTAAGGAGACCAATTCTAGTTTCCATTGATGGAGACCGAAGGTTCTTTATCTTTTTCAGTTTTTTTTTTTTTCCAAATGGTTTATGATGTGGATGATGATGATCATGTGCTGATATTGTTGATGGTGGGTTGATACTAGTGAATATAGGTTAATGTTTATGATGGTGAGTTGATGGTGGTGATGAATGGTCGATGATGGTTAGTTGATATTGTGGATTAAGGATGATGAATTTAGGTTGGTGATGATCGATTAGAGGTGGAGATCCAATCTCTCCATATTGAACGGTGGAGAGATTGGATCTCCTCTCCTAAAAGAAATATATATTTTTTTTAATTTTTTGTTTATTGTTCTTTAAAATGATGTTCGTTATCAATCATATCTCACAGTAATCTTTTTAAAAAATCATTGATATATATTTTTTATTTTTAATTAAATTTTAAATTTATTTTATTAGGTTTTATTAATTTTTTTTTTTTTTATATAATTCTTACGTTTATTAAGAAATGTGAGAGCATTTTCATAGCATTCTCTATTAAATAGGAGTAATTTGATCTTTTATGTCATTGTGCATGTCAGAATGCATTTTTCTGTAACATATTTATCGTTAGAGTAAAATGGGATTCTAAAAAACTATGAGTCTAATTAGTGATTAACTATAATAGGGAAAGTGAGATTATCACTTCATAATTTCAAACCAAAGTTGACATTAATTTGATCTTAGCACTTTTAAAAAAGTAATCATTAGAATAATTATATTCTAATGACCCGTCATGTTACATGTATAATACTTAAAAAAAATTTCAAAAACATGAAAATAATGAGATCTAATTTTAATTTTATCTAAACTTGGTAAATATTTTAATCAACAGGCAGTCTTCTTTATTTTAATAAATAGATAAAAAAAAATTCATCATTAATCTTATTGGCTGGACCTTGTAAACAATTTAATTCTAGATTTACATGAAAATATTTAGGGCCTACAACATATGATTATTTTAATTGTGTCAATTCAATATACTTGGAAGCAATTAATACCGATAAAACTTTTCTACAAGTACCATCCAAAAAATCAAAACTTTTCTTAAATGGCAATTTGACATAAAAAGAGATAAAGAAATGAGACAAAATCAATGTCAGTTTGGATTTGGTCGAAAAGATGCATTAAAAGTAAGTACCAAGTTTCTCACAAAGATGTATAGCCTTTTGGTTTCGTTCTGTATGCCGTAATTTATTGGATTGAATTTGCAATACTATGGTGTACTATTAGATTGATTGGGTATAATTTGATAAATTAAATAAAAAGATTAATCTAATAAATAAAATAAAATTAAAAATAATAATATTTTAAACAATAAATTATAAATTAACTACCTAATTTAAACGTATTTTCAGGCAAAGCAAACGTTATGTATTTATTACAAATTGTTCACCCACCGTTACCTTAAATTCGTTAGCTTTGATGACAAATAGTGTCAAAGTTTTGCAAAGACGAAAATATCCCTAATGGTTGACAAGCTATGTGTTTTGATTGGTTTGACCAAATAAAAATTAGTAAAAGACTATAATACTCTTTATATTTGAAATAATTTTAAAATAAATTAAATAAAAATTAAAAAAAATATTTATAGAAAATAGTTTAAAAAAATAAAAGTAGAGATCCAATCAGATTGGATTTTCAGTATTATAACCTGTCTACAGATCATAGACACCTTTAACACCATCATTTTCAACACCCTAGGAACCAATCTAACCAAATCTTCTTCAATTCGTAGATCATTATTATCATCACCATTTCAAACCAAATCATCATCATCATCATCATCATCATCATCTGCATATCTCAATCTCTATATCATCATCAAACTGAAACCTACAGCCAACAAATTTCAACCTAGAATCAAATTCAAACCCAATCAATGAAAACCTTTATCAAGAACATATCTTCATTGATTGGATCCAATCTCCAAATTGATAATGATGTTGATGAAGATGTTTGGTGTTGTTCATGTTGATGAAGATCAAACACATCAAGTTGTTTAGGTGGAACAAATCTCCAAATTGATTTGTATTGGTTTGGTTTCGGTTGAATCATCTATTGTCTTTCCCTTTCTATGGTTTGGTTTTAATCCTTTAGAGAATGCACTTTAAGTCGTTTTGTCGTTCTATCTTACTTTACTTTGTTTGCTTATTTTCACTTTTTAATAAAATGTTGACTTTGACAAATAACTTTATATATATATATATATATAATAAGCATTTCAAAGAAAATGAGAAATAATAAAAAAAATTTGATAAAAAAATGATACATTACATGGATGCCATTTTTGGTCTCCAAGAATGAAGATCGGATTAAGTCTTCATCTGGGTTCGACAAACCCTGATGACCATCTAGTTTTCAATTGAACCTAGATGAACATCATCTGGGTTCATTGAACCCAGATGAACATCATATGGATTTGACGACTAGATGAACATCAACGAACTCAGATGACTTTGAACCTAGATGATGGAGTTTAAGAAGATGAAGAAGAAGAAGTTGGATTTAGGGTTGAGAGGTTTGAAAGAGAAGAAGAAGTTGGGCTTGATGATACAGGTTTGAGCTCATTGGATTTTTTTTTTTTAAAAAAAAATGTTTGAAGTTGTTCATGTTTGGATGAGTGGAGATCCAATCTACAGATTGGATCTCCACCGGACATCTCATCAGATGAATGGTTCAAATTAGATTTTCATGTTTTCTCTTCAATTTTTTAAAATTATATTTATCTTATATTTTTTTTCTTTTTTTAATTTTTTTTAGCATTGATATTTATTATCCATCAACATAATGGACGGTAAAGATCTAATTAAAAATTATTAATTTTTTAAAATTATATTTTATATTTTATTTTTTAAAAAAATTAATGTTAAAAGACAAAAAAACCTCTAAATTTATTAAAGTTGACTAATCATTGACTAACCTGTACTAACAGTAGATAGCCAAATTATAATAAATTAATAAAGTTTATTCCACTTGAGAATAGGTTTGAACCGAGTAGTTAATTTGTAATTTTTCTATTTTAAATTAATAATTTATATAATATAAGAATTCGACAATAAAATTGAAATTATAAATAGAATATATGAACAAAACACCGCAGAGCTGTACAAAAAATTGTATCCTACTTTATCTTCAATCTAATTGTCAATAATACACTTTTAAACATAGCCTTTATGACGATTTCTTTTACTATTTTTTGTTAAAAAATAATTAATAAAAAATAGTTCAGTCAAATTAATAATATCAAATACTCTTACAATTTAAAGCTCTATATAGGGTTGAGAAGTTGTTTGGCAAAAAAAAAGAAAAAATAGTTACATTTGCCATAAGTGTTAATATATTGACATATATGAGATAATAATAAAAAAAAAGCAATAACTTCCTTAAGTTGTAATAATTCATACTATTGTTTCATTATCATTTTACCCTCTGAAATAAAAAATAATATCAAACTATCCATGATTTTGAAAATATTAGTTAAAAAGATCTAATCGTCAATTGAAATAGTAAATTAGTCAAAAAATTAACGATTTCGTGAAATTTGAGGGTATAATAGTCAATGTCATTATACAACAGGAGTGAGTTAAAAAATTAAATAAAAATAAAAAATTTTCATAAAAAATTGAAAAACTAAATAAAATGTAAAAAATAAAGAAAAAATTTTAATTTAGTCTCTAACGTTTGACAAAATATTATTTTTTTACTAACGTTTGTATTTCGAATTCCCGTAATCCCTAACGTTTCAAAAATATATTAATTTAATTATTTTGTTAGTCAACCTTAATAGGAAGAAAATTAATTTGATCATTTTAATTTGAATATATTTATATAATTTAAATATATATTTAATATAATATATATTTTTATATTTTAATTTAATATATAATTTTTTTAAGTTAAAAAAAAAGAAAAGAAGAGATATCCATGGGAACTAGTCTCCCATGGAGACCTTCTTTCGACGAGGGAGACCAGAAAATTAGTCGCCATCGTCAGGCGAGCTAGAGACTGGAAACCTAGTCCCCAGTGTGGAGACCAGGTCTCCAGTCGATAGAGATCAACACTGGTCTCCATTGTCGGAGACCAGATTTGGTCTCCGACGATAGAGACCGAAGGGTCTTCATCGTCGAAGATTAGTCTCTGATGGTAGAGACTGATTGAAGATGGCCATCTTCAATATATATATATATATTTTTAAATTTACATAACTTTTTTTTTTTTTTTTAAATTGCATAATTTTTTTTTTTTTAGATTTAGAAGATGTTTGGTTTGATGTTAAATGTTTAATTTGGATGATGTTGGTTTGATAAAAATAATGAAGATGATGATTTTGGTGAATGTAGAAGATAAAATTGAAGATGAGGAAGATGATCAAAGGTAGAAGATGAAGAATAATTTTTTATTATTATTTTATATTAAAAATATTATTTTTTAATTAAAATATTTATTAACAATAAATTGAATTAAAAAAATTGATTCAATGATATGTCATAATTTGATTGAAAGGTGGTCAATAGCAATTTTATAATAATAGGGATGATTATTTTTGCAATTATCTATTTTTAAAAGGGTAATAACATTATTTTAACTATTTTAAATTATATTAAGGATAAATTCATCTTTTTGTTCCATTTATCACATTTGACTGTTATTTTTTTTGTCAGAGGGACTAAATTGATGTATTTTCGAAATGTTAGGGATAACAAAAATTCGAAATACAAACGTTAATAAAAGAATAATATTTTGTCAAACGTTAGAGACTAAATTAAAATTTTCCCAAAAACAAATCATCTCAATATAAAAGACAAATCATCTCTCTCACATTCTGTCTCTCTCTTTCTCTCTCTTCACTTCCCAACCATTTCAATCTCTCTCGCTCTCTCTGTCCTCTGTCAACTCAAATCTTACCCATAAGGACCCAAGCTTGTCGATCGAATCTAGTATCTATAGAAACAAGATTGATGGTTGCGATTTTTCGTCCTTCATGGCTTCTCCAGCCACAAGCTGTTCGAAAAGACGGTGATAAAAGCAGTGATGGCGGTTTTCAACAAGAAACGACATTGCGGTGGAGATCTGGAATCGGTTGAGTTAGGCATCAAGTTCAAAAGGGAAATCGGAGCAGAGATTGATGAAATATATTGTGCAAAACCCAGTGAAAATCAAGGATGAATAGGGTAAAGAACCCGACGCTGATGGTTGAGTTGTCTCATCAACTTGCTGAGTCGACTCGGTCTGTAAGATTTATCTTTGTGTTTCAAGCTCGATTTCATGACAGCCAATTTCGTGACTCGTTGACGACCGGTTTCTTCTCATATGCAAAGGCTAGGAGAGGAGTTTTTTTTTTTTTTTTTCTTGGATTTTTGTTTTGTTTTGTTTTGTTTTTTTTGTTTCCATTATTTTAAAGTTCATAGTATATTAATTTGGGTAATATGATGATGAAGAAGATTATGGGTTTTAGTTGTTGTCTCTTGATCTGGGTTTTGATTGTTGTGGGTTTTTGGTTGTTGTAAGGTCAAATATTAGGTTTGTTAGATGCGTATGTACTTTGGATGTTCTATTTGGATCTAGAATATGCATGTTTTTCAAACAAACCCAGGCATTGGGTTCATTTTTTCAAATTTTTATTTATTTATTTTTGAAATTTAGACATCTAATCGAAAATATTTTTATTTAAATTTATTTTTTTTAATTTTTACATTAATCTTCACTCTCCATCTTGAAATGGATGGTGGACATGTGATGAAAATTTTTATTTAAATTTAGTTAATTTATTTATATTTAAATTTATTTTATTTAGTTTTTATTTATTTTTTATGTTTTCTAAATTCGCAAGAGTATTTTGATATTTTAGTGTTTTTGTCATAAAACCACTAAAAATATAGATGTAAATCATTTTTGGTTGACAACAAGGGGGTTTTTGGCTAATATTTTTAAAATTGGGGTAAATTGAGGTTATTTTTCATTTCAGGGGTTTTTTAGATTTTTTCCTTCATAAAAATCATATGGTTCCACTCGTATGAACTAAATTCCCTACATTAACCATATATTTAATTCTTACATAGATTGCTTAATATGTTATTTACACGTTTGTTTGATGGCAATGAAACATTTGACGATTAATTAAGTTTACAATTTGCCACGTACTCCTGCATACCAAAAAAGATGCTACAATCTATGACTACGGTCCCCATCCATACATGGTAGAGAGCATAGCCACAATGGTACCCATTCAGGCCGTGAGGAAAAACCGTCCTTGTGGGGAGAGTTCGAATCTATCCTCTGTGTTGGTTATGGTGTGGGGCTCTGATACCATGGACTGGACCAGGGGCCCTACACCATAACCAACACAGAGCATAGATTCGGACTCTCCCCACGGAGGATGTCTTTCCTCACGGTCTAAATGGGTACTATCGTGGCTATGCTCTCTACCATATATGAATGAGGACCATAATCATAGATCATTAAACGACAATATTCTTTATATTCTTTTTTTTTTATAATAGATGAGATTATTGTCCTTTCACTATAGTTAAAAGTTATATTGGGATGATTGTTAAGCCTTCTTGACTTAAGTTATAAATGTCCTAAATTGATGAAGTCTCATTTTTGTAGTAGCCAATTCAAGGATATATTACCCATATATGAATCTTATTTTCTCTATCATTAAATTCATCAAATGATGAATAATTATTTTTTTATAGAACTTCATTTTACTCCTTATGTTTTTAGAAACCTGTTTATTTTTAATTATGAATTCATTTATGCTTTGCATGGTCCCTTATGTTTGAAAAATACATCATTTTAGTCTCTGTGAAAAATACATCATTTTAGTCTCTCGGATTAGAATTTTAATTGTTAAAGCTAACAGAAAATGTATATTGAGTATTGTACCCTAATTTAAGATTACCAAATTACTCTATAAAAAATAATAAAATAAAAAATAAATAAATCTTCACCATCCATGTAGTTGTGATGGATAGTGGAAATTTTAATTTAAAAATTAAAAAATAATAAAAATATTTTAAAAATTGAAAATTAAAATTAAAAATTTATAAAAATTGAAATCTCCATGTGTGAATAAATAAATTTTTTGAAATTTTGTGTAAATAAATTAAAAATATCAAAATTTAAAAATTTTGAAAAAAAAAAAGAAGAAAATGACAGGACTCGACCCAGATTTCTACTAATGAATCCAGCGATTCTGTCGGGTACCCCACGAGACCCAACTAAAGCCTAACTAATAAGGCCTAAAAAGGATATCGTGGAGCTAACCCGAAATCTTTAATAATTTTCTAAACATGTACTTTAAAATATTATCAAAAATCATAAATATCAGGGTCTAAAACATAAATGCATTAATAGTATCATAATATTTGTTCATAAGTCTAAATATATGCAAATTACATGATTCGAATCTGAATTACAAACTTGACACAAGAATGTTAAACTACGTCATTGGTCGGGACCCACCTATCTTGCACGCGGCGCTCTGGTACTTGAGTCTCCTACACCTACACCTGGGGAGGTTTTTGGAATAAAAACATGATGAGCTACAAAACCCAGTAAGTGCATAAATAATTATTTATAAATTATTTCTCAAGGAAACATTTTCTTTTCTTTAAAATCATTTTATTTCCAAAAGTTTGTTGAAAATGGTTTATTATTTCAAGAAAATAATTTCTTTCGAAAATATGTTTTTAATGATATAAAAGTTCTAATGGCTACCTAAGAAAGCTAAAACCACAAAGACGGTTGGACTAGCTCCGCTTAGTGTGGGGGGTCATGTGGCACAAAGGCTAGTATCGCTCACCGTGACAAAGCTACTAAGACCTCTCATATACACGTGTGGCGGAACTATCATCACTCCCCGTGCGTCAAAAAATACCTCATAAGTGTATAGGACGACAGACTCAACAGACTCAATCCCCCTGATGTTAGCTGGACTACCCTCCCAATATATGTCATACACTGTGGGGTATACCGATCGAGTCTGAACCTAGAAGATCACGCTATAATGGCTTAGGCTATCCACTAAGTTTGACAACATTTTCTATTTTTCTGTTATTGAAAAACCATTTCTTAACCATGATATAAACTAAATAATACATGTTGTATATTATACATATAAGTAAATCATTTATTTTTAAGTTAAAATAATATTATGAAAAAAAATAAGTCATGTAAAATGTATATCATATCAAAATAAGTTATTATTCCCTTTTATGCTAAAGTATCAATTATTGATGAACTTAACGGAGCAATAATTAAATAAATAGAAATAAATGGAAATATAAAAGTTACTAAATAAAATAAATTAAAAGTATTTAGAATAATTTTACACTCATAACTTGCTTCCTAAATTACTTCATTTCTGCTTAGCGATCTCCTTTTTAGCTTGCTCCACCACCAGATTTCCTTGACTTTTTGCTTCACTTTCTCACCAGCTCGCGAGCTACTCCAACATCTAGATCAGATCTAGTTCTCAAATCAGCTCCTTACCTTCTGGCAATTCAATCTCCTTTTCAAACGTAGCAGAATCCCACTTGGATCGACGGTAGCTTGCCTCATCTACTGGCCGACAGCTCTTTCACTCTCCAAATTTTTCTTTACTGTTCACTCTCTCTCTCTTTCTCTTTCTTTTTGCCTTTCTGAGTCAAGCTCGCTTTTCACCTTTAAACTTTCTTAAAATTACAATTTTTACCAGATTCTAGAGAATTCTCTCAAAATATCTGATATTTTATTTTTAGGTCCCTCAACTTTTTATAATTTTGATTTATTCCAAATAGTTTCAAAAATTTACAACCATTAAATTTTTATTTCTAAATACTTAAAAATCCTTTTTATTATTTCTCCAAAGGGTACATTTGTATATTCCTTTATTTTGTACACATGTATACTAATGTCCTCGGGAGAGGGTATTACATTTTTTCACCCCTTATTAAAAATTTCGTCTTTGAAATTACATATTATACTGAAAAAGATGAGGATAACTTTGATACATCTGATCTTCACGGTCCCAAGTGGCTTCTTCTACTTTGTAATTCCTCTATAATACTTTGACTAAAGGGATAATTTTATTCCACCGGACTTGCTCCTTGCGATCTAAAATCGCGAACTCAGCTTGCCACGCATTTCAAATCTGAGCACGCCTTTCCAAGAAGATATCTTGAGAAATACTCTATCATCAATTTCGAACTAGAAGTTCCTACAGTGGTTATCCGCATAACTCTTCTGTCTATCGTTCGCCACTTTAAGCTTGTTTTTAATAATCTTAATCTTGTCTGTAGTAATTTGGACAAGCTCAGGACCTATCAATTTCCTCTCACCTACATCATCCTAACATACTAGAGTTTTGCACATTCTTCCATACAAGGTTTCATAAGGCGACATACCTATGCTGGATTGATAACTATTATTGTATGTGAACTCTACAAGCGGTAGGTGCGTATCCTAACTTCCTTTAAATTTCAAGACACATGCTTTAAACATATCTTCGAGTGTCTGGATTGTTCTCTCTGACTATTCGTCCGTCTGGGGATGAAAGGCCGTGTTGAAACTTAACTGAGTGCCTAAGGCTTTCTGAAACTTAGGCCAAAACCTTGAAGTAAACCTGGGATCCCGATCTAAACGATTGAAATTGGCGTATCATGGAGTCTAATTATCTTATCTATATAGAGCTGCGCTAATCTACTTAAAGAGTAGCTACTTCTAATCTGCAAGAAATGTGCGGATTCAGTTAGTCTATCTACTATCACCCATATAGCATCATGCGCCTTCTGAGTGCGCGAAAACCCTACAACGAAGTCCATGGTAACATGCTCCTATTTTCACTCTAGGACCGAGAGTGGCTGCAGTAATCCCGCTGATTTCTAATGTTCCACTTTAACTTGCTGACAGATTAAACATCAGGATACAAACTCTGTGACCTTTCTATTCATTCCTCTCCACCAGTAATGCTCCTTTTGAGTACGATACATCTTTGTACTGCCTGGATGCATGACATACACTTAAGAATGAGCTTATTCCATAATCTCTCTTTTTAAATCGCTTACATCTGGTACGCATAATCGTCATCCTATCATCAGCGTACCATCTTCACTGATTGCAAAATCTATCTTTTGACCTGCTTCAACTTCTTGCCTTAATGTTACCAGCTGAGGATCTTGCCATTGCAGTTCCTTTATTTGATATACTAAAATGAGGCGAACATGGAATGTAGCTAATATTACCCTTGAGTTTGCTATACTTAGCTCGACTCCAACGACCTCAACTCTATCAAAAGCGGAAGATATACTGTTATTAAATGAGCTAGGGAACTCGTTGGACGCCTGCTTAGTGCATCTGTCACTACATTAGCCTTTTCAGGGTGGTACTCTATCGTACAATCGTAATCCTTGATCAGCTTTAACCACCTCCTCTACCTCATATATAACTCTTTTTGAGTGAGTAGATACTACAAACTCTTATGATCTGTGAAGATCTGATAGGGAACATCGTACAAGTAATACCTCCAAATATTTAATGCAAAAACTACTGCTACTAGCTCTAGGTTATGGGTAGAGTAGTTTTGCTCGTGCTTCTTCAACTGTCTAGAAGCATATGCTATAACTCTACCATTTTGCATCCGAACACACCCCAAACCCTACCTTGAAGCATCATTGTAGATGGTGAAACCGTCCTCTCCCATTGGTAATGTCAACATTGGAGCCGATATTAATATCCTTTTCAGCTCGTCGAAACTTTGCTGGCAGACATCTGACCATTCGAATCTTTCTTCATGTCTAATCAATTTGGTCAGTGGGGCTGCTATTTTAGAAAACCTCTCTACAAACTTTTTGTAGTAACTTGCCAAACCAAGGAAACTCTGAACTTATGAAACACTAGCGAGCGATCTCCAGCTCGTTAGCGCTTCGATCTTCTGAGGATCCATACTTACACCATCAGCTGATATTACATGACCCAAGAAAGCAACATTGCTTAGCCAAAACTGGCACTTGCTAAATTTCGCATACAGTTGATGCTCTCGTAGGATTTGTAATATTATCCAGAAATACTCTGCATGCTCCTCATAGCTGCTTGAATATACCAAAATATCATCGATAAACACTATAACAAACCTATCTAGATATGGTCTAAAGATCTTATTCATCAAGTCCATGAAAGTTGCTGGGGCATTTGTCAATCCAAACGGCATGACAAGAAACTCATAATGGCCACAGCAAGTTCGAAATGCAGTCTTCGGAACGTTCTCTCTACAGCTGATGATATCTTGACCTCAAGTCGATCTTCGAATAAACTTTGGATCTTTGCAACTGATCAAACAGGTCGTCGATCCTCAAGAGCGGGTACTGATTCCGAATTGTCACTTTATTCAATTGTCTGTAGTCAATACATAATCTGAAGCTCTCATCTTTCTTCTTAACGAATAACACTGGAACCCCCCATGACGAATGACTAGGTCTCACAAAACCTTTATCCAACAGTTCTTCCATTTGCACTTTTAACGCTCTCAACTTGGCTGGAGCCATTCGGTAGGGCGCTATGGAAATCGGCTCAGTCTCCGAAATTAGATCTATCTCGAACTCTACTTCCTGGTCTAGAGGTAAACCTGAAAGGTCCTCCGAAAACACATATAGAAATTCTTTGACCACGGGGATATTCTCCAATCTTAATACATCATCTCTGGTCTCCATTACATAAGCTAAATATCCCTGGCATGACTTTCTAAGCACCTTGCTAGCCTCCATTGCTGACATGATACTGAACGAGAGAGATCTTTGCTCTCATCGAAAAACGACATCTGGCTCCCCTACTTTGGATAACCTGACTTCCTTTCGGAAGTAGTCAATTGAAGCTCGATGTACGGACAACCAATCCATACTTAATATGATGTCAAAATCATGGATGTCCAGCACAATCAAGTTTGTCAAGAATTTTCTACCTTCAATGACTACTATTATGCACTTGAAAACTTTCTTTGCCTGAAAGGAATCCCCAGTAGGGTTAGATACTATCATACTACCCTTTAGGGGTTCTGGTTCAATACCAATGGTCCTAGCAAAACTCTTGGATACAAAGGAATGTGTAGCCCCTGGATCTATCAATGCATAAGCTTCGTGATAAAAAATGAAAATGATACCTATTACGACGTCTGGGGAGGCATCTGCATCCTGCTGGGTAATTGCAAACACTCTGACCTGAGCATATAGTCTTCCTGGCTGGCCTCGAGATGGAACACCTCTACTTGATACTCTACTAGGCTGGCCAGAACTAGAGGCTCCCCGAGCTTAGGAGCTCCTCTGGTCTGGTCTCCGACCTCTACTAGAGAGTCCTGGTGCTGCGATCCTAATCTCCAGTTGAAATGTTGAAGTTGCCATCAGACAATCCTTCATAAGATAACCTTTTTGTCCGCATTTGAAACATCCCGAGTTGCCTCTAAGACACTCTTCCGGATGCCTTTTCCTGCATGTTCTACATACCGACCAATTATTCCAGCTCTTACTGCTGCTTTCAGATTTGACTTATTGCCTCATGGAGCTCTGACTTGATTGTGACCCCTAACTCAATCTCCAGCTACCTGATCTAGCAGATGATTCTCTACTTCGAGTGAACTTGCTGGGTCCTCCTGAAAAGCCTCTGGTCCATCTACGCTTCTAAGTTGGTTGCATGGGTCTAGGAATAGCCTCCATGCTCCTCTCTACTCTGACCACGACCTCTACTAGCTCATCATACTAAGTATGGACCGTTGAAGAGATATAAGCCTAAATTGTCGAGTTCAAGCCAGCTGCAAGCTTTTTGGTCTTCTGTTTTTCATTGTCAGCGATGAAAGGTACTACACAAACAAGCTCTGAAAACCTTTTCTCATAATTAGCCACAGAAAGATTGCTTTGTTCCAACCTGAAGAATTCTTCGATCTTTGCGTCTTGGTAGCTTCTCGGATAGAATTTGTTCATGAACTCTTGCTTGAATAGCGCCCAAGGTACTCTGGCTAGATTCTATCTCTGTAGTGCCTTCCACCAATCTTTAGCTCTATCCTTCAATAAAAAGGCGACGAATGCTACCATTTGGTCTTCGGAGCAAACCATTACCTAGAAAATTTTCTCACTGGTCTCTAACCATGATAAGGCGCTCTCCAGATCCTCTGTTCCGTCATAAGATCTAGCACCCAACTTGCGAGCGTGTTCGATAAAAACTCCTGATTCCCTCGATTGATGCAACGTTGCTGCTAACACTCGAGGTAGATGCTCTACCTCTACATTCCTATCGGCGCGCTCCGTAAGTTACGAAGGTCTAGCTTGATTTACAAGCACGTTAACAGACTCGTCAACCTGTCCCTCCTTTGGTGCGGGTACCTCAGTTGCTGCTTTCCTAGTAGGTGAATGACCTCGACGACGCATGATTCTTTAAAATGAATAAAAAAAATCATGTAATTTATGAAGAGAGAAACAATTTCGTAAAAACTATGTAGCTATGTGAAAACTCTTTCTAGAATATCATTATCTAGCTTTATCTTAAAATTGTTTAAAATCTTTGCTCTGATACCAATCTGATAGAACCCGACCCAGATTCGTAATAATGAATCCAGCGATCCAGTCGGGTGCCCCACGAAACCCAGCTTAAGCCTAACTAATAAGGCCCAAAAAGAATATCGTGGAGCGAACTCGAAATCTTTAATAATTTTCTAAACATGTACTTTAAAATATTATCAAAAATCATAAATATCAAAGTCTAAAACATAAATGCATTGATAAAAGTATCACAATATTTGTTTATAAGTCTAAATATATGCAAATTACATTATTCGAATCTGAATTACAAACTTGACACAAGAATGTTAAACTGCGTCATCGGTCGGGACTCATCTATCCTACACGCGGCGCTCTGATACCTAAGTCTCTTGCACTTGTACCTAAGGAGGTTTTTGGAATAAAAACATGTGAGTTATAAAGCCCAATGAGTGCATAGATATTTATTTATAAATTATTTCTCAAGTAAACATTTTTTTTTCTTTAAAATAATTTTATTTCCAAAAGTTTGTTAAAAATGGTTTATTATTTCAAGAAAATAATTTCTTTCAAAAATCTATTTTGAATGGTATAAAAGCCCTAATGGACACTCAAGAAAGCTAAAACCACAAAGATAGTCGGACCAGCTCTGCTCAGTGTGGGGGGTCACATGGCGCAAAGGCTAGCATCGCTTACCATGACAAAGCTACTAAGACCTCTTATATACAAGTGTGGCGGAACTATCATCGCTCACCGTTCATCGAGAAATACCCCACAAGTGTATAGGATGACAGACTCAATAGACTCAATCCCCCTGATGTTAGCTGACTACCCTCCTAACATATGTCATACACTATGAGGCATACAGGTCCGGTCAGAAGCTAGAAGGTCATGCTATAACGGCTTGGGTCGTCCACTAGGTTTAAAAATATTTTATTTTTTTCTGTTATTGAAAAACCATTTCTTAACCATGATATAAAATAAATAATACATGATGTATATTATACATATAAATAAATAATTTATTCTTAAGCTAAAATAATATTATGAAAAAAAATAAGTCATGTAAAATGCATACTATATCAAAATAAGTTATTATTCATTTTTGTGCTAAAATATGAACTATTGATGAGCTTAATAGAGCAATAATTAAATAAATAGAAATAAATGAAAATATAAAAGTTACTAAATAAAATAAATTAAAAGTATTTAGAATACTTTCACACTCACAACTTGCTTTCCAAATTACTTCACTTCTGCTCAGTGATCTCCTTTTTAGCTTGCTCTACCACCAGATTTCCTTGACTTCTTGCTTCACTTTCTTACCAGCTCGCGAGCTACTCCAATATCCAGATCAGATCTAGTTCTCAAATTAGCTCCTCACATTCTGGTAGCTCAATATCCTATTCAAACGTAGCAGAATCCCACTTGGATCGATGGCAACTTGCTTGCTCTACTGGCTGACAACTCTCTCTCTCTCTCTCCAAATTTTTCTTCACTCTTCACTCTCTCTTTCTCTTTCTCTTTCTTTCTGCCTTTCTCTTTTACACCGACATACCACCTACACGTCTATTTATAGGCGTGAGTCAAGCTCGCTTTTCACCCTTAAACTTCCTTAAAATTACAATTTTTAGATTCTAGTAACTAATCAAAACTGCATTAAATCTACTTCAATTATACATGAGCCCTTATATTTATACATCTGGTGAGATCATACTTTTTGTGTGCAAGAATCCTATTGGTTGATAAGAGAATGAGGTGGCCAGTTAGTTAAGAGAATTGACAGGTGGCATTTAAGGTTGTTAACAATTACAAAGGTGAAGAGATTGTTAACGCTAAGCTTAATCTACAAGCCATCTTACTTACTCATAAACTTAAGACTTTAATGAGCTTCCTAACTCAGCTAACTCATCTAACATCCCCCCTCAAACGAATCACTAATTGATCGATGATGAGTTTGTCTTTGTAATATTGAAACCGAGCAATACCAGTGCCTTAGTAAATACATCTGCAACTTGCTCATAAGTAGGTATGTATCTTACTTCAAACTCTTGTGTTGCCACCTTATCTCTT